>HF955209.1:471199-505483 GCA_000982615.1 Phytomonas sp. Hart1 | reverse complement strand
GTTTGACAAAGAAGTAAAGATGAATCCTTAGTGCATAGTTTTGAATTATTTACAACTATTTTCTATAATTTTAAATTCATTGAGATAACCGATCTTGGTTTATTTAGATATTCACTTTAGTCATTTTTATTATGTTATTGGTTAATTTTTTGTCCATTTATTTTTTAAACCAAAAGATATTGTTAGTTATATAGAATATCAGGATAATCCTAGGTAGTAATGAGTATTCTTTATCATTACAAAAATAAAAATGCGTTTCTCGTCGATTCTGATGATTCTAGAACAAATGTTGACTACTTTAAGTATCCTCAGAAATGTCGTTACTGTGTCTTATTTAGACCACAAGCGAGCTGTAGTGTGGCTATAGTTATTCCGTCGGTATCAAAACTTAGCTCACTTTTACAAGCACACAGGTCCTGTTTGGAATTAGCTCAGACTACTTTTCACTCTTTCAGTCCGATGAATATGAAAGCTGTGGTCAATTTTGATTTTAATAGTAATCAAACCTCGCCTCAAACTCCAGCAGCAGTCATATCAACTGCATTTTCTTCATTACCACTAATACATGCGCTAAACGCTAGTGACGAAGTTAATACCGATAACTTTAAATGTCATCTTTTATTTAACTTTTTGCCAGGCTCTTTTTTTGATTTACAAAATGATAGACAATATCGTTTTTCCTTTTGGAATTTGTTTCTTTGTGTAATGTATGCTATAATATTCGATAGCGCGGATTCCATGTCAAACTCATACTTTTGCCTAAGTCAGTACCTATCGCGTTCCTCTCGCGAGTCTAGAAAGTCAGAGGTTACAGTAAGCCACTCGGTGGCCGTTTGGAATGAAGAACTTCTCTGGAGACTTATTAATTCCCTATTATCAACTTTAGCGATCGTCCATGCAGCTGGGTTTCACTACGGCGGACAAATTACCACTGAGGATATCGTTTGCTTTGCAATTCCTAGGCAACTAAGTATGCACCTTGAAAATTCATTGAATTATCTCTGGGACAAAATTGGACGCAATAGATGGAATGCTGACGATATCAAATTGTTTATTCACACCATCAATAGTAGTATTATATTGCCTTCCGCTCCTATTGTTTCACAAACTCCAATCTATCGAACTTTCTTTACTTTGACCTGCATCCCATGTAGTGCGTTTTCAAATCCCAGCAACCTTTCCATTTCAGAGCGTGAATCTTGTCAACAAAAGGACTTGAATTCTGTCGGCAAAATATTGCTCTCCATCATTGAAGCACAAAAGGTATCAAATGTCTCTACTGAAACTCTTGTGAGTTCAGAACTTGAGTTTTTCATAAAACGAATGTGTGGGTCTTTTTCCTCCAATAGCAATACCACAGACGCACCAGCTGTTCTTTATCTCACTCGACTCCAGGCGCTTCGTCTTCGCGCCAATTCGTGGATTCACTGCCTACTTGCTGAGGAAACTCATGTTCTTGCGTGCCATTATCTCCGATTACACAAAGCACAGGGCCTATCTTTATATGAGGACATAAAATCCGGAATATTAACGAACCTCGATGTTCAGCAAGATGGAGCCACTCTGAAGGAAAACGC
This sequence comes from Phytomonas sp. Hart1, assembly GCA_000982615.1. Taxonomy (NCBI): domain Eukaryota; phylum Euglenozoa; class Kinetoplastea; order Trypanosomatida; family Trypanosomatidae; genus Phytomonas; species Phytomonas sp. Hart1. The sequence continues at coordinate 503,906 of HF955209.1, read as the reverse complement.
AACTCATCTTTCGACGTATGAAACTGAAATAAATGCAAAAGCTAAGCTATTAGAAGCTCGTGAAAATGAATTATCAATTCGAGAAAAAAAGCTTGAAGCGATTCTTTCATTGTATGAACTAAGTTATGCACATCTTGACGAGCTTCCTGATGCTGAAACTGCGGGCTACACTGAGCTTCGACGTCAACTTTGCGGCCCACTTTTGGAAAAGGACTTGCGTAATGAAGTGAAAACAGATTACACCCCTTCACCGAATCCAATGTCTTCACCCAGATATGAATTCACTGCTCACAATGATCGTACACAAGATTGCTTTATGGAAGGTAATGAAGTTGATAATCATAATGATACTTCCTCTCTGTTCTATCACCATCTTAACAATTTATCAGGAAAAACGAGCATGGATGAGACTTCCTATCGGATGATACCGCAACTCAGCTCGGAGCCTCATTTTTCCTTTTCAGTGCCAGTTGACAGAACATTACTTGATAAAACCAATCAAACAGTTGCAGGAGAATTCTCCGGAAATTTTCCACAGAAAGCTGCTGAAGTAATCAATAGAGTTGAGGTAAATGGAAAAAGTACCTCACATCATCAGGATTTGCACAGCAACTTATGCTCCTACCAAGCTGCTTCATTTTACGCCATTACGGAGAATGACATATGCTTTTCTTCAAAAGGAGTTGAGCCCTGTGCTGAGAAATTGCCTTCCCCAAACTCTTCACACAGTATTACCGCTCAGCAACCTACTTTCAATAAAATTGGCAATGACTGTATTCCTAATATGCTCCCCAACACGAATGACTCAGCGTTGTTCTTTCCTCCCAATACTGCCACCAGCACGCCTCATACACCACCGAAAAAAAGAATGATTCCTCAGGAGAAGCCATCCAATGGGTCGTTTTTGTATTCACCACCTTTATCTCAAATCGGGAATCGATTGCCTTCTTTTCAACGATCTTGTAAAACTATTGATGATAATAGCCCCTGCGAGGCACAAACCAATGGTACAAGCGAAACTGAGGATACGTCAAAAGGTTGCGTGGGGGATTTTCACGTTGATAACAAGTGCGACATCCATTGCACCCCAAAGCATCCGGTGATAGGAACACTTGGAAAGGAGGATCGGAGCGCTCGTAGTAGGTATTCGACCATGCTATCTAATATGAGGGCTGAGTGCACCGATACTAGCAACAGTAGCACTGATATTGATACCACACCCGAACACATAAATCAGCGGAAAGTTCTGGTACCTCGATTATCTGGTGTGCTATTTGATATTCAATCCTTTTTGGTCCCCGAGCATGCTGAATCTAAAGAGGGAGATAACCATCTTAAAACACCATGTTCTGGGATAAACAGCAATCGAAATTTGACAGCACGACAGTCCTGTCGAGAATCACGAACAACACGGGGGAAAACTGAACTAGATCAGGATTGGATTCGGCTACACTATGCTGAATTGGAAGAGATGCAAAGCAATTTTCGCCAAGACAGTGCACCGGGGCGCAATATTATTTCCACTCGCAGTGCCCGCACAACTCCTCGGAGCTTCAAGGTGACGAGAGGGGGGCACCCTCCGGGTGTGTCAAAGGAATGCCATAGTAACCATCCAAAGGTGTCGGAAACCCCTACAGATGTGGGAGCTGACGCAAACTTTATATTGAAACGCTCTACAGTACAAAGAAAGCTGGAAGGACATCATGAAGGGAGGGGCCGTAATATTATTTCGCCAAAAATCGAAGTCGTTACCGAAGAGACACCTAGGTTTGTGGAACTTAGCCCTAATAAGCCGCCTGCGTCATCTCAGCATCATTCTTCTGTGACAAAGTTGTTCATATCCAATCCTTCTCGAGATGTTCATGAGCCAACCTCACAGCACTCGACTTCTTTGACTAATTCCGCTTTCAAATTACACGATACAGCGAGCGACTCTCAAATAAAGCAGAAAATTTCAAAGGAGCCTGTGTCAGCATCCAAAATGGCCACTCCAAGACATGGCGCGTCTTTGTTTACTCCCTCAACCTCTTCGCCCTTGAGCTTGTATGTTTCAGAAAAATATCACTCCAAAGATCAACAAAAAGGAGTAAAATATCAAATGGACAGACACTCACATGGTACTGACACCAGAAAGCAGGCTTCAACCATTTCAGTTACTTCAAAGCTTACAACCCCACGTAGGAATTTGAACTCATCCTCAACTCCTTTACCTTCTTCCAGAGCCCTTTCCTCGATTCATTTTCCGAAACATGTAGACGCTTACCAACAACCTCAAGTCCCTTTTCCGAGTCCTAAGCATAAAGTTATAGGTATGCAGCACCTTCAGTCAACGCCAGCAAATGCGTCTTTTCATGCCGTAAATCAGCCAAGAGATAATATACTGAACAACATATCCGAAATAGAATATTCTAATCAACGGAAAATTAGGTGCAGAGAGCATTCACTACGTGCACCAAGTATCGAAAACCTTACGTTTCGAACTCCGCGAAATTTAGAAGGTGGTGCGCAAGGCATTTCCTCACGCCAAGGTCCTCCGCTGAAGTCGGTAGATATTTCACCCAATTCCACTAAATTTACCAATGAGAGCCTGAAAGGTAACACCAAGAGCCGCGCTAAGACTAGCTCAGTGGATGATGCGGCACAGGATCTATTAAAGAGACTTCGAAATAATGTCATTTCTGCATCGTAGGTTGTTACTTCTGATGTTTTCACCACACTAAAAAGTGGTTACCTTAGTAGTTCACTTCATTTACTAGACATATGTTTCATTGAATTTACAAATATAGCAGGTAAACGTTTTTCTTTCGATTCCTTAAATATTACCATTTTTGCTATTGTGTTGCCTTTTTTTTTTCAATGCATTGTATTGGTGTAGAACTGATGGATTAGTTTGCTTCCTTTTCTTCCATAATCTCATTATTAATACATTATGCAGGTCAGCCCTTAGAAATATACACTGTATGTGGTACTATTATTTCAATGAAAATGAGTGTTCATTATATATATATAAAAGCTAATGATTGAGCAAATTTAATGCTTTAGTTTTTACGGTACTGTATTTGAATGCTCTACATTCTTGATAAAAAACGCCATTATTGTGTAGATATTTTCCTATTCTTTTTGTTTATTTAGCGTCGAAATAATTCTAAAATGTGGACTTATAAAATATTTTGAGATTATATATACAAATATTAAAAAGTATTGATAGATTAAATCTGAAGATAGATGGAGGATGAGATTGTGCGGGCGCAATGTGAGCTGGCGGCGCACCAAATTTTTTTCCCTACATTTCTTTCTTCTGCTTCAGCCTCATCACCATCCTCCGCTCATTGTACATTGAATTTATCCACGGATAAAAAAACGTTCCAGCTGAAATCAAATTGGTCTGGCGTTATTGCTCCGGTTGGGTTGTGCTCCTCAGCTGTATCTGTCCAAAATATTCTGAAAGATGCTGCGTCTATGATGTCAGATGATGCGATTGCTTTATATCGTCTTTGTCGGCATCGGGCGGTACCAATCGCTCTTTCACATGGTGGCAGCAGTGGATACGGTTTAAATACTGGGGACGGCAATACAAGTCTGCAGGACGCCGCTTTTTGTGTCTGTGCGCGTCTTATAGTGAAATTACCTTTGCTCTGGGAGGCCTTGACCTATCGCGCTGCAGTGCTACGACCGCGAAATCCGATTTTATGGTTTGGTAAGTTAGTTTTAGTGTCAGTTAGCGTTTCAGATATTCAGAGGTTTGCGGCACGTAGTCACCATTTGATGCTCTCTTGCCCCGTGTTGTTTTGTGGGAATCACAAGGATGATTATTATAAGAGTGGCATCTGTAGGGACGGCGGAAATTCTCCGTCTGCGCCAGCTTCCTCCATTGGAGTTGGCTCTGTAGTGATTGCTGATGTCGCTACGAACAATATCGCGACTTCACCCGCGGTGGAAACCTTTTCGGCGTCGCCATTGTCAAAGGCTTCTCCCGTCATGAAGGTAGCACCGGCTGCGCTCACTGCTGGGGCTTTGAACATCGATCCAACTCAAATCGAGTGTCTCGCAGCTTGCTACTTTTTCACAGTGACCACACCCGCTTTGCGCAAAAAGTACCCCCAAGTGGTTGAGGCAAGGCCGCTGAACCATGAAGGAAATGTTCAGAACAGCTCGGACTCTGCAGGTGGAGCAAAAAAGCACGCTCGTGCTGGAAAATATGGTGAAACAAAAAAGTCTTTGCCACTTTTTGTGGACGATGGTATTGCGAATCGATTCACGTCCAACGTGTCTGAGGTGAGCGCGACCTCTTTCAAGGATAAGGGATTTTGTCGACAAATGGCCATCGAGGGTATTTGTTCGGATGAAAATTCTGAAGGGGATCCTGAATTAGGAGGCAATCTTGAGCGCGATGGAACCCGGAAGCGTTTGCTTGCGGAATCTTTGGCTTCAAGATCTACCAAGAAACGAAAACTCACTCGCTCGGGCATTGCTAGGCCTCTTTATTCAGATTTGCATTTGACTAAGATGAATAGAAAAGCTGATACAAAGGGTAATGACAACGATAGTGAGGTTAACGAAGATGAAGTCAGCAACGATGACATCGATGAAGGTCTTAATAAAGAGAATATTGAGCAAGTGAAATGGAATAAATTATGCGCTTTGTTGATGCGAACAAACGATTCAGAACTCCAGAACGGAGAAGCCTTGAACGGTCTGAAACTGAAGCCGGCGTCGCCTGCACCTGCTTTGAGATCTTCTGCTCTCTGGGACTCTTCGGATTGCCCTTTGAATGTCACCGAACTAGCGGCCCAAGTACATGTTACGGCATTAATTACAAGAAGAAAGCGTATTGAGGCACTTTTGCGGAGGCCACAACTTTACGGATTTCGCAAGTGGAGTGATTTGTATTCATCAGTTCATAACGCTTATGGTGACAGCTCAGATGGGTTTCCTTGTCCTGGTTTATCTAACTTTTCTTCTTCAGTGTCGACTTTGAAAGGAATACGCCTATCTACAGAAAAGTATGAAAACCAAACGCTACCTGTTGTTGACATCAACGGAAAATTTAACGTGAATGACGTATTAAATTGTGCTCATCCGACATGTGTCAGAAGTTTTTGGAATCTTTCTGTCAGCAATACATCGACAAGTACTTTTATGTTGCCATCCCTCATGCCGCGGCCGGCTTCTCTCACAACATGTGATTACTTGTGGATGCGACTTCTGATTTGCGCAATGTGGCTAACAGTCTATGCGGATGTTCTTTTGCCAAAGCTGGCTGATATAGAAAACAACCAAAAAATACCTACAAGTCCGAACTCTGAACTATTTGCTGATTCAAAATCGCAGTCAGTAACCACTTTTTGCACTACAATTCACGAGAAAAAAAACAGTCATAACAGCGAAATCATGAAAAAAAAAGCTTCAAGAGACGACACTGAAACAATTCTCGATAGAGACCCCTCTGAAGAGCATGCCAGTGAAACTGAAAAACGCGCCTATGATACTCACCATGAGCACGCGTCAACATGTATCGCTTTTTGTATAAGAATTATAAAGGCTGAAAGGAAGAAATATGGTGGTGGTAGCAAAAGGGGATCTAACCGAAGCGATAGAGGTTCTTCTTTATTGTGCCCAGTATGTGACGAGGCACTTCACAATAGCACTCAAATCAAGTCCACCTGGAGTGCGTTGCGTGAGGATCGTGAGATGCTTTGGAAGCGTATACATGCATTTATGGAAGTAATGCGCACTGAGGGCTGTGTGTCTCCCTCAGACAGCTCCGACGCGGAGGATAAGGCGGAAATTCAGCATCTGGAGAAAAGTGGAGGTTTGGAAACTGAAGCCTTTCAGCTTCAGGATAGTACTTCTTTAGTGTGTCATGAGGGATCAGCCAAACATCGTATTAGTTTGAGAACGTGGTGGAACCTATTTGTGAGGGCGGTATCTGCCCGTGAGGTTGTCGAAAGCACCCTGCGGTATTATCCTTCCCCTTCTTCAAGGTTACCGACACCACCACGTTCTCCAACATGCACCAACGGCTCTGAAGGTGCCGTTGCCAGCTTCAGCGAAATCGATTCACAAGGGAAGATTTTCAGCATTCCTCAAAATGAGGCTCGAACGACCTCGAACATACTTGGTTATACTAATGAGGAGTTGATCAATGTACAAAACTGCTTCTTTAAAGCAGTAACGCACCGAATGCAGGCTGTTGTTGAGGAACTTTGTATCCTTTTATTTCTGTCTAGCAAAGATTCCAGTACAGAAGAGATTCTTGTGAGCAGCTCAAGACGAAACAACGCCAAGCACTTTCCATCGAACGTCCCACACGATAAAGAAGGTATCGACGGGAATGTGAGCTGTCTTCAATTGTCTGGCCTTAAGAGCAGCTGCTTTGGCGCCAAGACTAAAGCCTCTTTGTGGATTACCTTGTTGGAAAAATACAGATGGCTACACCGAGAGAGCGTGCCGAAGACGGCACCCCTCAATAAAGCTTATGCTTCACAGGATCGAAGCAAAACGAGTGACAATGCTGTTATGAAGCCCTTTTCATTTTCCCATGTTCATGATGAGGAAATAATAGACTATTTGCAAGGATGCAGCCTGCGTCAGTTGGTACTGGAAGTAGTTCTAGGAGGGTGTTCTGTTAAACAGGCGGCACCTCTGTTGTTTCCCTTTTTGTGCTCTTACCCAAAGTCTGATGTTACAAATGGTCAAGGCGTGGCTCCATTACCAGAGCACTATAGAAAGCAACAGCAGCGAATATTAGAACTCCTTGATTTTATTCCTTCTATTCCGGCATTGAAAGAAGAGGATGGCGTCTTGGAGTGCGCGCAGTGCCTTACGCTATTTCATCAGCACTGCGTAGGTCCTTTTCAACGAGACTTTTTTATGGGTTACTTCTTATGCCATACATGTCGCCTTTTAATGCCTCAAAAACCATGATAATAACTGAAAACACACACAATGGTGATAGATTTCAAGGTGCTCCTACAGGGAGTTTGAAATGAGTGTTTTATTCAGAAAACTGTTTTGATTTATAGATAAACATACTATGACGAAGGACTACGTACACAGATAAACATACATGTAACCCATCCTATCAAAGATTTATCGCTCTTTTTATATTTTATTAATTACCGTGAAGTGTTTATCGATCAGTAGTGTAGCACACGCGAAAATTGATTATCTACGTATAATAAGTCATTTATGTTCTATTTCGTAATTTTCTCTTAGATAAATCTATAATCCCTCCAACTCAAAGGCCTTCGGGGACTAAATTTTGCCTAGTTTCCCTTTTTCATATTTTCCTCTCCCAATGTATCCTCATCTCGGATGTGTTAATGATGAGAGTTTGTTACACAGGGATTTTTTTTTGACCTTTCATTCTTTCAATCCATTGATTGTTAAGCTTTTTAGTCACTAACCATTTTTTACATTTACTTTACCATATGAAAGAAATCGGGCGTCAATCATTTCTTATTGTGTTCGACTTCGACCACACTATTGTGGACTCTAATACTGATGAGGCGATTCCCGCTGGTTTGGGTCGTGGTGATCTTCAGCGTGCCCTCATTGCCGAGGGAAAGATTCAGTGGACTACACTCATTGACACATTGATTGCACCTTTTTCAAGGGAAGAGATTGTGAATTCTGCTAAAGCCAACGTTTGCATCGACCCTGACATGCCTTCTGTGTTTAACTACCTGCAAGAGATGCAAGAAAGATACAACACACCCTTGTATGCCAAGAATGAGACTTGTGAGGCAGAGGGACTGAAAGAGGAGTATATACCCCAATCCATTGAGGTTGATATTGTCAGTGCTTCTAATCATCTATTTATCGAGGCTTCTTTACAGGCTCATCTTCCTGAGGTGTTCCCATTACTCAGACAAGTTCACAGCAACCCGTACTATGAAATAGATTCTACGGGTATGGAGAGGACCAAAGACAAACCTTGGTATGCCACCTGCATACCTTCCTTCAGCATTAATCAAAAAGACGAGGCGGAACGAGATTTGGTTTACAATGCTCAAAAAACTCGGCGCTCACGGATTTCCTGGTATGAACCCCTGGGAAATATTTGTAAGGGCTGTCTTGAAATTAGTGTGCAGACCATATGTAAATCCAAGGCTATGCATCGCATCCTTAACACGACTTCTCTTATTGATCCGACTATTATCTATGTGGGAGACGGTCTCAATGATAATTGTCCCGTGATGAGTATTTTGAGGCCACGCGATTTTGTGTTTGCGAGGCGTGGCTTTCCATTGCATAAGGTGCTAAGTGACAGCTTCGGTGGGTGCTGTAACGTGGGACTTTGGGAAAACGCAAAGGAACTGCGTCGACTGTTTCAGACTGTGATGGAGCACTCAACTGTCCGCTTGCCCACCATGGTGAGGTTTCGCGATGTGGGGGATTCTGAATTTCGTGCGGTAACACTCAAAAATCGCATGGGGCATCATCTGAAGCGCTTAATGAGTACCAGTAAGGAACATCTATCAGCCGCTGGCATTAAGCGTCTGGAGGAGTTGATTGAGAGTATCCAATCTAACAGTATTGTTCCTGGGCTTCCTGGTCAACGTGTGGTGCCGGCTTGGCTGCGAAACTATGCCTTCGTCACGGAGCATGATCACTGCTCGGCAAAGCCGCAGGATCGTTCTGATTGGGTTACCTTGAAGGAAGAACTAAGCATTGGTGGTCATTGCGAACGCGTGTTGCCGGCCCCGCGCTGGGGTCAGATTCCTTGGCTTATTGGTGAAATTCTCTTTTATCACATGGTTTGGCAGTATGTCATGCTCAAAGAGGAGCCTGCTGGTTTGAGTGCCAAACTACTAACGTCGGGGAATGGTGACACTTCTCTAGATGAGGGGAAAGAACAAAGTGTGGTGGCAAATGTTATCACACCGTACGCCATGCATAACCCCCTTTTCTCACAGGAGTGCAAAATTGTGCAAACTTCAGGTATGATTAGCCCGGGCGTCAACACCTACCAAAGCTTAAATACTGAGTTTCTGGTACGCTCACCTCTGGAGACGCACGACGGGATCTTTATACAGGCGTTCCGCCGTGATCGTATCGAGTCTTCCCGGGAGAAAGTACCGATAAGGAAAGCAGGCTGGGGAGCCGAACTATCTTACACATGTTTATTGGATCCTCTAGGTGATTCCCTCCTCTGTCGCGAAGGTCCATGGCCAACCTCTGCTGGCTGTGCATCTGGAGAGACCGGCAGTGTGTTTGAACCGTATCGCGATATCTTTTCACACGAGAAAGAGGAGCTTATCAAAAGCTTTGTCAAAACCCGAATCGCACCGATTCTGATCTGTGAGCCATGGGGAGCACCGTTTGACTTCGTTGGTGTGCTGTTGAGATGGATGCTTTGGGGTAATGGGCTTGATTTGTCCATGTTTTCAATGGAAGAGCTAAGGAATTCACAGGGAGAGTCACACATGAAAGGAGGCAAGGGTCGCATTGATGGGTCAAACGCCGGTGAGAATGTTGAGACTCAAGAGCAAGTGGAGAAACTGCGTGATGCGGAAGCACTCATTGCCAAAAAGAAAGACGACCATATTGTGGGGAATGACCTCGAGCGTCTCGTGCACTATATCGAATCTGTTCTTCGTCGTCATCACGACCGAGAGTCGACCAAGTCTTCCTCCTCGGTAGATAATCTCGATGCTGGAAAGACTGCTGTTGCGACCACTGCGGCTGTTGAGGAACTACCGTGCACGATCGATATTGTTATGGACAACGTCGGCGTGGAGTGTATTTCGGATCTGTGCTTTGGCCTATGGTTCATCCAGCAGACAGCGGCTAGCGGGTCACCGGCAGGATCGGTCGTATATCATGTGAAGTCACATCCGTACTACGTATCTGATGTTACAGCCTGCGACTTTGATAGGCTGCTTTTGCTTCTTGAGGGCTTCTACAACAACTCTGAGAAGGACGCGATCTTTTCTGAGGAAGAAAGGGGCTTTTTTCAAAACGCACTGGAACCCTTTGTAACACGCGTGCGTGCTGCTTTTACAGAGGGGCACTTTCGTATTGATGCTGATACCGCGTGGACCCAACCGTGTGAATACCGCGACCTTCCACCTCGTTTAATCAACCGTTACTTTTTCACTCAACGTGTGGCAAAAACGACGTCGACAGCCCCTGGGTCGCCTAACCCAGAGGTCGGGACGCCCCTCATCCCTGCCAGTGAGATTTTCCGTATGAACAAAGCGCACTTTGCCGCACGGACCTCACTGGTGATATTTAAGGGCGACCTCAACTACCGCCGTGTTGTGGGTGATCGGCACTGGTGCCGAGATGATTTTATGACTTCCTTGGATTTGGCGTCTGTAGGGGACCGTTGCTCAGCCGTAGGGTCTGACTCAGGCCCAGGCCTTCACATGAGGCCGGCTTCGGGGGCCGCTGTGGAGGAGGTTGTCCAGGACACCCCAGCGGTGGCCCCCAGCTTCCAGGACGTCATCGCCGCCTACTGGCCAACACACGTGGTGCCGCTCTGCTGCATCCGAACGATCAAAAGCGAAGGATGTATTGGCGTCACCGAGTGCGTTAAGGAGGACTTGGACAGGAAATATGGCACCCATCGTGGCGGGGAAGCGTCCGAGGGCAGCAATTCTATTGGGAGATCCTGGTCTCTCACGGGTGCGGAGGGCTTAATTTTGTTTGCTAATTAGTAGACTCCCTGTCACGACCATCTTGAAAAGAAAAGTATAATTTTAATTAATAAAAAAACGCTATTCAGTGCATTCATTTGAGGTTTCAAAGATTGATTTTACATTACGCATTCACGAGAATTATAATACAATATTATGTGGCAAAATTTAATGCGGTTTAAGTAACTCATCGAACACGAGCTTACTAATATCTAGAAGGACTAGAGTTTATGTGATGGTGGATTAGTATATATAAGGCATCAGCACTCTACACCCGCTCTCTATCAGTATAATTATCTCACAATTTGGAGTATAGTTGATATAAAAAATGCAAATTTACATATTTTTACCTTAAAACCACAACCTAACCTTTTTTTTAAATCTTTACGTTCTTTTACCGGATTAACGCTTCTGATAGCTCTTGTCCCAAAACATCATAGAAAAAAACATTAACGATATCAATCTTAACAATTCGACGATTATATTTATATGTATAGAACCTTTCAACTTAAAATCTTAATATTGGCATCACAACTTCGCTGTGAGCTATCTCATTAAGCGTGAATTCTAACTTCTTTTTGTTCTTGGCACTCAAGTACTTTTTTCTTCCATTTTGAGTCACCTGAAGTTCAAAAGGGCGAACAATTAAACGAGGCTATTCCTCTTAGTGCATGAAAGGTCCATCGCTCCAACCATTCATTGCCAATAGCGTAGGAGTCCTTAGTCCGAGGAAGGCGCGGATCGATGAGACCAATAGGCCGATAAAGGACATGAAAATGCCTCGACTGTTAGGATCTAATCGTATGATCAAAGGTCCCATCAAGTGCCCGACAATAGATTCATGCTGTTGTGCAAGTTCTCAAGAGCTTAACGAGCGGTTGGTCTCCCCAAGGAAGTCACCGTGTTCCTCTGCTTTTCCTCCACACTCAGTGAGTTGTGATGCAGAGGTGCGGGGTATCAAGGTAAGCCCAAACAATGCGAGCCCCTGTCAAGATGAGACTTATCCTGTATCAGGGAAAATGGAGAATCAATACCATGACAAGAAGATTCTAGAGACTTCACAGCCGCAACCGCACTTGGTTGGTTCCTCCACGGAAATACATAAAATGGATCCTCAACTAAATGAGGGTAGATACATTACCGATCGCGATAAAAATGACAAGTTGACCTCTAGTAGATTGGGTGATGGTTTTCGGCATCATTCTACATTCTCTAGTAACAAAATTAGTGACAATAACCGTGGTGGCTGTTGTTATGGTGGTGAAAAAAGATTTTGGCCATGTCGAGGTTCGATTATCAACAGCTTGCATAGTACCTCGAGAGCCGTTCCACATTGGTTTACTCTCGGGATGATTGGGGTTCTCAGTGCCGTGTTTTTTTGCTTACCATGGTCTACTAATCGGATGCGTATTTTTTTTATTGTTCTCAATGCAGTGATTGGAATAGCGTGCGGTGTAGTGTACTTTGTCTCTTCAAACGCCGAAGCTCGTTCGATGGAGAGGGAGGAATTCCGACAGGCTCATGAAGTGTGTCAATATCACAATGGGTTGTACATCTATCCATCTTTTAGGGTTCTTTCGGGGACTGAAATATGGTCAGTGAATTATCACACAATGCCCCATTATTGTTTACCAAGTGGGAGTTTGGAGGCAACAAATGAAAAGGGGTTGGCTAAGGCTAATGGAAGCTACATTCCTCCGCCACCACCAGTGCTGCCGCTTCAGTTTCAGCTGCATTCAGACAGTAACGGCGCACTTCGTCATAAGGAAGATCTCAGTGCTCGGTGTAAAAGGACACAAGAAATTGAGATGTCGAATTTAGTTCACTCTACTGACGGGTGCTGCGACGACGGTAGCGGGCACAAAGGAAAGGGGTGTCTCAGTGAAGAATTAGCTACCACGTCCGTTGTAATCTTACCCACCTATTCACAACTCATCTCCAAGGACAATATCGCTGCAGAAAAGCCTGTGATCAGCCATAGGTGTACTTGTCTTGACCGTAATACAGGGAATTCAATGTCCATAACGTCTCGACATATGTGCCTCTGGAACTACTGGATCCGAAAATCGCACTATCGCCAGGCAGTCCCCGCTGTTGAATTGTTGTTGTTAGGAGTGTTGTTACTAGTGTCCCCACGATTCATCGGTGAGCTCACGCCTTTATCATTATTTTCTCACAATTCACCGCGTGAGGGAGTCTCATTGCGAGATGTTGGTGGAGTTTCAAGAAGTTATTTCAAATCAAACCCTTCTATTACTGAATTAGTTTTTCAGTATTCCTTAGTGTCTGCAACGCCATTGGGAAACTTGTCCCGTGAATACTCTGCGATGATGCAATCGGTGAGTACAGCAAGGTTGTGCCGTCGTATTATTGCACAGGAATGTGTTCAGAGCTCACCTAAATGGAGATTAGCCTCTGCAGCTAAGATTCGGGTGAGCCCAAACATTTCTAACAAAATACACCCAAACAAAGACGTGACACTTAAAATACACAAACTTCCTATCGGAACCGAGGCATTAATGGATTCGCTAGTGGTAATGGCGACTCAAAGCAGCCGTTTGGAGTCCGCACACACTTCTTCTGAGCTATTGTTTGAAGTGTGCCTGCTACATGCTTGGGTTTTCTTTATGTTTGACATTTCTTTTCTCGTCGAGTTAATTATCGGGCTTATTCATCTGGCCACATTTTTTTCGTATTATCCATCTATTTCCATGTACCACATGTTTGTGCCCGTTCTGTGGCTATCAATTCCAATACTGTGCATGCTGCTGGTGTGTTTCAGACACCAAAGCCAGCTTGAGGGGAGTCGAACAAACAATAATTCAGCAATGTCAAACATGGTACCATATCAATGCATGGGCAATAGGCCCACCCTCTTCCATCTTTGTAATACAAGAGGATATGGGGACAACATCCGGAACATGGTTGAGCAACATCCCTTTCATCAAGTAAAAGAAGTTGTTGCCATGAACGATGCCTCCTCGTCTGCCAATAACCTTTTCAAAAAAGAGGACAATGAAATTTCAGACGAAGATGTGTTGTGTTCTTACAGCACCGTGGAGAATTATGGTCCACTTTCCCTAGAGGAGTGCCCTTTCTCAATGACTACCAACACACTCCACCGCGAGCAGACGCTATCGCCACGTAAAGTTGTATTTGAAGGTTCTGTTAGTGAGAGTGGCCTACCACCTATGACTCGAGACATTAGTTCAGCATTCAGCAATGCCTCTGCGACCCGGGTAACCGACGGCTATCCATCGACACGCACAACCACGACGCTGACCCCGAACAAGGCAAGCCGGAAATTGCAGAACCCAACTCCCGCGCCAATTTCCGTAGCCAGTCGCGAGAAGACCCGAAAGGAAGCCTGTGGATTGCTTTGCTTTGCAAAATCCCCTCGCGTGAATCACCGCGAGGATGGATTCAGCGGGTGCGAGCTTGATGCCAGAGTCTTCGATCGTGACATTGCCGCACTCTCTGGGCAACAATCACATGCTTGCAAAACGGAGGTTACAGAGCAATGTTATTTTCCTTGTGGGACGGGTGCTGTAATGGGACCTGAGGATCCCACAAGGGATCTTTCCTTTACGCAGATTAACTCCGTTTTATTTGATAGCGCGGTGCTCTATGCCGTAAATCCGCGACGCCGTCCAAGGGTCTTTGTTTCCGATTCTTCATTCTTTTACCCCAAGCGATCCGCCTTAAATTCTTCTGCGCTCCTAAAAGCAATTGGATCCAACCGCTGTTGTTTGCCGACAGTACCTAAAAAGAGTGTGGAACGTATTGGGAAAACAGCCACAAAGGTGAATCGACAGGGTGAAACTTGTTCTAACCCGGCAGCCTCTCTCTCTTTTCATAACGATGCGGAGTTGCAGGAGCCTTCTGACATGCACAATAGACCGGAAAGCATTTCTTTTCTGTCCAGTCTTGTGCCTTTCGGTGATGATTGCAACCCTTTTATGGTTCTCGACCTTGGGCTTGTTATTGTTGAGGTTAGCATGGGAATGGCTACCATGCTCGGGACGTCACCAGAGTTTCTTCGCCTTCGCCGCCTTTCGGACGTATTGGCGTGGCTGGAGGTGGATCGTGCGACCAGCATTCTCCTCACGTTAAGGGAGCTCATTTTGAAGTCAATTTCATCTTCTTACACACGGTCGTGTTCTGATCCCGGTGGCACATCCAACTGTTCGCAAGGTTTGCACAATTCCAGTGGATGCAAAGCCAAAGATGATGGTGCCGGTTCTTCCCACGGGTTTGCGGAAGCAGTGCCCACGAGGGTGCGATGCGATCCGACGAAGGAGCATCCGGCAACGTATTTAGCTGTTAGTCGCATCACGTTGCGAGGCCACTTCCCATTCCGTAAGGGGTCCGACAAAAATGATTTAAGTACGAAGCACGGGGGAACCCAGGATGAGCTGAGCAAGCCTCTAGGCTGCGATGCTACCAAGTCTAAAGCATCATCGGAGGACCTAAACACCTTTGCTGTGAGCTTGGATGCGTGGCTTGAGATTTATTCGCTTGGTGCACAGCCGTGCGATGAAGCCAAGGAAAATGTTGTCGGAACGGCACTCCTAGTGCTACGTCGTCCGCTACTTCATGCAGTTTTTGATCAACTACAGATTCCGCTCGCACTCTTGGACCCCCGTTCTGGTGAGATTCTGTTCTGGAATCGATACGCGGAGCGGGTGACGGAAACTAGGGGCTATGATATCCTCGGATGGCCATTGTTCTCTCATTTTCACCCCATTTTTCATCATACCAACAATTCTCGAAACAAGCGAAATGACATCTCCGAAGGCGTTTATTTTCCACCCACAAGCAGTAGCAGCGGTGGAATTCGTGCTCCAGACAATTATATATATAATGGCTCAGGTGTTACTGACCGCGAAAATGGTGCGGCGGGGCAGCCACTTGATAGCACAAAGGCTGTGAGTGAAGATTTTGGATTCCCACACTTGGACCTACGAGGTCTGTTACGGATTCCAACTCCATTTGCCGTAGAAAACGCAGCAACAGGATCGAGGAATGGCTCATCTACTATCTTGCGTGAAAAAGAAGTAGGTTCAAGCAACCAAATTGAAGCTTATGACCCTTCAAATGACGTATTTATTCAGCTGCTATCGCGACCAGAAGGAAATGAGGCTCATGAAAGCAACGCGAAGGGTGAAATGTGGTTTCAATGTTGCCTGCGACCGTTGTGCGGAGTCTTCCGTGAAGAGGAAGCCGGCGCTCTGACGGACCCTGTGCCTGATTTCTCATATACACAATTCGACGGAAGTATTAAACCTAAGCTAACCAAACAACCTCTAAGAGGAGAAGAGGATGAATTCTATTGGATTAGTAGCAGCAGGTGCACAGCCATCAGTGTGACTGAGCATCATGGGCGCCGTGAGGACACAGATGTTGCGTCCTGCAGCCGATCGCAGCTCTGTAGGAAAGGTAAAATCGACAATACCCGAAGGAATGCAAATTCCCGCGTTTGTCCGCGTCAACCACTGCCAAGTGCCGCCGAGTTACTTGCACGAGATGCAACTTCCAGTAAACTTACTTCCTTTCCCACCAATATTAATACTAAGAATGGTATTAATTGTAAGTTTTCTGATGGTTCCACGGTAGGATTAAATACGGTAAATGGTGAATCTAAGTCATCGTCTTTGAGACAACAGACATCCAATAATGGCTATGGTAACCTCTCCGGCACTACGAGTGCCTACGATTCTCTCTTTTTCACGTTTCTGCAGACGCTGCGGAGTCTCATGCAAGAGCCTGCACCACTGATGTTGGTTCTTGAGAAACCTGTTTCACCCTGTTCCCTTCAGTGCGAGCAGTCTGGCGCCTTTAGTGTGTATTCGAACCAAGTCTCGGAGGAGTGCAGTATCCCAGACAAATTGGGAACGTCTGGTCACGTTGACGACCGCCCAAAGTCCTACGCTGCTTTAGCGGAGAGCAACTTACCTCTCCAGTTTTCAAATGACGTGAGAGACTCAATAAAGCTCTTCAAACAGAGCCTGAAGGAAAATATGCTGGAATATTCAGATTGGGGTAGTTTTTTACAGGAGGGGGTGTCTACATCATTGCTTAGCCATCTCACAAAAACTACACCTGGAGTTCCATCCAGTTGCAATGATGTTGGATTTGAGAAGCAAGATTCAATAAAGACCGATTCTGCGCACGATGGCGCAAAATCGTCTGATATCTTTCGCATGACTCGCTGCCTGAAGGAGTTTGTAGATCAAATATTACGGATTGCGGATCAGTACAACAGTGAAATTACCACGGTTTCGAGAGCGCATGTGTCGTCAAATTCATTCCTGAAACATCCGTATTACGGTCATCGGGGGTATCAGCGCTGTGTGATATCACCACCTACCTCTGGCAGGATGTATTCTACGTCATTTCGGCGGAGCCCGTGTGGAAAATCTCCCACCAAGAAAGCATATGGTGTAGCTAGTCCCGTGACTAGCTCTTTCCAGGTTGGTGGGATGCATCGATCGTCATCTGAGGAGGGAGACTATATCGATGTACCACTTCAACAGTCTAATTCATTCGACAAAGGGGAGCAACGACATAGCAGAGATGCTGCACAGGCAGCTGCACTGAGGTCAAGGCATCGTATCACAGAACTAGCTATTGCGAGAGGAACTCCACCAAGGCCCCCATTCAACGTGTGCAGACTCATTTCTGACAACAGGCTCCCCACAGCATTAGAATCCCATCCTTTCATTTCATCTGTCGGTAACACGAGCAACGCCTCTGAAGTTTGGAACACAAAATACGAGCCTTTGTCTAGTCTTACTGGATTCGATAAGCACTACAAGGGCTTACATGATATCAAGAAAGCTCGGGAAACGGATGATGAGGGGGCCTTGCTGCAGTCACGTTTTCGAGAGAGTTGTAGCAATCTTTCGCACGACGGCCACGCGTTCATGGAGCTCCCAAATCCATCCCATGAAACAGATCAGTTTGAAGGGGCAATGCCCGCAGGAAGTGGGGCTGATTGTGGCACCATTGCCACGGGTAAGGGCCCCTCTTTCTGTTTTTATAGACAGTCGAGAGGCATGGATGAACCCAAAGAGGGTTTCTTTGGATCTATGGCGGAGGACGTAGACAAGGCTCTTTCGCGCAATTCCAACCCTTCGAGCGTCACTGCACAGTCGGGCAAGGGCGATGCGCAGCCTGCAGCTTGGGCGATGCTTCTCTCGCGCGACGAGGCTACCATTCCGACTTGTCATATCCACGTTCCTCTCGGCGAAGAATTCTGTTTTGGACGCAGTAGCACCTGCCATGTGGTCGTTTCGGATACTTTTGTGAGCAGTTTGCAATTTAAGATTAAACGCATGGTGATCTCAGAACGCACTATGGGTCAACATCGGCGTCAGCGACATGCGAACCGCGCGGGTGGTCGAAAGGCTGATACTCTCAGCAACCCAAGCTCTGGAAAATATGTTGTAATGCTTTATGATTGCAGTGCGAATGGGACCTATGTTAATGTCAAGAAGATTGGGAAAGGTGGGCGTTGTGTCCTCCATGACAATGCTCTTATCACTTTTAAGGTGAATACCTCTCAGTTTTTTATGGGATTTATGTTCGTATTAGTTGACGCTCAGGGTTTCCCGCTACGGGGCCGTCATCTAAACCCGGACCACCAGCTGAATGGCACCGGGCTGAGCACCTGGGTTTCCATGTGGAGGCATGTCAAAGAACCTCTCACACCCTCCTCGAGTTTTGCATCTGCTTCTTGTAAAAACGTTGCTGGGGATGTCCAAGCTTTGTCAGTTGATGCCCTGAGCAGCAATCGTCCTGCTTCCTCAAGGCGTTTTTCAACACCTGATAGCTCAAGTTTGAGCAGTACCACCCACATACCTGAACGTCTCCACGATTCGACACTATCCGATCGACGCCACCGCAATCCCTCGCGGCGGCGAAGCCTCACGGTTAGGGAAAAAATCACCCGTCGGGAGACAATTGAATGGAAGATTGGGGAAGAGATGCTTGGAAAAGGTGGAAATGCGGAGGTTTATTTGGGGATCAACCTTACAAATGGGCAGCTTATCGCGGTGAAGCGTGTGCAGCTGCCGGATACCCTAGAGGATCGCGACAACTCAGAGGCGAAGGCCATTCTTCAGCAGTATCGTTCTCTCAAAGAGGAGATTGCAGTGCTGTCCAAGGCGGTTCACCCGAATATCGTGCGGTACTATGGTTCTTCACAAAACTCTACGTACTTTAATATATTATTGGAGTTTGTTCCCGGCGGCTCATTAAGGGGTCTCCTGGACAATTTCGGTGCGCTCAGCCCGGGTGTTATTCTTAGCTACCTTCGACAGGTGCTTCAGGGGTTGGTGTACCTCCATCAGCTAAACATCGTTCATAGCGACATCAAAACGGCCAACATTCTCATCACTGAGAAGGGAAGGGTTAAGTTGGCGGACTTTGGCACAGCGAAGCTGCTCAACCGTCCACGCACCACCTTCGCCACCGATGCCTCGAATTTTGCGCCCCGAAGAGGGGAGTCAACGCATCATAACGCCAGTCTCCTCCCTCCGCGTGCCCCAGAAGGCGGCAATGGCAATGACAGTGACAATGGGGGGGGTAGCATCACCCTACACATCGCGGGGACGCTGCGCTGGATGGACCCCGACCTCTTCCGCGTCGACTCCGCCGCCCCCAGCGCGGGCCCGACCAAGGCGAGCGATATCTGGTCCGTCGGCTGCGCGATGGTTGAAATGATGTCTGGCGAGGCGCCGTGGTTTGAGTACGAGTTCGAGAGCAAAGAGCAGATTGTGAACCTTCTGACCTACGCGCAGGAGCCGCCGGAGATTCCGGACTGTGCGGAGTGTCCCGACCTGGTCAAACTGTCCCAGCAATGCCTACAGATCAACCCTGCGAAGCGTCCCACCTGCGTGGAGCTCCTGCAGATGGTGGTGGCCTCTGAGCAGCGGTTTCAGGCCGAGGCGATGCGGAAAGGCTCCTCTAGCAGTCCGCCACGGGGGAACCCCTAGCTAACTAGCGGAGGTCGTCGTAATGATCGCGCTAGTTCGCCTAGCCGTCCGTTCATTCCCCTACTCAACACCACCATATATTCGTCGTGGGAGCACATGAAGAGGGGGCAACGACGGCGGAGAATGGGCGGGGTCTGTGGCACATACGTCCAGTTTTAGTGTGTGTGTATGTTACATTTATGGCTTTTGACCATTTTCTTCTGGATTAGCATATGGAATGTCGGCCAAGTGACTTGCTGTTGTCTATTGCCTTTTTACTCATTTGTATGCATTTGAAACACCAATAAGCGTCATGTTCCCCGTAGCGGGGAGGCTTTGTATTCTATTGCTATAGTTACTATTACCATTAATGTATTTTTTCCCATTTGCGTGACTAAATATTTATCCTCTTGATTTAACGCGTATCATCCCTTAATTTTCAGGGAAGTCTAAAATTACTACTTGTTGATTTTTCCTGAACATGGTAATAATATTTTAAAATCTTAGATAAGCACCAAACAACAATCAATACATATATTCTAAGCTATAGACGAGGCATAATCTGTGACTTTTTGACATTTCGTTCAATTCTAGTTTCATAAGGGCACCTTAAGCCACTTTGATAAGGAACGGTTGTTTTCCCTGTCTCGAGACACCTCAAAGTGCCTGTGAGCCATTCACAAACTCATTCAACACCTTTGGTACAGATTTTGGAGGATATCAAATGAAATTGGAAGGGGCTGAAGCGGGCATGTTTGACCCACAGAAACACCAATCCTTGCAGGCAGATTTATTTGCCAAAGTGGATTCAACAGCGATGCCTTCCGAAGTGGTTCATTATTGTGCCTCCCTCAATGAGGATAAATTTCTCCATAACGGCGACGGTATATCGCAACACGCGCGTTGTAATTTTCATGCCCCCTGTGGAGGCGTGAGGAAGGCCCACCAGCACTACTCCTCTGTTTCTCAACAAACTCGAGGCCCCTGTGTGCTTCCCAGCTTTGCCAAGGAGGATGCCAAGCAGAACAAGGATGTCTCCTCGGTTACTGGTTCTTGTGGTTTGCTTTCAATGTTTAAACCCTACAAGAGGGCACACGATGCCTATCTGAAGTATCAGCGCAGTTTACCCTTTAACACCGTCGTGCCGGAGCCTCCTCACACGTTTCATGATTATCTTGCAGCGTCCTTGAGCTACTACCTTGCTAAGGTATTTTACATCCTAATTCTCGTAGCTTTGAGTCCCGTGTGGGTTGTTGTGCACATTGTCTTAGTCGTGCTGGACAGCCGACAACGCCGTGTGTGGCGAAACTACCGCCGCAGTTGGCCGCACCGTAGTCAATCACTGGTGCGTCCTGTCAAGTACACCTCGGATTCTTCCTTTCCACTTGAGAACTGGCATCTGCGCTGCGAAGATGGTCGTCAGAGGTGGTACTACGGGTCAGCCCTCCGGAAGGCGGAGGAGGGGAACGAATTGGGGCGTGCACAGGCCTGCGGCTTCGTAGACCTCGAGTCTTACCACGCCCGCCTGAGTGAGCAGGGCGCCCTTGGTCAAAATCCAAAGCCGGATCCGGAGCTTTTAAGCGCAAAGATACAGCAACGACGCGAGTTCGAGAGGTATCAACTTGGGCTCAACAAACCGTCCGTTCGCCGACCACGGGAGTCGTCCGAGAAGGCAATGCAGGACGGGCTGGCGTTTCTCATGCGGCTTCAGGATCCCTTTTCTGGGCATTGGCCTAATGGGTATGGTGGGTGCATGTTTTTGACCCCAGGTTTCATTTTCACCAAGTTTATCGTCGCAAACGGGGACCTCGGCAGGATGTTTCCGCCGGTCAAAGACCACAGTCATGTGCCGTGTGGAGAAGGCAACCAGGGGGATGTACAGGGGGTATTAGGGGGCCAGGCAGAGGGGCCGCTCATGGGCGAAGACATCCTATCTTGCGGCACGGATGGGCGCACGAGGGATGAAGCGCCGTGTTATTGTGAGGAGGCCAAGCGTCTAGAATTCATTCGGTATCTCCGCAACTACCAAAACGACGATGGCGGCTGGGGACAACACATTGAGGGACACAGCACAATGCTTGGTACGGTTCTTAACTATATATCGCTGCGCATGATGGGGGTGCCTGCCGAGGATCCGTCGGCGGCCTCTGCGCGGCGCTGGATCCACGCCGAGGGCGGGGCGGTCTACACCCCGCTCTGGGGAAAGATGTGGCTCTGTATTCTCGGTTTGTTCAGCTATGACGGCGTGAGCCCCTTGTTGCCTGAGCTAATCCTTCTCCCGCGCTGGATCCCTTTCTCAATACAGCGCATGTGGTGCCATAGCCGAATTATTACATTACCCTTTTTGTATTTGTTCGGCTTACGTTGGAGTGCGTCACCGCATCCGCTGCTAGACGCCCTGAAAATGGAGCTTTTCGTTCAACCATTCGCTAGTATTTGTTGGCGGCGCTATCGGTACGAGGTGTGCCCCAAGGACCTCTACACGCCCGTGTCGAGTATTTTAAAAGTAGCATCTAGAGTGCTTGATCTGTACGAACGACGCCCGATCTCCTTCCTGCGGCGGTATGCGTTGGAGAAATATTGGCAGCATATCGCCTACGATGACGAGAGCACGCATTTTATTTGCCTTGGGCCCGTTAACAAGTGCCTAAACATGCTTGTGACGTGGATTCGGGAGGGGGAAAATAGCGCGCGGTATCAGCTTCACCTGCAGCACATCAATGACTACCTTTTTATGTCACCATATGGCATGTATATGAGCGGATACAACGGTTCACAGCTCTGGGATACGAGCTTCGTTGTGCAGGCGACATGTGCGTGTAAGAGCGAGATGCTCTTTCCGAATGAAATGACTTTGGCACACCACTATGTCGATATTTCACAGATCCGAGATGATCCCATTGAAAAGGATTACTTTTACCGCCACCGCACGAAAGGGGCGTGGACCTTTTCAACGAGGAAACAGTTCTGGCAGGTGTCTGACTGCACTTCGGAGGGGCTTCGGGCTATATTACTATTGAGGCACATACCGTTTCCGACCCCTCGTATTTTTGACGCTGTTGATGAGATTCTTTCGCTTCGCAATGCAGGTGGGGATGGTGGGTGGGCGTCGTACGAGCCCAAACGTGCTCCGCGTTATTGCGAGCTGCTAAACTGCTCGGAGATGTTCAAGGACATCATGGTCGAGTGCTCCTACGCTGAGTGCAGTAGTAGCTGCATTCACACCCTTTCGCTATTTCGAGAGCAGTTTCCATATTACCGTCGTAGTAGCGTCAACACCGCCATCAGTGAGGGCATCGCCTACGTTTTTTCAACTCAGAATCCGGATGGGAGTTTTTACGGAAGTTGGGCCATTTGCTACACTTCTGCTGCTTGGCTCGTATCGAGTGCGCTCCGGGTTTCCAAAGAATTCCCAAATATCGCCAATCACCCACACTGTAGGAAGCTCGCCGACTTTCTGATGCGTCATCAGAATAATGACGGTGGCTGGGGTGAGGATATGAACTCGTGTGTACGGCAGGAATGGGTTGACAGTTCAGATGGCAGCCAGGTAGTGAATACTGCGTGGGCGGTTATGGCAATCATGAACGTATCGGGGGAGCCTTACCACACTAATTCTGCACGGCGGCAGCGGATCATATCTGCGGTGGACCGAGGTATTCAGCTCATTATGTCAAGGCAGCTGGATAGCGGTGATTGGAACCAGGAACGGATCAATGGCATGTTCAATGGCAATAACCCTATTCACTATCCCGGATACAAGAACTCTATGACGGTTTGGGCTCTAGGGATGTACAACACTTGGAAAAGGACTTTTAAAAGCGCCCCAACTGAATAATAGATAGTAGCAGGAAAAGGAATAAACCCTCATTATTAAAAGTGAAGGGTAATGGAGACACATTTTAGTGCGCTTAGTTTTGTATTTCTAGGTCTAAATCCGTGCAATCGTTTAATTCGTCTCTTTTTCTTTGTCGAAGAAGAGTAACTTAGCTTCCATATTTTTCACTATGGTTTCCTTTTAAACAACGTTTTTTATAAAGGAGGTTCACTATTACGGAGTTTCGGAAATGGGCTTGCGCCCCCCTGTTACATTTTTGTATCTGCACATATGTATATTGACTATACCATTAGCAATGATGATGCAAAACCCGTTCATTTTTATTTTCTTTGCTATACGAATAATTTCATCGCAGCTTCAAAAAGAACTGGGTAAATTAAAAATACGAGATCCCAAAGGAGAGACAGTAAAGATTCTCAGGTTATTTTTTTACCTTAGACACAACTATTGGATTACATTTTCCTTCAGTGGTTGTAAATCCTTATGCAGGGTACTGCTGGAATGCGAAAAGCATCCTTATAGTTGTAACCGTCTGGTTATAAGCAACACATGATGTTGTGCGTTGTAATAAGCTTAAGGAAGAAATGTAAAACATAACGGAGTGGTGAGTCCCTGGTGGGGTAAAAAATGGGTGTGTGGATTAGGGCCAACTCTCACAATCAAAAAGTTTCTATAATACTGTGAAAATCGTGCAATGATACACCAGTGCTAAAGCCAACGAGGTCTCTTTTCTATCCTGTTAGCAATTATAATTTAATATTGTTTTAATTCTTTCTTGTAGTGGAATCGCAAGTTAACATCTTTTCTCCTCAAAAATGTTACTTTCAGGGATTTTATAGGTCCATCTCTATTCATCAGTGTGACTTTTGAAACCAAAATCAAATTGTACTAAACTATTTTTCAGATTTTTTTTCTTGAGTTTATCTCTTTATGAAACGAATTCAATATATTTATCAGATGCTTAACTATAATGGCCCACCAAGGGCATCACTTTTATGTAGTTAACATAACGAACATAGGCTTTATCTTTCATCACCCCTTCTTACTTCTTAAATGTTTACAGATATAATTTTATCCAAATCCCGATTTATATATCAAAATTCTGAACTTTCTTCTAAATTTTGTCGATTCGTGTAGGACCACTACACACTGGTTATTATTTAGACATAGATATTAATACTTAGGGAAAGGTATCTTCTCCGCGTATTATCTTTAACTTTCGGAAATACGACATATACAGAGAGGAGGAAACGAACACGCCATAGGAGTCAATAAAATGCAAAGGTCCGACAAGTGGCAAATGACCAATACAAATGAAAGTAGCTTCTCTGAAACCTACACCGACGGGATTCAAAAGCCAGCTATTTACAAGGAGCCTGGGCTGAGTGCCACCTATACCTTCAAGCGCCCGCAAAGGTCCAGTTACAGGAAGCGAACTATTCCAAGGGCCCCTAGCCTTCCGTACCTGAGTTCCCCTAGAGGGACATCACTAGCGTGGACGCACCCGTTTCACCACCATGTTGAATCCCCAAAGATCAAATCCGGCCAAGCACACTTGTCCACCTCGAACGATACGGTCCCCATGGAAGCCTCCCTTTCCTCTTCTGATTTGAGGCAACGGGAGAGGATTACCTCCAGGCCGGGGTCCTTCGCTCACACCTATCAATCCCCAGAGTTTCTCACCCCGCGCCACTTTAGGTACATTTCCCACCTAAAAGCACGTCCACCCCCCCCGCCTCTCCCGACGGAGAAGGACGACTCGCCCTTCTATATACCCTTGATGCCGGCAAGCGATTCGGAGGAGAGAGCGGCGGGGGAGGCGGAGCTCTCCCAGTCTTTCACGAGTACTGCCTACGCGAACGAGGTCCTCGCCGAGGGAGCCTCTCTCCTTTCGATCCCCCTTCAACACGTTTTGCGTCTCATCCGGCAGGGCTTTTCGCCCGAAGAGGACGCCCGCGAGGCCTCACGGGACCATTTCCCCCCTCCGCAGGAACGGGAAAGCGAGGGGGAGGAAGGAGAGGGGGAGGGGCCTCACGGGGCGGATTTATCTACCTCGTTCAAGCTGCTCCCCAGCCCACTCGCCTCGTCCTCGCCGCGAAAGGAGAACGAGGAGAAGGAAAAAAAGAAAGCGAAGGAATCTGAAAAGCTGCGGGGGAGCGTCTACCGTCGTCTGTTTTTTTCCCAGCGGGCCTCGGGACAACCCTGGGGCGGGGACAACGTAAGGGAATCCTCTCTGAGAACGACCAATCGCCGGTCGACGGCCGCTCAATGTGGGATCTGCGATGGTAAAAGGGAGGAAAGATACAAAATGAAACCTGGCACCGCAGGGACCATTTCCAAACGAGACCCACTCCAGTGTTTAGGCAAACAATTGTGGCAGCGGAAAGCCTCACTTTATGAGCTTAAACAGTCGCCAAACCGGAAAGACGGTGAAATCAGCGGTGAGGTGGACAGCGGCGGCGAGGATGTGGAGGAGAGACCTGCTGGCCTCAGCATTCCTCTCGAGAGGTGGGGTTTGAATGCCCACGACGAGGGTACATTTGCAGCTGAGGAAACGCGCGTTGAAAAGGCCGAAATGGTAGATAACTCTGTGTCCATTCCGAACTACGGGAATAGCACTTTTTCACTGACAATGTGCACGCAAAAGTTGTATCCTCTCATGGAAGGTGACCCAGACTGCACCGGGGACGATCGCAACCGAGCTGGAGTGGTGAATGCGGACAATTCCATGGAAGGAGAGATTCAAGCACTGGAGGGGGGCGTTGAGCAGCCAAAGTTCTTTGTCGTGTCTAATTTCTCACCAATAAAGCATCGGTGGCGGTTTATCCAGGGTGCAAGGTGGTATTTCAGCATATTGCATGATATAATCCGTATAGAAGTTCATCCAGTTTCAGAGTCAATGGCGAAGGTTGCCTGACTAAGACATGTAGCAAGAAACGCTTAAATAATAACCCATTCTTTTTTATTCCAATGTCAACAAGACACTATATCATTCACATATATTATGTGATTCCTACGGTGTATTTGTTCAACTCAGCAGAGGTTGTTTGCTTGCTTGTGTATCTATTTATCAACTTATTTGATTTCAAGGAATAGTATATTGGTTAAAGTAGTTTAACACATTACCTAGTAACATCAGATGTATCCAAAATGCTTTCATCTTATAATATATTCTTTGGTACGGTAGTTTTATCTTTTTATAAAATTATTTTAAGTAATCACCTCTTATTGGAATCTTGGCTTCGAGGGGAAAATAGAAAATAAAGTTTGTGATATATAATGAAGCAATAGTCGAGACTGTTGTTCGTACTACTGTAGTAGTAAATAATGCCATTTTTTTAAAACAACCAGGATCCTTTTGAAGTTCTCTCTGAGTTAACAGCGAACAACCGAAATGAGGCTCCTCCGCATTTACATATTTTCGATTATTCCTATAAAAGCATACATAAAGCCATATATATGCTCATTCAAAAAGCTTCGAACATTTAAAAATATATTTCTGTGATTAATATGCACTCGCTACTTATATTATGTTCCTTTCTGTTACAACTGCCTATGGTACCGTTAAACTTAGTAAGTTAAGTGAAGTGCTGATAGTTTTAGTTCGATGAGCATCGACCTCCTGCATTAATACGTATATCTATATCTATATATGTTTATCTGTGTATGTATTTATTTACCAGGTAACTTAGTGCAGTGAATATGCTAAAGTTAATAAGTATGTATATATTTGTTGACGAAAGAGAAAAGTAGTATGAAACGATCATTCCCGAACGGTATCGCCTTAGACTAGTTAATAATCCAAATCAATGTTGTGATGTTGATAATTTTATACTTTTGTTTAATCCTTATGTTTTTTCTTAAAGATTGGATTCTTATATCTGACATATTGCGATATTCATTATGAGATACACTACTGTGTGTAAATAATAAATACATATAGATTCATTTGCAAGTTATCTCTGAGTCGACCATCACTTGAGTGTGTAATGCTGTTTACTTTTGGCTGTAGAATAACATATCTCAACTTTACACCCCTTCAAAGGCCAGTCTCTTCCTTATATATAATTATAGGAATAAATACAAATATAAGTGTATATCTATATACTCTTTACTTTTCTTTACATTTCATTAAAGAGGCACCTTTCCTTCCATTGGACATTGCACTCGGCAAAGGCACTTTTATTCCACTCTATTTTTACTATACGTATTTTGTAGAATTTTTGGACGGACGTGTGCAATTCAATTAGCCTTTTTACACCTACATATTTTTAACCGCCCCAATACGTGTTACAATCAAGTAAAAAGGAAAAAAAAGGGGTACAGGGGGAACATACAATTC
Source organism: Phytomonas sp. Hart1 (assembly GCA_000982615.1). Classification (NCBI taxonomy): domain Eukaryota; phylum Euglenozoa; class Kinetoplastea; order Trypanosomatida; family Trypanosomatidae; genus Phytomonas; species Phytomonas sp. Hart1. The sequence goes on along the minus strand of HF955209.1, from coordinate 476,102 downwards.
AATAGACAGACGTGCGTAGACATAAAAGGAAAGTTATAGTTAACGCTACTTCCCACCTTATAGGACGGTTTCCTATTTTGAGCTCTTAGGCGTGATTGTCCTTAGGAAGGGGGAGGGGGGTATACTTATGCTTTAAAACAACACTCCTGGGTTATAACTTGAAGAAATAAAGTAAAAACAAAAACGACTGAGTCTGATCAATAAACACACGGCTGACCATAAACACCAATTTGTGTTTATTATAATTCTTATAGAAATAGTGAGTATACCATTTTGACATTCAGCTGCGAGTTTCCTGAGAATGGGTGGCTGCTCCTGCAAAAGTCTTTCACAGCTGCGGAAGAAGAGCCCTTACGGGAAGAATAAGGGTGACTATGGCGAGATTTATCTCCCAACCGAGAACAATAAATTGAACATCTCCCACACACAGGTTCACGTTCCCACAGAGACCAGTTTGAATGATGCCCCCTCTAATTCTCCTTACTATCTCTCTCCCAATAGGGAAGGGAGTCGAAATAATCAAAACAGCGATCTTAGTAATAGCTTCGGCACCAAGAGAAGCAAATCAAACAATATGCACCACCACAACTTAGGAAATTCTAAACATCCATACCATCGGAACATTACGGATATTTACGTCAACCCCAATGAGGATTTTCCATTCCCTTACAATATAGACAACGCAGCTTTGTCTGATGACGCCTCCAAGATTGAGATGGAATTGATCTTGGACGAAAGCTCTAGTACCGATTTATGCTCAAGCACCATGGAAAATCTAGCTAGTTTGCATTCTGTAAACGTCGGAGAGAATAAATGTGATACGAATATGAGTAGCATTTCTTTTGAAAACCAAGACCAGAATCTGTCCAGGGTGAACGCTAGGGGCTCTACTAAGGATTTCCGTTTTTCTGTTCTGCCCTCCCTTTCTCGTGATTCCTTTCCCGTGGAGAGGGCGGCGAGCCTTCTGAACACGGAGCGAGATTCCTCCGCTTTTCGAACTCCCATTGAAGATTTCTCCAGCGATGTTTCCGATATCTGCAGTGCGAATCGCCCGTTCGGATACACATACTACAATAATAATCACGATCCATCGCAGAGCATAGGCCACACGTTGCCGGAGCGCTCAAAGCCGCCGCTGCCGCATCCACCGGAGAAGTCGGGTTGTAAGTCTAAACTCACCGTAGTGGACGTGCGGAGCAATCGATCCTACGGACTCCACACCCCTGAAACTCCGCACACCTTCAGACGGATCAACTCCCTCACGAGTGCGTGCTCGGAGCCGTACGAACAGAGAGATCGCGCCTTTTTCAGCTGCCGGAGTACGGCGACGTCGGCTTTGGCGGGACAGACGCCGCTGACACAGCCCTCGCCGTCCTTTCGTTCCTGCATTTCGGAGATCTCACCGTTGGCCCGTGAGCCGCCGTCTGGGGCTGTCGTCCGCTATCAGGGCCTTCCTCGGCGTGAGGGCGGCAAAGCCGTCGTGGGGGTCCTCCGGTCGACCCTGTCCGCAGCCCCTTCTGTGCTGCTGGCACAGCCCTCGCTGTCCTTTCGTTCCTTCATTTCGCTCAAGCCCCTGCCGCGCACCCCTCCCCCTCTCTCAGCCCTGCGACGGTGCGAGGTTCGGAAAGGGGGGTCCTGCGCGCTGACGCAGCCCGCGGCGGCCTCCTCCGGCAGGACCCTGCCATCCATCGGGACGGGGGGGAGGGGCCGTGACACGAGCCATTGGTGCCGGAAAGGGGTGTGACGACGCGACAGGTGCCCTCCTCCTCTACAAGGGACCATGGTCCTATTGGTGATTTCGATCTTAAGACGCGTCAGTTGTTCTCTGAGGTTGTTATTTCCCTTTTTGCCTCTTCCGAGGAGAGGTTGGATCGAAGAAATGACACCCTAAACAATGGCATTTCTGTTAGTTTAGTAGATACAATTTTGTCTCCGTCATCTTGAGGGAGGGGGGGGGGGGCATACAAGAAACGTATTAAATCAGAAAGTGGAGGAGCAGTTTCACCATTTGTTGCTGATGTTATTGATAGGAAAATAGAAAAAACAATAATCTTGATCATAAGTGTGACTGAGTTATCTCCCCTGATTTACTCTTTTTTTTCGTAAAGCCACAGGGCTTAACTGGTAATTTTACTTTAATTCTCCTTCCATTACAGCTCCGTCAAAAAGGATTGGGCTAAAACAAATAGGTGACTTTCTTGTATAAAATTAATCGTTGTATCTTGCGTTTTTCACCTTTTTTGTTTAACACAAATTTCATAGCTGTTGATATTTAAAAATTATCTTTTCATTAGTTTAGTCCAATGATCGACCTGAAAATACAGTGATACCCATTATTATTTTTTATTGCAAATCATTAAAAATAATTAATTATGTTCAACACTATTGTATATTACATTTTGGGCTCCAAAATTTACGGAATGATACCCTTTCATTCCTTAAAAGGCTTAATTGTGTTTGTGTAAGCATTTTCAATGTATAGAGTTGCACTTAGTTATAAACTAAGCACTCTTTCAATTGTATGTTTTTCATGATCACCTCCCCCCTTCCTACACACACACAAAAAAAAAAGAACTAAGCAGGGTTTAAAGTTTACGAACTGCGAAAGGGGAGGCGAATTTTAAGCAGGATATACTGAACGTCAGGTGATGCTTTAACACGCGTTCGTCGGTCTATTTTGGAGCTATCACAGTTAAGGGGGAAGGAGCTGATAATACCCATGGTATTTCCTTATTTCCTTAACATTATTTTGAATTGTTATTTGCTAAAACTATGCGCGCTTTTTATCAAGTTCATAATCTAAAAGCACAAAAAATACTGTAATAGTTTTGTCTCTATCATCTAATTAATTTTTTATCTTTTACCTATATACTCGTGGGTAGTGTAGATTTTCCGAATTTCCTTCCATCGAAATATTCTTATTATATAAAAAGTCATTTATTGAAATTTTTCCTCTTTACTTATTAATCCTTTTTTTATATTTTACTCCATCCTCTCATTGCTGTCCTCATTTTGTTGTTCTTTTGAATCAATTATTATAAAAATCGAAGATACCATTTTGTGCATCCACTTTATTGGATTAATTATATCCAGAATTATTGCACTTTAAATTTTTATTCGAATTTATTTAAATAATACGTATGCATATTGGTTCTAATATTGTGTTGTAGTAGTGACGATTTCAAAAAAAAGTATTTTCCTATAATAAAACTTCGACATTTGCAGAATGAGCACGTATCCGTTACTTTTGTCACTACATTTCCTCCTTTTTTGTGTGTGTGGCTATGCGAATGGCTATACTAATAGCAGAAAGTCTAAGAAATAGCTCTTCCCTTTCCTTTCCACTAAAAGCTTTCTCTGGTGTAAGAAAATGATTCGCATGTTCACCTGTGGGGAACTGCCTCTAATGGATATTGTGGAGCTTCAGGGGAAGATCCACATTCAGCCCGAGTCCGAGGCTAGTGATTTTAATCCAAAAGATAAGTTTAACCAAAAGGAAGTTTTCCTCGGGGAGGTTCGGCCGGATCGCCTGCGCGCGGACGGGTGCACGCTGAGAATGGGTACGCTATGCGTGGACGGCTCGCGGGAGGCCCTCAAACTGCCGATTTTAGTCCTTAAACGATGCGATCCTGCGCGAAAGAAGACGATTTCTGCGCAAATCCGTCGACGTTTGCAACGAGAAGCCAAGAAATCACACAAAGGGGATCAAAAACAAAAGCGAGAAGAGGCGCATGAGGTGGATTTCAGAGATTCTAATGACGTAGGGGATACTGTGCTCTTTTCCGATTGGATTGATGCCCATCCTGAGTATCTCTCGCTGGATTACCTTTTTTTTGGTGGAGGTCAAGGGAATCTGTGTCATGGCAATGCTAGAGATCGATCTAACCAAAATGATAGCGATACGATGGTATTAAATAACAACCCAGATTTTTCTTCAACAGCTGTAAAATTTCGTAGTGAGGTTTCACTAGATAGTCCATCAGATGAAATAGTAAAAGGAGGACGATCTGTTGATATGGATGAATTAAGCGATGAAAGTCTTTCAGAGTATGAAAAGAAAGAAAGAGAAGTCGATGTAGCCGGCGAGAATGAAGAAATGTTCACTGATTATGAAGTAGTTGGTTTGGTAGAGAATTATGTGGTTTTCAATGGGAAGCCTGCTCGTGTATTTTCGTAATTTATGGCATAGAACTTATTAAGTTAATTTAATTATTTTTGTAAGCCTCTTGATTTGGAGTATTCTTTATCGAACTTTCAAAAAAGAACTAAAATCTATAGTGAAAGTCAAGGTTCTTTCATCTATGTTAGGAGTTGTTTTGTATTTTTTTTTACTAAATTAATATTCTTATAGCCATAAATATTTATCATTTATGCGTTTCTTAAAAATAATTTATTTTCTTATATTTCAATCTAAGGTGTTTCTATTTCTTCTATTGTAGTTCACCAACATATACGGGGGGAAACACGGCACACTTCTTAAGGGTTCTGATTTTAGAAAACGAACGGAGTGAAAACCGCCTACCGTGAAGCTGTAGTACATTTTTACTTAAACGTATACTTATATACACACACACACATATATATATATATATTGTATCGTTGGAGACTGCTTCATTCAACATTGGACAAAACAAGGAAAGTAGTTTTTTTTAGCCTATCTCTTAATTGTGACCGTAAACGATAAATATTGTGTGTTTTATTTTTTAAAGACGGACGTAAATAGCAAAGCCAAGATTTAGATATTCTCTATTTTTTAATTATCCTTTTATTAGCTTTAGTATCGCATTGTTCGAATAGTGGATGCGCGCCTATTATTTCCAAACAGCCGCACCGGCCTCCTCATGGGGGACCTTCCCCCCCCGTCGGTTTAGTCCACGTTGCCAAAGTAGCGGTGGGACGACGG
>HF955209.1:344279-358382 GCA_000982615.1 Phytomonas sp. Hart1 | reverse complement strand
CGAAAAATATATTATAAACACATGGGAGCTTAAAAGATTCTATCATTGTTAAGTTAAGCATATTTTGCTTATTTTATTAATTTGATTTCTGATTAATTCTATATCTTTTCTCAAAGACTAGAACTTGACAAAGCCATATCTCAACATGTCTGATTTGATGATGAAGACGCGTCCTGGATACAAATGTCTTCTTAACAAGAAAATACTCGATCGAGTTATTTTCCTTTCACGAATTCTCAATCTTACGCAACTTGAGAGACGCTTTGTGCACTTAAGCAGCCCCGATGGTGCTTGGCGTTGTCCGTTGGAGGGCCATTCATCGGAAATAGACCTTGCCCCATTCATTGACCACACGCAGCTCCAGCTGAGCGCGGATCGAGCTGCCTTTGAAAAACTCTGTGGTGAGCCCCAGCGCTTTAATTTCAAAGTGGTGTGTGTCAATGGCTCACGCGTTGCCCTGTGTCGCGCCTTGCTCACACGGAACACAGCCAACACGGTCAAGGTTGGTGGGGTCTGTGGTTTCCCGCTTGGTCAAACGACAACGGCCATTAAGGCCGCTGAAGCGATGGTAAAAGCGAGCGGTGGTGTACGCGATAGGCAGACTGCACTCCAGTATATTGAAACTGGTGTGCATCGTATCGGAACTAGTTCAGGTATTGCTATCATCAGCAAAAATGAACCACTAGAAACATTTAAAGGAGGTTCTTATTAAACATCGATATCGGTAATTTCTATTTCGAAAAATAACATCATAAAAGCTGTCTCTGTGTATTTCTTGGATATTTTAACAATTAGAAAACGTATGTTTTTTCAAAAGGAATGCATCTATTAATTTTTGCTTCTTCTTTCAACGTTTAAAACGAAGCATATAAGGGCAAAGTCGAGACCACTTGTATATACTTTTCTTTCCTTTAATGATATATACTAATAAATAAAACTTTCAATCTCTCATACTAACGCTTGTTCCCCTTCTCAATATCTGCCTTTTTCTTTAAACATAAAGTAATATATATATCTATATGCGTATCTTTAAATATTTACCATAAGCTCCATAAGATCATAATAATATAACAAATGGGTATTTGTCATTCCTTGACTAAAGTAAAAAGAAAAAAGTATGATGAAAATTTTTTCATATCAAATGGACTCACCATCGGTGTTGAAACTCCAAGTAAGACTAAATTGGATTTCACAAATAGATTACCCCATGGCTCACAAAAGGTTACGATGCACAGCGTTTACGATGGAGACACTGTGACTGTTGTGCTCAATGATAAATCCCTTCAAAAAGTTCGCTTGATTGGGATCGATTCCCCAGAAATGAATCTCCAAGAACCTTTTGCTGTCGAATCCACCAATTTTGTAAAAAAATGTTGCCCTTCAGGCTCGGAGGCATGGTTAGTCACGTCATCCTTACCTAAAAATTTATACGATAAATATAAACGGTTGTTGGCTTTTATATACGTTCCAACTACCACTGGCGGTCCAGGTTATCGCCTCCTCAACGTCACACTCATTTTGGAAGGCCTGGCATTTTTTTATGCTCCTAATGGCGCTGATCTTCTTGATAAACGAAATCTGTTGTTATCTGCACAACGGTTATCTATCAAAAAGAAGAGTAAACTCTGGAGTATTGCCCCTCTAAAACGAATTGTGTATCTAACGCGGAATGGGATTGCATTCCATTCTAAGACTTGTGTGTACGCTAAAAAAATATCGGAAAAGATTAATGTAGAAAACGCCGCCCTAAGAGGGCTTAGTCCATGTAGAACTTGTAAACCTTTAACATAATTTTTTTTATTTTTTGTCAAGACCATCATTTTTTTTTAAAAGCACCTCTTTTGTTTCTGGGATTCTTTAGCATTTCAAAACAACTTTGAGTGATGGTGAAAAGTCGGCATAGATTTTGCTAACTGTGGTTTTGCTTTGATTACACTCTTCTCTTGGTTTTATGGCGAAAGCCAAAAAAGTACATCGATCGTTCATCACACACACACACAATAGGAACAATTTTTTTTTTTGCTATTTAAACTATTGTTAGTGCTTTAATATAGATAACAAAGCGGCATCAGTATTATATAGGTGGTTATGCCGCCGTCGTCTATTGGGCTGATCTCACAGACAGAGACAAACTCCGATGGGGCGTTAGTGCCTACAGAAAATACCAGCGACTCTAATGAAAGTCAAGGCAGCTCTCTTTCTCAAGTTTTACGAATAAGCTCACGAAACAACGACGAAGCGCTTAAACGGCTTCCAAGTTCCCCAAAGGAACTCATACTACGCATAGATCGTCAACGGAACGAAATACGACTTCTCCAAGAGGAAAATTTGAAGCTCAAATCGCGTGAAGTCGAAGTATCGGCGCTGACGCTAAAACTTCAGCAGCAGTTCGCGGCAACGCAAAACCAAGTTGCGAATTTGAAACGAAACATCCAGCTCCAGCTCGTGAACCCGATCACCGAGGACGAATACAACACCATCGATGCACTTCCAGAAGCCAAACGAGATCTTTTAGATACGGTGAAACTTGGCATTTACCGACAGATAGGATCCCTGCAGGCAAGCGCGCAAGCGGCGGCGCGGCGTGCCGCCGAACTTGGGACGTCTTTGCACCAACTCACGGAAGAAAACAAAAGTTTGAAAATTCAAATTTTAGAACTCCAGTCAACGCTAGAGTTTGAGAAGCAGAGCTCGGCCAAAGAACTAAAGGAAGTTGGAAATCAAAGAGCACGCATACTCGAGTTGGAGGCCTCCGTGAAGGATATGGAAGGACGATTAAAAGGCGCCTTCCTTGATCAGGAACAGTTCCTCACGGCAAAGTTGACCGCACAGATGAAAATGGACGAGGTGGCACGCCTTTCCATCCAATTAGAGGAAGCTGAGCTGGATTTGCAACGGTACAAAGCCAATGCAGAATGTAGCGAGCAGAAGCTTGACATTCTCAAGTCGGAATACTACGAATTAAAGCTCAACTACAGCCAACGTAATCTCGAACTGGAGAGCTCCCTCAAAGCGGCGAACGAAAAGCTTAAAACCTTGGGTGATCTTGAAATGGAATCGGAGCTCTTTATCTCGAATCTCGCGTCGAGGATTCCGGAGGAATCGATCAGTTCGGTCCACACACGACCTCTTCTGGAGGAAAACGCGGCAAACCGTGCGGGGGGGCTCAGCGCGAAAGACACCACGGACTACGAGAGCTGGCTTGCCCTTCCACGCTCGCGGAAGCTTGCGCACAGCCTAACGGTAACCAAGCGCTGTCTCCATCTTGAAAACAAAGTCAGCTCACTTGAACACGACGTAACCTTCAAGGAAAGGCAAATTGAACGGCTCCGCGTCTCCCTCAGCTCTGCGCGAGAGGCGTTAAACAAACAAAACAGCCCCTACGCCATCGTGGAAAAGACCGTCGAGGAGCTCTACGACGAGAATGAGGCACTCAAAGAACGGCTACGAATTAGTGAGGTGGAGCGGCGGCATCTCGCGGAGAAACTCCAAACGCGGACACGGGAGATCGAGGTGTTGTGCAAGCACCGGGGAGACCTTCTGAAGATGAAGTCGTTATTGTCCAAAATCGGCGTGGTGAACTGCGGGAACGACGTTGTGAAGGTGGAACATACTAATAGTAGGCGTAATAGCGGTAATAACAACAACATCGCGAAGGAATCGACACCTCGCCCTCAGCCTGTCGAGATGGATTCTTTCAGCAGTACGGCGTGTCCTGGGATGTTCGCAGCCATCCACATCACCTCCTAAAGGAAGAACTTCACAAAAAACGATGTATATGGATGTTTCAGTAGAGGAGGACTAAGACTCTGGGCCCTATTTATCTACTTGAATTTGTGCATCTTTTTTCTCTGATTTTTCTTCTTTTAAATGTTTTGGTCCATAAACAAGAGATTTGGTAAAAGACATAGATATATACAAAATAAAATATGCAGCTATTATAAATACTTTTAGTGAAGTTTTCATATCACTCTTAATTTGTATACTTGATAGAAAATGTTGCAGGACGATTTGCCTCCAAGATTTGAAGAGACGTGAGTAAAATGAAAAAACGTTGTTAATTCATCTTTAACTATCATCCTCAAAAACCTGTTTATGTAGGATGGTTAGTTGATCACCTCATTAACACCTTCCTATATTTTTTCAACATCAACATCTATCTATATATACAAAGGATTTACAAGTGTGTTGTTTTTACTTTATCCTTTTTGTTTGTGAGAGGTAAGGAAGGATTTCTCTTTTCCAGAAATATCCATAGCTTATAAACTGTAGGCAGCATACTATATAGGAACCTACAAACATATCAAGTTTTACAAACCTGAAGCAATTGAGAAAAGAACCAGTTGGGTGAAAAATCGCTATATAAAGTAAACCGTAAAAAAAAACTGGATAGGAACAGTTAAAAAAATGCTACGCGGTGTAAAGACAGGTTATATTTTCCCCTACAGCAATGTCAGAAATTTCCCTGAACATGGCTATACCGTTTCCTCGCTATGTAAGGCGCGCTTTTACATGAATACGTCTTCCCTAGTCATCACAGTCGGCTTTGTGCTTCCCACCCTAACCAGCGTCAACCAAAAACTGGAAAAGCATGTCAACGAAGGCGATGACATTTCAATGAAAGAACTGATAAATATTTTTATAAAAAGCGGCAAGACGAATTTGATCGCCTTTGCGGATCGTCTGACGCGTGTGGCGCTCGAAACCTCCCTGGCGTGTGCGTTGATTACGTGCCAGAACGACTTCGCGGACAGTGTGGTGTACGTGTGGGATCTACACCCTCGTCTACACCAGTACTACTTCAGTGAGCTCTTTCGGTTTATGCGCATCCCGCGCTTTCTCGCGACGCTATTGGGCCCCTCCCCGTCCTCGGCGGATATCGCCTTTGTGGAGACGGCCATCCCTCCGTTCGCCGCCGTGGAGGACGTGGTGAAGCGAAAGACGATTTCCTGGGTGGCAAACGTCGTTGTGGACCTCGCGCGGATTGGCCTGGCGGGGCCGATGAAGGACAAGAAGACCGCCGCCCTCAAACAGGTGGTGCTGCACACCTCCACCACCCTCTGCTGTGCCGTGGGCGCCGGGGTCGGACGGGGGGTGGGGGGAGGCCGAGGGGAGTACTGGGGGGAAATTGTGGGGCTGTTCTGCGTGCCCCTCATTAACGTGGGGTACATGGCGAAGGTGGTACGACGGCAACTCCAGCGACGTGGCCACACCTCATTCTCCGGCGGACACCGCCACCATCACAAGCACGAGAACTCGGAGCGCCTGTCCAGTCTTGATAAACCCGCCGTGGTGGAGTAAATTCCGGGTTTTCTTTTTCATTTTTTTATTATTCTTCTTTCGAGGAATCTGTCAACGTTTGCATGTTGGGTTTAACATCGTAAGGTGGTGGAGACGCAGAGAGGAAATGAAAACAATGAATATTTTTAAAAAGATGTTTACAGTTTAATAGAAGACGTGAATGGAACTAAGAATGTGAAAAAAATATGGCATATATGCGTAGGGAAAAAGTGAAAACAAAAATTCTAGGTTAAATAATAACATTTAGATATGCTACTCCAGATATTTTATGTATATCATTATAATGTCTTTTTCTCCGTTTTTAACCTTTCTAATTATTCTTTTTTACATTGTTTAGAGTAAAATTCTCAGATATTTCTTTGTGGAGTTTCATTAATGCAGCGTAGTTCGTTTTTTGGCATATTTCTAGGTGTTCTACTCGTACTCCTCTTTTGTGTAACAGAAGGAAGGTGTATTGAGGCATCCAACATGAATCTAAAAAGAGCATATCAACCTTCTTGGGAATTAATTGGCGGAGGATTTCATATGCAATTGGCTTTGAACTTCCCTATATGGGCTGAAACAGTCCGTGTATCCATAACAATGGATAATACGTTTTTCTTTGATACTGAAGAGATCCGTCATCATTACATTGTCACAGGTGAAAACGTGCTGGATGGGGCAAAAGCAAATCAGAGAAAAGAACCCATCGATCTGGCTCACGACTATACTCCCATGAGAGTTGAGTTGAAAGAGGAATTCGACATCGAGGCACCGTCATTTAATTTGCCATATCAAACTGCTACTGTATCACTTAATTTGGAGCGCTTGGCGACTGAGGAAAGCACGCCTTCGAACTTCCTTGAAGAAGGAAAACTAATTCTTCCAATTCATGCTCGCTACCCGTATGTGATTCGCTCTTCAGATGTTCGCGATAAGGATTTTTCCATAAATGTGTTATTTCATGGCAGAGAGGATGCCTTTCAAAAAACTTGTCTTCACGATCTAAAGGTATCTTGGACCTCAAATAAATTTGGTGATGGAGAAAGCTCCAACAAAAGGCCTCTTTGCCATCGCATCCCTACCACGGTATTAGAAGATCTTCCAATTGTATATTACTCCCTTATTATTCTTCTATGGCTTGGAGCGTCTCAAGTGTTTGCTTGTCTGTATATTCGATGCTAACTTGCAAGAATCATTTAGGAATACATATATAAAATAATATTAGATAATAGCGCTCCCTTTTTATAACGAAAAAGTGAAATTATTGGTCAAAAGGCAAGACAACTCTGCCTAGCTTAGGTACCGCACTCTGTTTAGTGACTCATATTATTTCTGCCATTATGTTAGTAATTTCTGATGTAATATTCTCGCACTCTGAAGTTTTTATCCTATTAAAGAGGAATACATAGCGCAACCCATATTTTATTTTAAGATTATCAGAACACGGTTGATGAAAGGTTTCCTAAACTTATATATATAATCATATTCATATAATATTTCTAGGCGTACATTTTTGTTCAGAGTAGATAAAAAATGCCGCACCAACTTAAGCTTGTTGAGAAATATTTGTTACATCGAAAATCACCGTCACTTTTATATAATAATCTACACAACTTTGGCGACGATTCGTTTCTTTACGTCAGCGGGAACACCGTTTTTAGGAACAACCCTGACGTGAAGAATTTTTTAAGTATAGCTAGCTATTCAGAACAAGTGATCTACTGTCACGCCGCGTTCCTTCCGATGTACGGAAATGTTGTGGCGATAGTGAATCAACGAAGTATGGATCTATATATCACGAATAAGAACTGCGTCTCCTTAGTTTACAACAAACACTCTCTTACTAGGAGTGTTGAAGCTTCAAAGTGTGTAACATTTTGCCTTGATAAAACTGGCATGATCTGCGTGTTTATTGGTACGAGTACCGGGGACCTCATCTATGCTGAATTTAACCTGTCGGATGTCGGGGGTAGAAAAACTTCTTTAGTACCCAAAGGATGCACTAATATGCATAAAATGCGCTCCATCACGGCACTTGACGCCAGCTATGATCACTTTCCTAGCCCTGTGTCCGTTGTTTCGGGTGATAATGGTGGTAATGTGGTGTTATGGGATAAAAATAGGAAACTCTACCGCTTTATTTCAAGCTGTGACTCTGAGTCGGAGTATACAACAGCTGTGAAGATTTGTGGGGAAGGGATGTTGGCCGCGGTTTCGTTTGGAAATGGTAAGATAGTTCTGTACTGCATGACAACTGGGTCCAAAAGCGTGGAAATATGCGCCCATGCAAGGTGTATTAACGCGATGGCGTGCTTTCATGGCCCTAATATTCAAGGGATGGGCGATCTTCTTGCGACAGCTAGCGAAGATGGCACCGTTCAGCTCTTCAACGTAGTGCAATCGGACGGAGAAGTGGTGGCATTCGTACGATGGCTGGCTAACATTGAGCTGAATGATATCCTGCCTACAGGCTTGTGTTTTAATGAGAGTGGAGAAACTCTGGCCTTGACGTGTTATGATACACCATTGATTTATGTCTACAAGATTTCAGAATTGTAATGTTGTAGAAATCAAAATCAAAAAAGAAAAGTATCGAACTTATACACTAAATGTGATGTAGTGGCAAAAAAAAAAAATTTCACTATCGATGGATTTGTTTGATCTTTTTTTACCTTAAAATCGAAGGCTACTTATGGTAGTAACAATGGCTAAATGCTGTTTCTAAATTTTAATCCCATAAATTAAAAAAATTATCTCAGGAGGGAAATGTAGACTGAGCAAAATTTGTGATTTTTTTCTAAATGCATACTTATTGGTATTACTATTGTTTATATGTTCAATACTTTCTGTGTGTATGTGTCTCTCTTTCGGATATATATTTCCATATTACGTCAAAGAAACAATATTTTATCTTTTTTTTAACAATATATAGACTATATGAAATGTTAGAAGATCGTATCGAACGTGAGGACTCCGTTGAGACCTTTGCTTCTTTCAATACAGAAGATAGTTGCTCAACGGTGTCGCAGAAGAGTTCTAGTAACGATCTTGAACCCTTCGAGCATGCTATTCGACAAGAAAATACTCAACAATTTCCCTTTGTGTCCGCGCACGCTCACACACTTCGGGCGTACAGCGTTCAGGCGGCGCACTCAGATGCAATCACGTCACGCACGTCTTCGTGCATTACCCTAACGCTTCGATTGGACTTGTCGCCCCCACCAACATTCCTTCAAACAACCAGAGACGGCAGTTCGAATCCTTCTTCAGGCCCATTACCTTTTGCTTATCACAACGGAGTTGTGAAACTTGTTTTTCCTTTTTTAGAGGAGGGGTCACTGACTCCAGATCAACGAATTGCTGTGATATTGGTTGTCAATCGAGACCTTATCTCAAAATGCGCTTTACTTTTACACAAGCAGTGGAAGCCGGGTGATCCAAACGAGGATGCCAATACAGCAGCCAAGGAATCACTTTATGGCGTGAAGCCAGTAGATACGGCATACCTCCCTAGGGAAGGTATGCATTTGGTGCTTTACTTTACGCAGGGAAAGATGTTAAATCACCCTAACATCAACACAAGTTCTAACCCTACCGCTTGGCATTACCTCTGCCGATCGTTCGATGTGGTAAGCTTTACGACAAACAGCGACGCGGCCTTTTGCGGTATACCACTGAAACCTTATCACCGCTACCATCTGAGGTACAACTCTAAAAAAGGGATTGAGTTAAATTTAAACCGGTATTCCTTTCTACAGCTGCGCTTGAATTCGGAGGATAATTTAAACGAGAATGAAAACTCCCCGATTCATATCAAACCGAACATTGCGTTAAAAAAGATCAAAAAAGGTTCAAAGCGCCCCCGAAAAAGCCACCTTCCGGGAGGCTTCCCGCGCCCGTCGGTCTGTGCTACCGCCAAGACGAACAGCTCCGCAGCCATAAGGGATGGCGGTCGAGCTCATCACCGTCCGGGTCGAAAGAGCGTGACCGCTCAACTGGATAGACCTTTCCATTCCACCGAGTATTCCTCCAGCGACTCCTTCCCCTCGTTTCCATTAGACTCCAGCGAGAACAACGAGACTGAGAGTCTCACCATGGTGCCAGTGGCGGCTCCACTTTCCAGACGAAAGAGTGTTCTTTTCACCACTGGCATGCGCCTCAGCCGGGTGCAGGAGCGGTTGTGCACGAAACTGGGGTTTATCGTCAATCCATCACTGTCAAAGGCGTGCGAAGCCTCTATCTTAGTCGTGCACGGTCCGCTCATGCGCAGTATCAAACTCCTTACCGTTCTTCCATACATTAAGGCACTGGTGGATCGAAAATGGCTCGATGATATGCTTTCCCAGGGTAATCCATTCTTGCCGATCGAGCCCTATGTGTACGCGGAAAACAAGCGTGTGGGAGGCATTGAGCACACAAACGAATTTTCCATGGAAAGCACACTTAATATTCCGTTGGAGCAGCGTCAACGGCTGTTTGCATCTCATACCTTTTGGATTCATCCCTCAGTGGCACCGCAGGATCCCCCCATGAATGATTTGCACACAGTTTTAACGGCTTCAGGTGGAAGGATTTCTGAAAGCATAACAGACGCCAGCACTTGGGTATTACCATCACTCACACCATCAGTGGTTTCCATGAAGATTATCACAAAGGCTTTGAAAGATGAAGAAATTTCAAATAGGAGACGTCATGTTCGAAACCGAGCGGCTTTTGAAAATGATATACCCCTTTCGCGTTTATTAAGCTCTGTATTGTATATGGTTGTACCGGACGATATCTTTCGTAGCGTTTTGCAGCAACTTGATTTGTGTAAATTTACGCTGCGGATTGGTAATGTGATATCTATGCTAAGCACTACAAATACGAAAAAAAGAATTCGATCCCCCAAGCAAAAATCTTCTACTAAAGTAGTTAAAGTATCCCAGGTGTGAACACGCACTAAACCGATGGAGTATCTTCCTTTACCTAAATATATTTATAGATATATTTCTATATTCCTGTGAAAAATCCTAATAATCATGTCATGGGCATGCAACCCATTACTTTTGGATATATACTTATTGTATCATTTACCCATATTTCCCCTTTTTTTTTCTGCATGCAATGTTTTTACCGAGCGTTCCGGTTTCCTGATGCAGGTTAAATTTCGATGCGCGCAATTAGTAGACAATGGCTACAATGCAACATCACCACCACACGAAGGAATCGATATATCTCCGTAGGCAGCTTCCGGATGTCAACCACAACTGGAGACAGGGCTCGTGTGAATTTTATCGTGGACGCCCTCGCCCCAGCACTTCGAGACGAGTTTGACTTCAAGGCAAATCAGAAAACCTTAAACCATCTCATTCGACGAACCCAGTGCGTAGCCCTGGACAACCCCACAGAAGGGGGCATTACATCACTCGAAACTGAGCCGACAAACCCTGTCGTGGAGGGCATCCCAGGGAAGTGCGGAACCTCTCCAGTGGTGGAAATTCAAGTTCGAAGCGAGTGGGTGCACCCCATCAGCTGGAAGTGCCCGCGCTGTAGGGCCGAATGGGTTGCGCGTATCGTCGACCGCGTAAATCCGCAAACAAGAGAATTAACGAGCTGTCCAAGGTGCCAAGCCACACATACTGCCCAGGCAGCGTCATCGGTCGCACAATTTATACGCAAATATCAAAATTCCAAAACCAATTCCCCTGACGATGAGTGTGTCAATGCAAACCCCCGAATGGGCGAAAGGCATCCCAATATAAAGACTCCAGCAGGGTCAAACTCCTCACCTGCCTCCCTTCTTATAGAACAATACCCTATGATTGCATCCCAGTGGGATTTTGAGCGAAATTCTCTCTATCAAAACTGCGTTTTACAACCGCTCCAACATGTTCGCACCAGCTCCTCCATGGTGGTGTGGTTTATCTGCTCGCTGTGCGCACGATCGTGGCGCGAGTCAATCAGCAGTCGGGTGGCGCGTTATGAAAATTCCCTTCAAACCACCCACAGTAAAGACCCTAGTGAGGTGATTCCGCTCTGCCCTTCCTGCGAGCAGCGGGGTGCGGGAAGGCGCTTTCAACACCGCCGCCCTCACGGGCCTTCTTTGACCTCTAACAACAACAATGCAGTGGGGGCGAAGACGTTGCCCAAGTGTTTTCTTTCACAGGATATGCTTTTGATGGCGGAAGTCTGTCTTCGGCGCGATCAAGACCCAAGCGCGATCCCGCTGAGTAGCGAGCAGGTCCTTTCCTGGAGCTGCCGCTACTGCGGCTATAAATACCAAAGCAGCCTGAGGAATCGTATTGCATGCCATGAAAGGTGCCCACAGTGCAGTGGCAAGGTGTGCACACCCATGAATTCGCTCACTATTCAACGACCAGACGTGATGAGGGAGGCCGCCAAGACCATCAGTCGAACCAAGTTAATGAAACTAACCGTGTTCTCGGAGCAGGAGATTCCATTTGTCTGTCGCATTTGCTTTTCTCCGTACCGCATGACCGCTAAGGCGCGTTGTATGATACCTAAAAATGGTATCGCATGCCAGAAGTGTCTCCTGACATTTTCACAAACTGCACAGGCCACGGCAAAAGACGCATCACACCCGCATAAGCTAACGGTAAAAGAAAGACGTAAACTCAGGGATAAAGCATACCGTTTGTGTTTGAGCAATCGTAGCAATGAGAAACTAAAAGCAACGCAGAACGAAATTGAAAAAAAGGATCACATACTAATAAATTAACTTCTTTCTCTCCCCCTTCATTTGAGCATATCTGTGAAGTTATTGATTGGTGATTGTTTTGAATCTAAATGCGACGATTGGATATCTTGCGCATACGCCCTTTCTTTTGTAACTCTTTAGAATCTGTTATCCAAGATTCAATTGAATACCAATGCCCGTAATGGTGTGCCCCCCCCCCCCCCCTTTAAGGTCTAATCATTGCGTCGAAAAAGAACTATCGCGAAGTTAAATCAAAGCTTCTTCCTCCATACGTTGTCTTGATTTTCATCATGACCAACTCGGTCACATATTCTGATTTTAATAGGAAAAGAGGGTGCAGGTGTAGGCAATTACCATTCAAGCGCCATCAAAACAATAAAAAATAAAAAAATCCAAGTTCTTTAAAGTCACAGTTTACAACACTCTTCGAATCCATGTCCACAAATTATTCTGATAATATTGATGTTGCATTGAGTGATAGTTCACCGAGTAGTGTTGAGGTGGCTCTAGTTCTTTGCGAGCACATTCTCCAGAAACTTCACACGAAGTATCACATTAACTCTGCGTGTTCTTCGACACTCTATGCGTGGTATATTCAAAAAGTAGCATTCATTAATCTGATACGGAACAGGACAGATAATGACCCAAAAAACGACATTATAAAAAATCACAATCTTCGACAAAGTAAAAGTAGTGTTAATAAAGAGGTTGAAAAAAGCATGACTTTCGAGAGTAGCAAAGTGGTCTCACACGAAACAGTTAATCTGAATAATAGTGGAATTGACTTCTTTCAAGCCTATCAAGCAGCCCATACCCACGGTTTCTTCGAATCAATTTCACCATCAGATCAATCTAACGGTATCGAACAAGAAGAACCAAGCATAGAACAAGAAAAGGTACCTAAGGCTGATGGCGCTACGATACAGAGCGGCGACGAATTATTATTCTCATCTCAACCTCAACAAAATTTATCAATACTAGATTTTCCTACCGATGTACTTCGAGATTCCGGATTTCGTTTACTCCTTAATTTACTTCTAGCGTGCACTCCTCATAGCAACGAGTTGTGCTTAGACGTCTGCCGTATCCTGGTCGAGCTGTTTCCTGCGTCTTCAACCTCGCCAAGTATCCCCGCAGAGCCTGTAATAGACTCTCTGGCGATGCATTCTCAAAGGGAACTCCAAACGAACATGAATGTGTTGGTCCTTTCGAATAAATTTTTCAATTTAAATATTGACGAAGAGTCGGCGCTGTTGGCGCTCGGAAATGCCACGCAGAGCTTCATTCTGTGGATGAACATCGCCTGGTCCTGTGCGTCGTACGAACATCAAACCCGACTCGCCGCGCAGGTTTCTCAGTGGATTTCATGTCTGTCCAATGTGCTTCGTTTGATGAAGGAAAATGAAAAAGACTTGGCACGCGCTTTCACGGCGTGGGTGAAGACTTCGGCACGAGCGCTCCCTCTCCCGCACTATCACACAGTAAAAAGCATCATGATGGAGAACCAGTTCAGTCTCAGCCTCGACTCCTGCGATACGTCAAACGTGGTGAAGGCCTCTCGAATTTTGCGCGATATCTTTGAGGGCCATGCGGCGGATGGCTTTGATATGTTGGAGTCCCTCTTTACCCGTGCGGGGACCTCGTATCTGCCCGACAACTACGTCTCGAAGCTACTCGCGATGCAGGGCACCGCGGCGATGGCGATGATGCCACGTCAGGAGCTGCTCAACCACGGATCGCGGCTGACCCTTTTTAACATCACCTGCGGCATGCTCGCGTACGTGGTGTTCTACCTCTCCCTTCGCTCGCTGGACACCGCGCAGCAGTGTGCGAGCTTGGCGATCAAGGTAGGGCAGCAGCTCCACTCGAACCACACCCTCGCCCTCGCTCACTACTGCAGCTTTGTCGTGCAGCTCCACAGCAGCCGTGCCGCCGAGGCCGCCGACAGCATCTCCATCGCCCTGCAGCTCAGCACCGCCGAAGGAGAGGAGGGGGGGGGGGCCATGGCGCCCCGCCCCATCCGCAGCATCGCCTACGCGAGCGCGGCCGAGCTGCTGCTGTTCTTCCCGGGCGTCGTCAGCCCGTCCCTGCGCGCGGCGATGAGTGTGTGCTTCACCGCC
>HF955209.1:324851-343989 GCA_000982615.1 Phytomonas sp. Hart1 | reverse complement strand
AAAAAGGGAAGGGAATAGGAGAAGAGGCCACGGCGCCTCCCGCGCGCTCGCGCCGCAGACCATCGCGCAGACCGTCCGCCACGCGCTGGGATGGTTCGAGATAGCCGCGCTGCGATGGCCGATGCGCGGGGATGGGTGGGTCGACGTCGTGGCCGCGCTCGCCCGCGAAACGCTGCGGATGACGGGGTCGATCTACGGCCTGACGACCTTCCCCCAGGTCCTCGACGCGGCCCGGATGGGGCCGCTTCTGGCCGCCATCGAGGAAAGCGAAGGGCTCACGGCCGCGACGTCGATTCGGCCGTCGCTCATCCTGCTCACAGAAATGGTACGGCATACCGCGCATCAGATGCTCGCGGTGCAGGGCGGCCGCGCCTGGCCGGTCGTCCAGCGCGAGCAGGGACCCCTCCACCTCGCCCGCCACTTCCTCGACGCCGTTCAGAAGCACTACGGCACGGAAGGGCGGCGGATGGCCGAGGATAACTTCTTTTTCAGCGCCTCGCTGCAGTACGTGCAAGGGTGCTGGCTCGCACGTAACGGCTTCATAGCCGCCGCGTACGACCTCCTGGAGTCCGCCGCCTACTTTATCTACACCATAGCCGGTGTACCAAACAAAAACGAACGAGATAAAATGGCAAGCGAAATCGGCCTCTTGTCGGGCTCGACCACTAAAGAATCCAGTGCTTTTAACAAAAGCTACGAAAAGCTACTCTCTTTGTATATCCAGAAAACATCTACTGGTCAAACGAAGGGGCACTTTTTCTGGGCACCAGACCTCCTTCTTCTCCTTGCCGATATTCAACAGAAGCGTGGTGAGCTGGCGCTCTACGCAGGTTACTCCGAAATCATTGACGACTTGTCTGAGGTGTTGAATGTCATCAGCGCAAGCTGCAGTTTTGTATATGGTAACCTGGTATCTCAACTCCTACAGTTGATGAGCCTCCAGCAACGCATGAACTTCAGTGGGATTCTACAGTACTCGGCTAAGGTGTTGAAATCAGCGGAGAGGATCGGGTTTTCCCATCTTGCCGACAGCATCCGCGTTCAACAAACCACCGCCCTGCGGAGCACCGGGCAGTGGATTGAGACGTTGGAGCTGCTAGAACAGTTCGGCAGCGCGTCGCCGCTTCTTGAACCATGGCAGCTGCTCACCCGGTTGACGGCCGGATCGGAGGCGCTGCTCTCCTCCACGGCCTTCCTGCCGCCCACAGACGCGATAACAACCACGACAACAAATGCCGTCGTGCGATTTCTTAATGAGGGAATTCGGGAGCTCCAGATTAGAGGTTACTTGGGGACGTTTGAGGAGGTGGTGCAGCGACATTTCTTATCAAAAAACGAAGGAAGGAATGAGTCGGTCGGTATTTCCTTACAGACACTGCTCAGTATCCACGCTTCGGCTGCCCGTTCAATTGAAATTTTTTTATCAAACAGGAATTTAGATCCCCACGGCACTTCTTTTCGTCAACCCTCAGCCGAAACCTGCGCGAGTCAGTTAGCTGAATTGCTGTGTGAAAGACATAAATTGTGCCATGCGCACAAGTGTTTTGCTCAGCGAAGTGCCTTGGAGACCTGTGAGATGCTTCTTAAAGGTGATCTAGGAACGTCTGAAGTTTACCAACATGCGAATAATAGCAATACTTTCTTACATTTGTAGAATGTGTTTACTAATTCTGGTGTGGATGGAAAAGAACGATAAATTGCGCATGCAAGATTAAAGTAGTGAATATATCCAAATATAGAATTTCAATTCACACACTGACCTTTTCAAAGGTAAATGCAAAGGAGTGCTACCTAAATGGTTTTTATTGACTGATTAACTATTGTAAATTGGAAAAAAAATCATTGAATTGAAAAAAATGAAAAGATACCTATCCATCCTTCAATATTTTATGGTTTTCAAGGCCTTTTCACGTGTATTCATACCAAAAGAAAATAAATGGAACAAGCAAATTTTAGTGAGGTTGCCAAGAAAGCCTTGGAATTTCGCCGACGTTACTATCAGTGCCTTGACGATGTTGAACAACGACAAAGCATTGTCGATCTTTATGCACCGAACGTTCAAAATTTATGCGAGTGGAATGGTCATCTCTTAGCAGATCAAAATTACATTCAGCAGTACATTAACCAACTCCCTAAGACGACACATCAAATAGACACTGTTGATGCTCAGCCATTGCCGGGGAACGAGAAATCGGATTCTTTCATTATGACAGTTCATGGTATAGTGACCTACGACAGAGAACATCGGCGTGAATTTTTTCAGAGGTTCGTGATTCGCTCTATTAACAACAAATACTACATTATCAACGACTATTACCGATGGCTTTCGGAAAAGAACTAAGATAGTATGCCGCCTGTATTGAAGTTCAATAACATTTGATTAACATATATATATATATATATATGTGTGTGTGTTTGTGTGTATATGTGTATTTACATGCACATAAATCTAAAATTCTATTTAATTGCTGTAATGGTCAATTTCGACTTATTCGGAGTCTAACTGTCCAAATCTGTTGATATGAATTCAAAGGAATTGAAAATTGATTTATGGTGATCTGTCGTTTAACTAAATACCATTTGTAATAATTCTGAAATCATTCCTCATGTTGAGTTCATAGATGATAATTCTATAAAAGAGGAAAAAAAATAATTCTAAATATTTCAATCCATACAGAAGAAGAAAAGAAGTATGAATGAGATGCAATAACAAGCAAAGACATGGATGTAGGTATGTGCGTGTAAAATTAAAAGCACGTAATCTTATGACGTTTAGCGCTCAAATTCACATTTATTTGTGCATTTTATCCTTTTTTTTGCATCAGATGTTCCCATAAGAAAAACAAACAAAGAGCTTAAGTGATAAAATCATAGTAGCAATAATAAGTGTATATTGCTGAGACCATGAAGTTCTTTTATTTTATCACACTCCTGACATTTGTGTTGTACCACTTGAGTACAACCGCGGCTGCTCTCCCAGCACCTTCGAATATGACTCGTGTTATCGAACTCACACCTGAAAACTTTGATGAATATGTAAATCCTGGAGCTGATCGGTATACATTTGTGCTATATTGTGTTTCTTGGGCAAGACCATGCAAGCAAGTAGATGAAACGTGGGATATCTTTTCCATTAGTCAATCAAAGAAGAAGCTCCGAGAGATCTTTACTGCTGCCCGTGTAGACGCAAAAAAGTATCCGGAGTTGGCAAAACGTATGAATGTAAATTCCTTTCCAACAATGCGATATTACACACCTGACTTTCCTGATGGATTAGAATATTATGGCCAACGAGAGGTAGCATTGCTGGACAGCTTTGTGTTTCAGTTTTCATAATAATCTGCAGACGTCAAAGTTATATGTTTTTTTATATTTTTTTATTTTCTGTATTTTTTTGGATGAGTATAAAAAAAACTATGATGTTATAAGTTTTTCCGTTCTAACATAATGTCTTTTTGTTCATATTGGAAAATCTTATTTGGGTGCATTTATATTTATAAATTATCTGCACTGTTCAAGCTCATTGTGTCAACAGCATATTCCAGGAAAATAGAAATCCGAAACTAACTCAATTTTTTTTTCTATTATTCCGCAAGGTTTTGCTCTACAGGCTAATGATTGCCAAATTTAGTCGGCTGGTTCTTTTCGAATAAGGATGGAATCTATTTTGTTCTTTTAAAATGGGTATAACTACTTTTATTTCCCTTCTATTTCATAGAATAATAATAAAAACAGTTAGTTAAAAGCTTAGTTTATTACAATATATCCATCTGATGAGTATTTCACATTCACGTGGATCCTCCCAATGCAGTTTGCAACTTGAGAACGACGAAGTGACGACGTTCTTTTTCCCGGTTAATACCAAGCGCGTAATACGATGCCTATCCTGTGAAACTCCTAGGATATCCTCCTACCGCGCGCCGGACCACTCCTCTGACTTCCTTACACCCCTATCCCAGCTTAGATTCAAATCCCAACCCCTCAGGGGTCTCTCCAATAGTCGGCTTGGCTCCCTGGTTGACCTGACGGAACAACCGGTCAGCCGTGACAGGTACACGGAGTCCTCCTCCAAGGACTTCCCCAGGGACTACTCGTGGGTTTTAACCAACGGTGACACAAACAGGGATCGAGGCCACACCCCCATACGGCGTTACAACAGTTCTAAAAGAGAACGAACGCCCTACATAAACATGAAGTACGCCACGTATCACCTGCCGCCGCTGCAGAGCTTTGACAGGGAGAATACGGGAAAGACGGTGGCCTGTGTGGGGGATCGCACGCCCTTGTGCGTCAGAAAACAAACGTGAGCAGCCTATTCAATCCGGTTGATATAATAACGAAAAAAAAGGGAAAGAGAAGCATCCACTGTATCATCATCATTAGCCCGCCCTGCCCATGCTCGCTAAAGATCTTCAAGGGAGGAGAAAAAGATGAGGAGTTCCTCAATGGAATATCTAAAGCCCTTTAAGACTTAATAAAGGAAATAAGATGTACATCAAAAACACCTTACAAATCTAATAGGTGTAGGAGCTCAAATACAGGAATTTCACTTTAGTAACGAGTAGGATTCGTATTTCCGTTAATTTATCTGCAATATGTGTTATAGGAGGTAAAACTGTTTACTATGGATCAGCCCCATTCGAGATTTATGCATTCTAATAGAATGATGAAGAAAATACCCAGAAAAAATCATATTTTTTTTACATCGTAGTTGGCACTTAAATTCTAAAAGGGATCGCATTTGTTTCCCGCACACTTGAAAACACGAAAAATGACACCTTGGTGAATGATGAATATAAAATTCTATCCTCATACATTTGCGCGCATATTGACACAAAAAAGCGGATTGGAGTGGAAAAGAGATACTAATACAGCACGAATTAGAAGTGATTCAAATTTATTCGGTATTCTTCTTTTGACTATTTTTAGTCTCCTTTCCTTCCCCTCCGCAATCACTATGATTTATGTTAGTTATTACTAAATTTAAATAGACTTCGTTTTATGGAAGTTTTCTCTGTATAGCAAAAGTCATTGTTGTGCTCTAAATTTATTTTTAAAAGGTTTTTATTTACACATCCTAATTGCTAATTATATTATGGTTTATAATTTTTTTTCTTTTGCCATTTTTATAATATATATTTTGTGTTTTATGGTATATAGTTTCAAAAGAGTAAAACAGGTTAAAACAAGCATTTTGATCATTATCCATGTAAGCTACAGTATTTATAAATAGTATATTTATCTGGATTTATTTATTTATCATAGTTTAGATCAATTTATATGTACTTTAGTAAAGTTTAATAGTGAAAGCTTGTACTTTCGGCTAAATATGTTCAGCTATGTATTTTTTCTTATAGTCGATTTTAATATATAATTACCTTATTTGTTATAAAAAAATACTTCTTCACGAACTTTTATAGTCAACCAAGAGTAACAATAACATAAACGTAATTTGTTTGCTTTTTGTATAACAATTATAATTTTTTTTTAATTAGATAGTAATAAGACTTCCTCATATTGTGTCATCAGTCTATTTTGTCATTAGTATCACCAAAAAAAAGGGGGAAAAACAAATACTATTAGCTATAAAAATTATTTCTCTCGCACCTTCTGCGATAAAAACGGTGATGTTTTATATAATATCCATCTTCTTCTCCATCTTCTTCAGAAAACAAATAGAGGCTTTACACACCAATGATGGCAGGTCTGACACCGAATAAAGCTACATCAACTATCAAACATACTGAGGAGTACATTTTTGCAAGTGACAGCGATACTGATCTACATGAAAACGTCAAAAATGGAGTCAAAAATATCAGTTATGACAAAATCGATCTTGAGGAACCACATTATCCATTAACCTATCGCCATTCTTCGTACAATGTAGAGCGCAGTCTTTCCTCTGCTGCCAACATTAGCACATCCTCCACCCCCCTAGGCTCCGCGGCGCGAATAAAACGAAGCCCTTCCATCATCACCCCGTGTGCCGAGGCCAATGGGGGTATAATCTTCTCTACAAAGGGTGCTGTAGTGGGAGAGCATCTTTTGAGAATCGCGCGAGGAGGTGCGACACCACTCCAACGCATCGCCGCGCGGAGGCAGTTGGTAGCCCTCGGTGGCCCCTACGCAGTCCTCGGCCACGGGAGTCCATTCTCCGTCTGGACACGCCCCTCACCGCTCAATCCTAATGTCATCGCACAGCACATGAAGGATCCGAAGCTCGGCGATAAATTGAAGGAACTCGACGAAAATTGTACGATATTGAGGAAGGGAATCGGGATGCCGCAAGAGGTGGAGGAGGGGGCATTCGATGCGAGCCAACATACTTTGTCCAGTGCTTGCAACTCTCCAAGCGGCGCAAATATATTTTCGATGGAAAGTTCGTATTTTGAAAAGTCTCCAGATCCAAGGTGTGTTTATTCTCTCACCCGTGCTGAATGTTGTGCGGTATCGCTATTGGCTATGGAATACAGCGAGGAGGATGAGGAGGTCCATACAGTGGATCTAACTGTCCCTTCACCTTCCTGCTCTCAACAAGGGTCGTACTCGAATTTGTCAGTTTCAGCCGAAGCATGCTATGCGATTGGCGATAAACACACTGGAAGGAAGCCATTGAGAGACGCAGACAATGAGTTTCAATCTCCGTATAGTACCTACCACGACTTTTCCACTAGTCATGAAAAGTCAGTTAAGAATTGCTCGCAGAAACGCTCTCGCAAGGGGTTCTCGGGCACTAAAATGTCTCACTTATCAAACGAACTTAGCCATAAACCTCGTGTAGCTAGAAGACTAGATTACTCTATTCATTCTGATAAGGAAGAATCTACCGAACCTTTGAAGTATAATTACCTGTCCTCATCCCTTACTGCCACTGTCATAGAGAGACAAAATTATAGAAATTTACAGAGTAAGTGGGATATCCTCTCCATAAACTACTAATTTTAGAATCATAGGAGCCCACAACTAAAGGCTTTAAAATATAGACTGTTCTCTGTTATCTCTTTCTATATTGACTTCTTGATGGCCATTGATCTAGAAAGGATTTATACAAATGTTATGATATAAAAATAAAAAAAGATACATCATATATTCAATAATGAAAGGTTATAAACTGAGCCTTTAGTTTTACAATTCAAAATATTTTGTTATAAACATTTTACGTTTTAGTTACCTAACAATAAGAAAATAGAGCGCTGCTGTTTGCATATGTTCATTTCCTTTGGATCTTACACCTTATCATATAGCATAGAAACACCCCATAAACTGAACTTGTCAACCATAGACTTATCTCGTCGATAATTTTTTTTAACTATAAATACCATACTTACCGTATAAACTGTGGCACGTCAAATTCACAGATAACATTACGATTAACTGAATTTTATTTGGTGCTATTTACTGTGGATATATGTGATTTTTTTAAATGACTCAAAACTCCATTAAAAAAATTCACTCTATCATTTCATCTTATTTCCCTTTTAATAGGCTAAATTTCCCTATCACTTTCAGATGCCTCTTTATTTTATATTGGTTTAAATAACATCAAACTATTCTTCAATTTTGTATCCTCTGAATGTAATGAATCCAATATAAACTTAAAGTTTGTTAAAACTTTCTTATCACAACAAGACTTACAACTTCATAATGAAGGTATTACTAATTCAGGCATTTCATATCATGCGATTACGCTTCTGTCTTTGAAGAATTCCTCCACTATCACAATCCGATATGGGTAATATCCCTCGTATTTTTCAGGATCACTGCGATTCTTTTACTTCATCAATGGATTAGTGCAAAGTGGTACAAAAATCCTTTTGTTTCCAGTGACTAACATAGGGAAATAGGGTTCTACAACTCAAAAAAAACGATCCACATGCGTAATAAAGAGTCTTTTCCTCACGTATGACTTCAAAGAGTCTGAGTTTGACTCCTCTGCACATGCTGTGTAGAAATATAAAGTGTAGAGGGCCGCGTTTTTATATGCGACGAGTGCGCCCCTTCCACCGATCAATTCCTTTCCGATATGTTTACGTGTTGCCTCACATTCTTTCGGTTGAAAAATGAACCGATTATATTAGGGAAACACCGTGTGTTTGTGCCTCTTCACTTTTTTTTTTGACACTTCCTAACACGTCATGGGGCTCACCACAACGCCCTCGGCACGTGGGGCGTTGTGGTGGGAGAAATCCGCCTACAACATTCATCTGTTTGCGGGGCAGGAGGTTAATTGGGGCCTCTACAACGTCTGCGCGTCGGAAAGGGTTCTTCGAATCGGTCAGGATATCAACAGCGTCGTTATGCTCGGGCAGGTTTTTTCGTGGGAGATGATCGCCCACACTGGGCACTTGTTAGCCACCGTGGAGATCATTTAAAGCTATCACCGCCGTTGTCCCTGGGCTTTCGTGTATGGGCATGAAGGCCTTGGAAAGTTTGCCGCTGCTATCGACGTTTGGCAAGGATGCGATTCTACAATTCGCGTCAGACGCTTCCTTCACTACGCGTCATCGGGGCTGTTTTCTTTTAAATAACAGGAAGGTATCGTGTGGCTTAATAGAGGCTGAGGATGGCTACGGCGCTTTGTAGATTCGAATAATAAAAGAACTTGAGTGAGGCTTGATAGAATTGAGCAATGTCAAATGACCCTTAAAATTATCCGTACACCAACAGGATACACAAACGTGTTGGACAAACGCTGAAACGATATGTGGGTTAATAAAATGTCAGCACGATGATGTATCAAATTGTCTTCTTTTGTTATAAAGAGATGGAAGGGAAAAGAAGTGTTGAACCGCTTCCAGGTCGAATGCTTGTTTTTCTGTTATTGAAGTAACTTAGCCTTTTTGTTGTTTAAGCCTTTCACTCATTGCACCTACACTTAAATGGAATCTTTTTTATTATTCGCCATAGCTAGTCTAAATAATCTGAAAAAATTGCATCCTTTAGTGCATATAGCTTAGTTGAGCCCTTAGATGGATAGATCTGGGACAGGAAAAAACGAGGGTGTGCGTTTGTATGAAGGGCTACCCAGTGTCCGGAAAGCCGCATTGTTTGAATACTTTCGGACTCAAATCGGAGATGGTGGGGATCAGGCCGTATCTCTGGGAAAATTGACCCAATCCACCATCGCGCGTCGGGTACGCTGTAATGAATCCCTAGATGTCAGCGCGATAGTAGAAGAGATGATGCCGATTGTACGAGCGCGAATGTCGGAAAAAACGAGGGAAGGTCTATTCCGGCGGACCGCTGAGGCTTTATATGGTGATCTCGGTTGAGAATAAACTTTGTGCATGTATTCAATGAAAATGAACACATAACTGGAAACAAAATTTCATCCGAACAAAACAACTGTACTTGCATTCAAATGGAATTGTTTTGTCATCCTCTCACCCATGCTGGCTTTCTACCGGTTATATTTCAACTTTACTTTTCCCCCCATAGTAACATAACGAAGGTATAACGAAGAAGTGCACTGCACTGGGAAGGTCAGAATTATCGCACGTTCGCGATAGCATAGATATAAAAAACTAAACGACAACCGTGTAGTGAACAAAAGACGCACACGATTATAATGTTTAGCAAAGACACCGCTAAGAGAATTAAGGAGGGTAATCAAAAGCGGCTATCCAGGCTTCGACAACTACAGCAGCTGAAAAATGAGTATGAGGCGGAAGTGCGGTCAAAAAAAGAAATGGTCCACACCGGCAGTGGTCTTGTTTCGTACCTGCCAAACATCATCATTCTTCTTATCGCTGTGAGCTTTCCACTTTCGGAAACCGAGGTGAACTGGGTCATTGTGGGCCTGATGTGTCTCTTCAACGCGCTATGGGGTTTCCTTTTCTGGAAGCCTTTGGATTTGATTTCCATCTGTTCGTTGCTCTTTTTCAACCTGTGTATAGTACACTTGGCTCCGCTAGTATACCAATCTCTCACATTTCCGCCAACCTTGCCTTCTCCGCCACGGGCCTTCTTTCTGTTATTTAATACATTGTCTGCTATATTTATGTATTATGGCTACGTAGAGCGTCGCTTATGGTTCAAAATGGACTATGACGTGACACTGGTTCCATTTTTAGAGGATGCCAGCCGAAGCGCGGCAGGTGAGGATCAGAAGGTAACGGATTTGCTCAATTTTGCTATTGAGCGAAAGAAATGCGACCGATTGGATAAGGGCTTAGGCACTTTGGTGGTGCTAAACATTGTAATACTTATGTGTACAGGTATAATTTCCCCTGAAGAAATACTTCGAACTATAATACGTATTTTTCATATTTTCGGATAGAAAGAAAATGAGATATGTATTCAATCAGACAATTGCATTTGCATTTGCTGTGGTGCGGCTTGCTATGTTTTCTTCTTCACGCTTATGTAAAGGTTCAGCCTATTTTCATATGAAACGACAAATGGAAAGGTGAGTGCAATTTATGTTTGTGTATAGAAAAAGGACACATGAGCAATGAGCTCTAAGGGGTCTATTTCCCTGGAAAAAGTTGTCCAACTCATTAATGAGTATACTGTCGTGAATTCGCTGTTGGTAAATAAATTATTTGCCGGAAATGGCGTTGTCACCGGTTGGACTTTGATTTTTTGGAATTAATGCGCGGCCTCAACAAATAGAAAGGATAATCTAAGAATGGGTGACACCCTGAGTAGAGTTGTAGGTGGCATGAGGAAGCGCGCTGCAACATAGCTACCGGGAGGAGTTTGCGGTATAAACCGTCTGTTTCGAATCCCACTGCTCTTCATGCATTGTCATGTAAAAACTTCCATATTCGCCACCCGTGCTTCTGCACTATTCAACAAGCTGTAACTTTTTGTTTTTCTGACTTTGTCGATGTGTGATTCTAATCGATTAAGTGCATAAAAAAAAATAACAAACTACTCAAGATGAGTGGGTGCCTTTGTGAATGAGTGGGGAATAATCAACAAAACATGTTTAATTCATTGTGATCCAGTTGTGCCTTTAATCTCTTACTGTCACTACCTTTTCCAAGTGTATTTTCAGAATTCACTGCGTAGGAATACATCTTTTACCATCTAAACCATACAATCGTGATCGATCCTCTGGATGGGCTCACACGCACATCCAGGCCTATGATACGCTAGACGACAAAGTGAATGTCGAAACTACGCCAGACATCCCTCGTGGAGACCCCTTTAAGGCCGTTCTGCCGACTCATTTGCTCTCTCTACAGTGCAGCTGTACAACACACTGCGAAGATCAGCGCAGTGTTGTGGTCCCCTTTAATCAACTACTGGAAGAGAAGTCCCAAAATTGACACAGCGCGTTTAGGCAAGACTAAGGATAGGCCTGCCTGAACTCCGCGAACGACCTTCCCGGCGGGTGGAGTCATCAAAAAGAACTAAACCCTGATGAAGTGCAGGCGGATGACGGCTTCGCTCAAGACGACCTACACAATCCAAAACTCGGAGTTGAGCAACCGGCGCATCCGCTCGACCTCGACTTCCTGGGATGGACCGGTATCAAGTATCAGCAACACGGCCGTGTTTGAAAAGGAAAAGTCCGACAACAGCGGCGTGATGAGAATCCCAGGTCCTTTACTATGAACGACTCTTCGAAAAGGGCAGGCACTTTCTAGTGGCAGCCATACGCAAACCAGTATCCCTCTCCCGCCTGTATGACCCGATCCTACATCACGTATCTTCTGTGGGAAGAATCCAGGCAACGCAGCCGGTTAATAGAATACCTGGTGACGAAAACGGCGAATAAACCAACTGGTAAAACATTGAGGGGCTCTGACAACAAATACTCGGCCTTTACAAGTGGCTGCGGCGTCAGCATGAGTGAATGACTTCGGATATAGACTGCTTTTGTCGGATGCCGAGGACGACATTTCCGACACCTCGAAAAAGTCACCAAGCGTCAAATAACAAACATGGGTCCTCTCCACTCCCATACGTCTTAGATGGAAGAGTGATTCAAAAGAATCCAGGTCGACCTGGCCCACGCACAGAATTAGCTCGAGCTCGTCGTGGTTAACCTTGCGAGGCTTGGTTGCATTATGACTAAACACACGGAGCAATTACACCTCTTTGGGAGTAAATCATGTCTCCGCTGTCCTGAAATCAGGACAGCGTGAAAACGGAAGGGTTTTACTCTCGCTTGTTATCATCACAACTCAGTCCCTCATCCTCTTCTGATCTGATTTACGGCAGCACTTCTCTCAGAATTACCCACAGCCTCGGAGGAACAATGTGGGAAACTATAGCCTTTTCGAAATGCTCCGGAGTGACTCATTCAATCTGGTTTTTGTTTCTTGTCAACGACAAGTCTCAAGTCCTCTGTAAAGTGAAAAAGCAATAATGCTGTCGCTCGGATTTCATGTTTAGTGCTTATCGTTGCAAGTAGCGTAAATCTTTATCAGAATTGTATGAGGTCTACAACTAAAAGCTGTCAAATATTTATCTGAATTATCAGTCGTGAAACTCATATTCAATGGATGATAATAATCTATGCATTTTTATTCTTTCCTATTAATTTATACTTTGAGTTACACAATGTACATCAGTTATTATTTCGTTTCTTTCTAGGTTAGATTCTATATTATGCAGAATGAGCACGTCTGATACTCCTATAAATTTACAGGATGGTCTCATATGGACTCACAAATTGAATTATTACGGTGGTAGTATAGTTTTGTTAGAAGATATCTGTGGAACATTGGGCCTTTCATGTTTTGGTATCGCTTTATTGATAGTTTTGGTATACTTTACTGTTACTTTAAATAACTATCTTTATAGCAAGTATTCCTCATCTTTCTCATCTCCAGAAAGTGCTTGTTCTGGCCCCTCGAAGCACACTGTGACTTCCGACGAAAAGAAAGACTGTAATGTGGATGATGGTATGAACTCTTTTCTTCATCCAGTTACTCACCTTGCTGTTATCATGGATGGAAATCGACGCTACGGAAAAAAATGCTGTAGTAAGCTTGAAAATGCAATGTCATTAGAAGAAATTGAGTCCTTTTGCAAGCAGATTAGCACCGAAATAGCCAACAATAGCGGCAAAACGAACTCAGATAGCACTTTCTATAAATGTACCAGTTGGTTTAATGACAGATATGAAAAGTTTTCACACATGGTTCAGTTCACTTTTTTAGATGGACATCGACTTGGTAGCGAGAAGCTCTTGGAATTTATAAAAGACTGCATCGAAGCGCGTATAGCAATGCTTACAGTTTATGCGTTTTCGACGAATAATTGGGACCGCCCTGTAGTCGAATTACAGGTTTTAACGACACTTTTCTTATTATTTTTTGGAAAAATACGATCTATTATATATGAGTATGGCATTTTTATTCGATTTGTTTCAACTGAACCCAAAAAACTACCTATACATTTACTTAAGATGATGGAATACCTAGAGTGTGATTCTAGGCATATATCTCCACGCTGCATAACTCTTAACATCTGCGTCAGTTATAGTGGACAATCTGAAATGGTGATGGCTTGCAACCGAATTTTTAAGAGACGAATGGCCTCCAGCGATACACGTGAGATAACAAAGGATGAAATTTCGTCCGAGATGCTTCACAGCATAACTCAATCAAGTTATGAAGAAGAGGATAAGAAGATCTTCACAAGTTCAATACCTAGAGAGCCACAGCTCATCCTGCGGACAAGCGGAGAGAAGAGGATTAGTGACTTTCTTTTGTATGAGTGTGCTTATAGTGAATTTGAATTTATTTCGAAAAAATGGCCTGAGATAACGAAAAGTGACTTGAAGAATGCACTTTTGAATTACCTCAAACGCAATAGACGCCATGGAAAATAAATCACAGAGCTTTGATCACAATGAAGCTGTCACATGGAATATAGCCTTTTTGTATCAACACAAATTAATTTTTATAAATAAAGAACAAATTGTCTATTTATATCACCGTATTCCTTAGATTTTAATTTATCTAGAAGATAGATATTATAATTCTTTTTTGGGGGGGGAGGGTGATTTATCGACGGTAAATAGTAATAATGGAAAAAACAAATTCCTTGTTCATAAAGTACTCTTTCCAAAATAAATAATTTGTCACAATAAAAATGTAACAATCTTAAAAAAATCACCGATAATATGCATTGAGTGAATAACACTATACATTTTTTTTATCTGAAAGTGCAATACAGAATCCAACCCCATTAATGTGTTCAAATTTCTATTATTATTCCGCCTTGGACTCTACTCTTTTGGTTTCGGTTATATTTTTACAGGAATAGTCAAGCCAAATATTTCAGGAAGGCTTTGTACTTATTAGCGAAATCGCTTCTTCATCCTTACCTTAAACCTTCATTAGCTTCTTTGGCATACATAGTGAAGGTTACGAGGTGCCTATAATCAAATATTTTTGCTGCTAGAATATACATTTCAGATTTTGCTCTTTAGCGCACACTCCCTCTATATACCGATATCTTTACCTATATATGAATTTTCCTGACTCCCCCCCCTCCGCCTGCGAAAACATCCTACCTTCTGCGACGCATTTGGATTCAAACGAAAAAGTACCTTATGTGGATGGGCATCTCGTTAAGATAGCGGTCAACGATACAACGCGCACGGAGATTGTTCAAGTTATCATTGTATGGCTGATTCAACAGGGTCTTACCGCCTCGGCTCAGCTCCTTCGTGAGGAGGCCACAGCTCAACTTAGGAACAATCACTATGAGCGGAAAACCGTACGAGCCTTGTGTCGTTCTGTTGACGAGCGTAACTGGGATTCGGCACAAAAAAATATGAAAAAACTCCAAAATGGTGTTCAATCCGGTGGAATTTTTCAAGCTGAGCATCCGTCTCAGCTGAACCACCTGATTAAGACTTTACCATTTTTGCTTTCTCAACAACAGTACTTGGAACTAGTTGATGAAGATGATGCGCAACGGTCGCTTAGTTTTTTTATACGCAACATCAAACCATTTGAACCCTTGATAAGCCGCGAGCATTTCAAGAAACTGAGTTATCTCTTATCGTGCAAGACGGTCTCGGAGAGTGCGAACATCTATCCAGAGTATCGTGGATGGAGACCCGAAATTGGCCGCTCACAGCTGCAGCAGTTTATCATGCGAACAATGGATAGCGCGACGATGATGCCCTACCTCCGGCAAGGCAACCTCGTCACCAACCGAGACGACAACTCAATTAAACCACTGCAAGTCATGCTTGCGCAATCGCTCTCATTTGACCTGTTTCGCAAGCAGTACCCCCATCTTCAAAAAGGGCATCCTAACATTATCACAAGCACCCTTCGCGTTTCCTTTGATAACCATCTTCCACCGAACGAACTCTTAATGCAAATCGACGTGAATGCCCTTCTCAAGCAGTACTTCCCCGATATATTGCCCAGGTCTGCGATGCACTGTCTTGGGGCCTGTCGAACGTTTTTGACCTGTTCTGCGCTGGCCGTCAGTGTAGAGACGAAACGAGGCGGGGCAGTTTTCTGGGTATCCCTGGATCACCTCGAGGGCGGTCGAACCAAGAGAGCCCCGTTGATGGATCAGCCGTTCCCGGTCTTTCCAAAGCCCGAATTGACCTCAACCCCTCCCGCGCACGGCGGCTCCCCAACCGGGGAGGGCGGGATCGCCTTTATCTATCAACACCCGCATCTCATTCGCGGGATGTGTGGTCGGGATGGAAATCGACTGCTGGTGTGGGGAGGGTGTCGGGTGGCAGTGATCAACCTGGAGCACTACGTGGGCCAGACGGTCAAAGAGGCTTTGTCAGCCACCACGACGGCCCATGGCGGTGAGGCCAATCTCCTACACCAATCCCTATCCCCGCAGGCGTCTGTGGAGAATATGCTCCTCCACGATGCAGAAGTCTACGCGAGCTGTTTTTTCACCTGTGGAACCATCGTCGCGACGGGGCAGTCGGACGGCACGGTGACCTTGTGGGACACCTTGAGCGGGGGCAAAATGCGCGAGAGCAGCTACGGCTATGGCACCATTGTAGCCATCCTTTCCAGCCGGACCGGCACGACTTATTACGCCGCCTGCAAAGACGGACCAATCCTGGTGGTGGACGTCGCCACGGGTGTCCTCATCAATACATTGTTGTCTCCTATTCTAAAGGAACTGACCGACATAGCGTTATCTCCGTCGTCGACGCTATTGCTTGCGTCTTATCGAGGTGGTGAGTTGCGTTTGTGGGATATTATTTCCTCTCAACTTTTGCCATTTTCGTTCAATGGGATTGAGAACAACAGCCGAACCTGTCAGCCGGTGGCTTTTTGGAACAGCGATGAGTACCTATTTAGTGCAAGTGATAATGGCTGTCTATATATGTGGAACTTTCAAAATAATGACGATCTGACCTTGGTGCGTCCGAATAGAACCTCTGGAAGCATTGTCCCTCTGCCTAAGAGAGCATACCCCCTAGCCTCTGATGCGTTCCCCACCACAGAGAATAAGCATGCGATGGACCCTGGTACTCTATTTTCAAACTCCTTGTGCTGTACTCCAAGGTTGTCAAAAGGCCTCGTAAAAAGACCTTCACAGAAGCATTTTCTCCATCATGCATGCATAACGGATATTGAAACCGAAGGGCCCTATTTGGTTTGTTCAAGCGAAGATGGAAAGATTAGCATTCTTTCAAACTCTATTAAAAGCACTTGCAAAACTTGAGAGTTAATGTGAAATAGATTCTTCTATTCTCTATGATGGAAATAAGTAACAATTTAGCGAAAATTTTGACTTCGTCAGCTGTGTGAACTAAACATATATTTCAGGACATGTTAACTCTTCAAAGTACAGAAACTGCATCATGGATAAGGTAGTACACACTGAAGAATATTAAAATACTGAAAAAAGTACGGAAGTATTAAAATTTATTTGAAGAGTAAGAAAACATGAAACAAGTGTAATGTTGTTATTCGTTGGACATTTGCATCCATATGTTCAGAAATGAAAAAGTAAATCGCAAGAAGTCACAACGACATTATGATATATTTTATTCATCTTAAACTATATAATTGAGTATCTACCCATTATTTAAACTTTAATCACCTTATCCTTTTTATTCTTATATTAATCTACTTTGTCGACTTATTGTGACAAAAAATATATACAAGTAATGGCTGCCAGATGGCGATATGTCAAAAGTGCACTAGTTGGTGCAAGTTTGTGGGGCATCGGTGATTTCCTTGGCCAGTCCTATAACATACACAAACACCGATCGAAGAGACGAATGCAAAACAAAATGTTAACAGAGAGGAGTCAAATCCTGTTGGAAACTGACAATGAGCCTAACAAACAATACGTGGTCGAGTCAAGCCTGTTTGGACTCCTTGTCGGGTTCGCTGCGCATCATTACCAGCGACTTCTCATTAGAACCTGCGGAACTCTGTATCAACGTTCAATACTATGTTTTTTCCTTTTAGGCATACAACAAATGGTATGGACCCCTTTGCTACTTTTGTCTTACTTCAATTCCATGACAGCAGCGCGAGGGTTTTTTTCCAACCCTAGTCTTATGACAGCACACACCGCAGGAGCGCAGGGTCGGCATAACGTGTGGTCTATCCAAAAGCACATTATAGAGAATGTCATGCCAACTCCGCTGTTGACTTCTTGGTTTGTGTTTTGTCCTCTTTTTTGGTTTGCTTACATTGGGCGCCGAAGATGCGCCACCGTACTCAGGGTTGCGATTGCACTACCCTGGTGCTCTTCCGTTGCGTTAGCACAGCACCGGGAGTTAGTATAGGGATTAGTTGGCAAAGTGCTTCTGAGTGAACTTACTGAAACAAAGAAACTCCTTATTTAAAAAAATCAAAACAACGGTCTGGTGAAGTGTTTTTAGAACATTTTTCAAGAATAAAATGATTCAAGGTTTTGGATCAGCTTATAGTGTGTTTTTCTGAATTCTTTCAATACCTGAAGAAAAAGCGAAAATAAAGTTGAAATCAGTAATGAGCTATATTTTTATATTGATGAGATCAATGGTATTTATATCTGAAACTCTTGTGAAACCATTATGTAGAAATTTGTTTTAACGATTCAAATAACATATTATAGGTTTTGCGATATATAATTTATCGGGAAAAGCAGAATCAGACATCACATAAAACCCTTTCGGGCTGTTACCCTGGGTAGCCACCCTAGGAGCGACGTACCAACCCATACCGGCCCAAGTTAGGGTATATACAATAACCTTCAGGTTGTTCCATACATTTTCCTTCAGTGCTTTCCAAATGACTCGCGCAGGGGTGTATCAACTGTAAACTTCATGGCGACCCTGGACTCCAAATGCCCCCTTCCCCAAAACTGAGTCCACTGCTACAGAGTTCAGCTGCCACATTTTGCAGATTGATAACGTTTTGGTTGGCCTCCAAATATGCCCAGCTAATTTTTTTGTGGACCACCAGAGCTCTTCCTGACCTGCTTTCAGCCTTGCCCCAAAAGCAAAGTGGCTGGCCAGCTGTTAAAAGGATTTTGTTAGGTCCCTCAAACGTATTTAAGTAGAACTTTTCCTATAAAGTGTCTGGATCGTGTGGCGTGTTCCGTTGTGTCATCAATTTTTTTGCTTTGGGAAGAAAAAAAAGGTATTTTCAATCTTTGGGGGGTGCTGGAATGTTCAAATCCAGCAGCGCCTTGAACCAATGATAGGGCCGAACCCCCTACAAAGCAATAGCGTGTCAATATTCCAACTTGTCAAAGACGGAAAGGTTGCTCCAGTATTTTATTTTCAAAAGTGTCCAGAAATTTTGGTGGTCTCTTGGATGTTTAGGAAGCCCCGGGGAATTTTGGTCTGATGCCTGAAGGTTTAGGCCTCTTTAATAAGCACCAAGCAGGTGTATTTCTCAAAACTGAAAAGTACCCTTCTGAATATTTTTCAGTCGAATATTTGACCGTATAGGTGCGTTCCCTTTTGGCAAACCATTGGATTTTCAGAAGGGGCATTTTACACCCCGACGGAAATAAAATACCATTTTTATTCCATCCCATCGACGCTGTTTATTCCTTCCACCTGAAAGATCGCTAAAAAGTCGGATCCAAAATTTATCAGTGAAATTCAAAGAAGCGCATATAGTTTACATATATGGATTCGCCATTCCTTCGTGACAGTTAAAGCGCCCCAAAAAAACCGATCCTAACGGCGGGGCGGTTTTTATTCGAGGGCCCTTTTCCGAACCTATAC
>HF955209.1:309728-324831 GCA_000982615.1 Phytomonas sp. Hart1 | reverse complement strand
AAGCTGACAAAAATTTGGCTTTCTCAATTTTAACCAAAGCGGATTCATGATTTTTTTAACAAGAGGTGAGCAATAAATTGTTACCAAGGAACAAAACGTTACGCCATACCGTAAAAAATGTTAAGAATACTTTAAAAAATTTATGGAAGTCCGTCGGTTTAAAAACGCAAAAAAATCCAAACCCTTGGATAAAAAATGTAACTTTTTTATGTTTTCACACAATCAAATTTTATAATATTCACGTTTTCTGGATTCTTTCCAGAACTTTATTCGCCACAAATTGTTATCTTTTTGTGAAAGTTTTAAGGGGCAAAATGTTTCGCATCAAGGGGGAAAAAATTAAGGGGCAATAAAAAAAGATCCACGGCCCCATTAATTCAATTCATCCAAAAAGCTTTCCACATTTTATCGAGACCTTTTGTTTTATGAAATGTCAAATAGGACCAATTTTTCGAATAATAATATTTTTTTTCGCAACAAACGAATCTGGAATATTTCCCGTTATCCGGGAAAAAATGGGAGATTTCGAAAACGCCAGGGGGGGGGGGAACATATTAACCCCTTTGGCCCCATAGGGGGGAAACACTAAAATGGGTTTTGGGGTTTTCCGTTGAAATTTAAAAATCGATTCATTCCGATTCAAAAACATTGAGTTCATTTTATGTCGCCAAAGGGAAAAAACATTTCCCCAATTCGAAACCCTTAAAAAAAACTCAAAAAATTCCAATATTTCCTAAAATTTTCAAGAATGCATCATGGGCTTGGGAATAATTTTTGGTCAATCTTAAAAGTTAAAACATTTCCAAAAATTTCAATGAAAATTATTGATGGAATTCAAAAATTATTTATTTTTGGATTCCCCCCCGACATAAATTCTTTAACGAAAGGGTGGAATACATCCAAATCAAAAAGGGGTGGATTTCGCCCCATTCATATAAAGTTTATATGTTTTTTTTATTTATTTTACCCGAATATGATATAAATTTCCGGTGACGATGGGGCCAAAATAGGGAAATGCTGTTGCTTTTCCGGTTTTAAACATTCCATCTTAACAGTGAAATTTGTTTTGTGAAATAAAAATTTTCGCCGATTGGCGGGTTCGATTAAATTCTCAAAATATTTTGGTATTTTTTTTGCTTTTTTTTTTCAAAACGGCCCATCTAAATCTTTCAAATTTATAAAAACCGGAATATTCCCTAAAAATTTCTATTTTAATGACGGAAATTTAAAAGACGGATAATTGTCTCCGTAAATGTTTTGCGTTTTGCTCAGCTATAAAAATTTTGCTTTCTCTTTTTTCGTAAACTTAAGGCGGCCTCTTTAAGGGATGATGGGGAAAATTCCGCGGCATTATAAAATTTCTTTCCCCTTTTTTTCCCTATAAGGAAATGTTGACGCCGATATTTTAATTCTAAGTTTGACGGTGGCAATGTTCCAGTGTCATTGATTTGGGGGGCGGTGTTTGGGATTAAAGGGGAAGGATGGCCCTAGATGGTGGCGATGATGCCTTTTCCTTTCGCCTTTTGCTACGACCCTTCTGTTTCAGCGGGTCTTTGGCAATAAAATCTGTGATTCAATTTTGGATAATTTTGATCCACGGTTTTTTTTTATTCTGAGGGGAAAGGTGTTTGGTTAGGGGGGAAAACCTTTGACGGAATGAACATTGCCATATTTTCATCGGTAAGTTTCTTAAACAGGTCAGTGCGGAAAGGGGTAAATACTTGTTAATTTATGTCCATTAACTTCTCATTTTCAATATTTTGGTTTTAAATCAATAGCATTTACTTCTAATATCTTATTGCCACTTTTTTTTCTGATAATATACGTATATGTACTTGTATGAATGGTATTTTTCATAGTATTCCATTTGGCATTCATTTTCTTAGAAAAGAAGAACGGTGTATTTTCTGATTGCTTCCAAAAGCAATATTACTTCAAGATTGTCACATAGCGTAACTATTACTTATTTCTGAACGAACAATAATAAAAAGAAAATAATGCATCGTTGTATTCTTCGTAAAGCCTCTCGACGCTTTACTTTAGTTGGTATGGCATCAGCCTCTTTACAATTAAAGATGTCGTCACTTATCGATCGAGGTGTTCTGCATAGCTCTCTTATGAAGCCTCAGCAAAATTACCGTTTTTACTCAGGTGGTGGACACGATGAGCAACCCACACGTAGTGGGCAATACTTACTTGATAAAAACGACGTTCTTACACGTGTGCTAGAAGTCGTGAAAAATTTCGAAAAAGTTGATGCGTCAAAGGTAACTCCTGAGTCACACTTTGTGAATGATCTTGGACTTAACTCACTGGACGTAGTTGAGGTTGTATTTGCCATTGAGCAAGAATTTATCTTGGATATTCCTGACCATGACGCTGAAAAAATACAGTCTGTTCCTGATGCTGTTGAGTACATCTCACAAAATCCCATGGCAAAGTAAAATGTAGGGTATAAAACTTTATAGTTTTTTTTTAATGCAGAGATTTTCCTAAAACTATTAAGAAGTAATTTATAAAAATAGATGACCACTTTATCTAAATTTTTAGCTGATAGTATCACGGTAAGAAATATCAGGAAAGGGATGATATTAGTTTTATGATTAGTTCTAATTTACACAATATATGTATACGATAAATTTTAACACATACACTGGAAAATATTATATTTGAGTAGTCAATATCTTATTATCCTTTCTTCATCTTTTTTTTCATTCTTTTTTTTTAGACCTATTTCTTATATATAAAAGGAGTTATACACTAGGTTTATTAAAGGATAAATACTATATTTCGATACTTTAAGCCATTTTATATGGTACATTTTCTATTAATTGGTGTAAAGTTGTTTAGCTGTTTAAAAGCAACAATGAATTGGATTTTTCTATTCTTTCTCTTATTGTGAAGATCACCAAATATCAGATGCTGATTATTAGCATGCATTTTTTATTAATATTTTATGAAAAGACGTCAAACCTTTCCTGATTATTGCACTTTTTTTTGAAAGGCAAACATTATTGCGGATGTTTACAGTAGAGAGCCAACGATTTCTCTTGTGAAAAAGGGCTTCTGACATAAAACGATGATGAAACATTTTAGTCGATGTTCTTAGTTCTATTGAACTCGAAAGCAACACTATGAGGAGTAGAACTGACTGCAAAAAATAATAAAAAAGACTCATTTTCAGCAAAATATCTGAGATCAATGTTTATGGAAGTACTTTCTTACCATTTATACTTCTGATCAAAGATCGATCTTGTATTATTCCAATAAAATCACTGATGTCAAAGGAATCTTGAGTTATTTTAGATAAAATCCAAAAGGATTGAAATAGGTGAGTATGAGTCCCATCAGCTGTTTATTTGGTATTAACAGAATCATTCAACAATTTTTGGTGATACTACACAAATTCGATAAGAAAGATAGAATTTAATATTTCCTAACCTGAGATTCCAAGGAAAGTCATTAAAACACGTGATTTGACAAAACTGATGTCGCTTTGAATCATATGCCAAAGAATTGTAACGAAAGAAAAAGTGAGCTTTGTCCAAGCATTAACACTTTATGGGCATGTGGAAAGAAATGTATCTGAAAGTAACAGTGATTAATCATTATATCGAAAACAATACTTTGGAAACACTTTCCCTTCTTGTGAGTTCTTAGAAGTACCTACCAGGTCAAATTTATTGGTTATAGCTGATACAGAAAGGTATAGAAATTGATGTAGTTATTATATTTGTTTCGTTATACGAAATCAAACAATATATTACTAGAGTCAATCAAATTTTTATACCTAGGAGAACATATAGGAAACGCACATGTCATTTATCTTAATAAAGATCATTGAAGAACGTATGAAATTGAGGGGGAAATATCTATACAAACTCAATTAACAGCCGTATTGGAGCTTATAAAGACTCCCTGATTTGACAAGTCAATGTTTTATGTTTAAGAAATAAGAAGGTACCATGAATTGTATAACACTTAAAATACTAC
Organism: Phytomonas sp. Hart1; assembly: GCA_000982615.1. Lineage (NCBI taxonomy): Eukaryota > Euglenozoa > Kinetoplastea > Trypanosomatida > Trypanosomatidae > Phytomonas > Phytomonas sp. Hart1. Next base: position 320,838 of record HF955209.1, on the reverse strand, counting down.
TATTATTGATGTTGTTGTTCACATTCTCGTGATTTACATCTTTTCCTTTTACTGTAAAAATTTTCCATTGTATTAAAAAATATTTATATTTATTACTATGCTTTCTGTTTATCTAAGATTTATGCAAAATGCTATTTACAAAATTCTTTTTATTTACACAATTTCTTCATTATTCTATAAAAAAAAATGGAATATCAACTTTACTTAATATATTTCTTTAACTTAAATGTGAATTTTGTTACTTAAATTTTGCTGAGATGTTTTTTAATGATTAATTGCATTTCTTTCAAGAATTCCAAGTCACCATGTCAAAACGATAAAATAGACATTGTTAATAAAATATATATTTATATGTAAGAAATGAATCCTATATATCCAATGAGAGACAGTGTCATATATACCTAATTCATATCATTCGGCTTAGAATACTGAAAGTCTAATAAGCACTTTTATTATTATTGTCATGGTTAATTAGTCTTATATTTCTGGCGTTTATTTATCAATTTCGTAGCAATTGAATCTAACCCAACTCCAACTCAAAAGCACTTTAATCTTCCATAGATGTCATTGTTGAATTATATAGATGCACTTTCAAGCTAAATGTAATTAAACAATTTTCCATTTATATCAAGCGTACGGTTCAGTACATGGTATGCTTTTATATTAACTTTACTTATTTCTCCAAGTTTGCGACATCTACTGTGTTGTGCAGATATGAACTTGATTTTTTTTTAGTGCTTCCTCAGTAACTACTTGTGCCCTTTCTGTTTTCTAGCCACATTTTACCACTATAATCTTACCCTTTCTATCCTTTTTTTTTTAATTAATTAAGTGTCTACAGGTCTTATGCCAAAGGAATATATCTGACTGTGAACCAATCAATAAAAAAGTAATTAACTTACTTTAGCATTGACCAACTTAGCTTATTTTATAATAGGGTAATTTTATATTATTTCTTCCTATAAGCCTAGTTTATTCTTTTTATTTTTTAGGGGAAAAGAACGTATAAGTTTTTGTGTGAGTTTAGTTGTTCAAGTATAACAACTAATTTTATGGTATTAGTTTATAGCTCAATAGACATAGATGCCATACCATTTGCGAAAAATTTGCTTATTGGTCAACTGTCAGAAACTCTTTGTGACGGAAATAAAACCATATTAAACTACATAATTTTTGATAGTGTTCCAATCAAAAGCTATGAAGTTATTGTTGAGCAAATTGAATGTCTTGAAAAAGTACTCCCGCCTGGGCTAGTTGTTTTGGGAGTTGCTTCTAGTAAGGCATATAGTAGTAGCACAATTACGAGTTGTCTTTCTATTTTATTAGAAAGTTTCCGTTACTCTGATTTTGTTTACATTCAGCTTGGTCATGATGAACCCCGCGTGACATTCTGTAGCGATCCAGGCTTACACGCAACTTTTAGCAATCAAGGTGCAATATTTTGCACTATATCATGCATCATTCATTTTTCGTTGCCATCATTTCCCTTTTTACTTACGAGAAGCGGCGATAAGGCTGAGAAAATTCTGATCGACCCTCAAAGTACTAAGTGTATTTTACCGCAGGTGAATTTTGGGGAAAGTTATTCACTTTTTCAGTTGGGAGGGAGCTCTTTTTTCTCAGAGGAGACGATGTTAGTGTTACCGTTTTTTTCAAGCCTTCCGCACCTATCTGGCAAGTCTTTTTACAATTGTATCGCTCGTTGGATGAAGAAGATTACAAAAACTACAGACATCATCTCTGTTTTTTCACGACGTAACCCAAACCTTGTTTATGCTTGTCAATTGAATCGAGGTGTGCCGTGCTCAGACACTTTCACTCAGGTAATATTGCATGAATTGCGAGAGCTTTTGGAGGACGCAACAGGCGAATCCATTGAGAGTAATCAGCTCACAGAGCCTACGATGCCACAAAGTCTGACACCTGAGGAGGGAGAAATAACACCCAAAAATAAAGAATCTCACTCATTTATGCTCATCTTTGCTACCGGAATTGTTATTATGGCAATTGTGATCACTATATTAATGTCTTTGTGATCTGTAAAAAAAACTCTAAGGAACACGAAAAGGCTGAATGACCGAGAGGAAAAACCGAGTAAAGGGAGAAGAGGGTACTATGCCATAGCATCACAACTTTATTTTTAATATGCCTTCTGCTGTTGCTTTTATTTCATGTCTACTCCTTTATTAATAAAGTGTATAAATTTTGTCTTTATTTCTTCTTTAATGTGTTATATATCCTAATCTCAAATAGAATCTACATGCGTTTCTGTTGTCATTACTAATCATTACAATGGGGATTCTTGGACTTTCAAAGCTGCTCTATGAGAAAGCGCCCGGAGCTTTCAAAGAGCAAGAGCTGAAAAATTATTTTGGACGATACATAGCGATCGATGCCTCCATGAGTATCTATCAATTTATTATTGCTATGAAGGGATTTCAGGATGGGCAGGGAATAGAATTAACAAATGAAAATGGTGAGGTTACTTCTCATTTGAATGGATTGTTTTACAGGACTTTGCGTATGGTCGATGAAGGACTTAAACCAATTTATGTTTTCGATGGGGCACCACCTAAGCTAAAGGAATCCGAGTTGGAATCGCGCCGCGAAAAGGCGAACACGGCTGAAAAGGAATTCGAACGTGCCAAAGAAGAAGGGGATGATGCACTAATGGAAAAAATGAGTAAGCGCACCGTGCGTGTGACATCAAACCAAATCAATGATTGCAAAAAATTACTGGAGCTTATGGGCATCCCAGTTGTGCAGGCTCCATCCGAGTCGGAAGCGCAGTGTGCCGAGCTTGTCCGTAAAGGGAAAGCTTGGGCTGTGGGAACTGAGGATATGGACGCATTGACATTCGGTTCCAACATCATGCTTCGCCACCTTAATTATAGCGATACGAAGAAACGCCCCATCGCTGAAATACACCTTAATCAAGTTTTGCACCAAACAGGTCTATCAATGGATCAATTTATTGACCTGTGCATTCTTCTAGGCTGTGATTATGTGCCCAAAATTCACGGTATCGGCCCTCAAAAAGCATGGGAGGGTATCCAAAAGTACGGCAGTATCGAAGGGCTCTTGGAAAATTTGGATGTTAGCAAATATCATGTACCCTCTGGTTTCGTCTTTAAGGAAGCGCGGGATTTCTTCAAACATCCCGATGTTACTCCTGGAGAAGAGGTATCAATTCAGTTCAAGGAGCCAGATGAGGAAGCTTTGACCCATTTCCTTGTGAATGAAAAGTTATTTAACCTTGAACGAGTCACAAAAGGCATATCCCGACTTAAGGAGTCGCTGAAAAAAAAAACACAAGGAAGGCTTGACAATTTTTTTACCATCAAACCCATTCTAAAGACGGATACGAGCCAATCATTGGCCGGTTCCAAACGTGTGCGGAATGAAGAAAACGGTAAACCCTTCCAGCTTTCCGGTACACTTAGAAAAGCAAGCTTAGGGCATAAAAAGTCAGTGAAAAGGATGAAACCCAACTAGTAATAATACCACAATTTTATCGTTTCAGACGACTTACTACCCCTCACTAAATAGAAACAAGTCTGAAACAGAAGCAATTTAACAACATGGCACTAAAGATATGAAAGTAGATTGACATCCTCCTTTGACCATCATTTTTTGTCTGATAAATTAACATCTTTTTTTTCTTTTAATAATTTAAAGAAAAGTGAAATAGAAACCATGTCGTCTGGAGCGTTGGGGCGAGGTTCGTATCGTTCCGTTGTAGCTGGAACTCGCCCAAACAACCTACCAACATATTATCCATGCGTTCTAGAACTTATTGAGCTACACAAGGCTCATCAGGAAGTCCTGCGCTTATTTTATGTGAGAGACCGAATTTTTGATAATAAGTTTCCTGGATGTTCACTGGCTAACGGACTTTATAAGCTCGTTCCGAACAAACGCGAAAGCTTTCATTCAAAAGAAATAATGGAGTCTATTCGACGACGGACCATTTGGATGCAGCGAATACGTCAACAACGGGCGTTGAATGCCAACATTTTGGACCGCGCATCCAAGACACTTTCTTCTGACGAGATGAAGGCGCGCTTTTCTTATAAAACTGCCGACGCCGACGCTTATTTCAACCCTCTGAACTACACGGGAGCCAACAATTGGCCAAACTACTGGCAGCACCCCACCATGGCGCACGTCATACCCAAACCGAGATGGGCACGCGTCCCCGAGTTGGGCGGGATCACCCGCGTGCAGGATTCCATTTCAGTCCCTTCAGTGGACTACTAATACCGCTCTAAAAGGGGCTTACGAAATGCCGTAATAGGAATATTCAAAGGGCTAAAACCCCATAAATACATACAAAAAAAAGAAAGCTCTTCACCACACTATTTTAATTGGAAAACAATGCTCGGTGTGACACCCCAAACTAATTTCGAATTCCTTTGTTCCTCTAAAATCCTTTTAGTTCCGACCCTATGATTAATGAAGCCGGTGGATATAGAAAAGTTCTGTGCATACTGTGCGAAGGTTGGTATAGTGAGTAAGAAGCTATCTTTTCGCCCGTCATCGCTACCTTGGGGTCCGATTTCCGTCTTTGTTGACGAGCCCGTAGTCTATGGCAGCCCCATTGTGGTGGTGCCCTACCAAACTGTTTTGAATTGTCAAACAATGCGGGGCAATCGCGTTCCTCACAGCCTCCCCACCTTCTACAAAATGTTCCAGTTTTTGACTAGGCGAGGTCGGATGGATTCCACAACCGCACAGAGCTTATGGCTTGCATCTTTTTTAGCGACCTATCATCAAAACAAGTCTCCTTCGAACTCTTTGGCGCCATGGCTTTCCTTTGGCCTTCAAACGGACTTATCCTTCTTCTTTACACCTGAGCATGCCGCGTTTTGTCCGTTCCTTAAGGAGGCCCGGAACGATGAATCACTCCGTGATTTAGAGCGTTTAGCCACCTTTCATGTCCGCCTTGCACACACCATGATTCAATTTCACGGACGACGTAAAGGGATCCCTTCCGCAAGTCAACCAACCTTTGATCAGCTTAATTTGGCCTACAGAACTGTGATTAAACGCGCTTTACCCCTTCCGGTGAATTGTGAGCCCTCAGCCCCGGCGGAGCTGGCAGAGCTGATGGAAGCCACTCCTGATATGCCAATATTACCCTCCCTCATCCCGGTGGTGGATTTAATCCGACCGGCGGTGAGTGTAGGGAACGATAGTGCTTCCATGGAGGCTAATTGTGCAATCTTCACGTGTGTGGAATCCGATTTCGAATCCCCCGCGACGCGACGTCTGATTATCTTTGAAACCACACCTTTTTCATCACGAAAAGTAGCCGTCATTGCCACTAAAAACTTAAAGAAAAATGATGAAGTCCTTCTGGGGATTGAGTAGAGGTCGCTTGTATCCGAAAACCCAATTTCACCGATACATACACTCACACATATATTTATATGATGCAATAAGACCAATCACAAGCGCTTAGTTTCATTTTCATTTATTACCGACTTTGTTATGCTTCTTTTTTTCTGACACTTGTTTTGCCCTTGCGTTTTTCTTTATTTTCCTTTTGTATTATTATTAGTGTAAGAATTCATAATTCAATCTGTATATCACTTTTCAACATTTTCCATTATGAAGGGAATATTTTCTTGTAAAGATAAAAATTATAAAAGCTGCGATGCGGCGCGATCGGCCTTTAAAAATAGGGACATTGAAGCATCACGCTCTGAGCACAATAAGCCAATGAATATTGAGAGCCACAACTCCTCCACATCCGAATACATTAAATCGATTGTATTTGGGGGTCTGGATGGGATTATGACTTGTTTTGCTGTAATTTCGGCCGCGGCGGGCAGTAACGGAAATTACACAACTGTTTTGATTTTTGGGTTTTCTAACGTGATCGCGGATGGCTTCACTATGGGCTTCGGTGAATACATATCCGGAGCTGCCGAGCGAGAAAATGCCATGGCTGAACGGATGCGAGAGGAATGGGAGGTTGAAAATGCATTTGATATGGAGGTTGATGAAATGATTCAGATATATATGGATAAAGGGTTGTCCTTCGAAGATGCCAGTACAATTGTTTCTATCATTTCCAAGGATCACAAAGTATTTGTCGACTTTATGATGGTCGAAGAGCTTGGGCTGCTTCTGGATATCGATGATCCTCACGGTCCAAAAAAACAAGGCACCGTAATGGCCATTTCGTTCATCTGCTTCGGTTTGGTTCCTTTGTTTGCGTATTTGTTCGGAAAGGGCCAGGGAATGGACCGATTTTTTGTATTCTCCGCTTTATTAACAATGTTTTCCTTGATTCTTCTTGGAATTTTAAAAGGTTACTTGGTTGGCATCAGTATGTTTAAATCTGCGTTTCTCATGGTTTTAAACGGTCTCGCAAGTGGCGTTATCAGTTTTACGATAGGTTATTTGATTGAGGCGGGATTACGACGTGAAGTGAGTGTGTAGTAATAATTAATTATGTTTCATAGTATGCTCCCTTGGATATTATAACTCCTGAGGAAAGGTGAATGGGAAATTGTAATTGGTATTAAATTGAATTGTTTCTTTCATTCACATACCTATCTTTTATATATTTTTTCGATGTTCTATAATAACATATTTTAGTGATGCTTCAGTAACTTATGATATCGAACTTAAAAATTAACATTTTTTTTATCAGACTTAATAAATTCCTTACGAACAATTTTTATTCAAAGACTTTTGTTCAATGTTCCTCAGATCAAGTGAGTGATCAAACTTCGAAGCAAATATTTATTTGCAACCAGGGCAGCGTTCTGGGAGGATCGTAAATTCAGGAAAAAAATAGGCAAAGGTGAATAATTTTAGAACCTTATTTTCATCAATACATTTATAACGCAAGTTATCTACGGAAAAATGGTTCATTTGAATTCTGACGCACATTTACGTGTTTAATGAAAATATTTATTATATTCCCATTCAATGTTTCTGTTTTAACCACAAATTCTGTAGCACTATGATTCTTCGCAAAAGTAATTTAAATGCGGTTCTGCCAGCTACGGTTATTCGTTAAATTGGATGGGACACTATGATAGTAATCTTTTAGAAATTTATTTTTCATATATAATTACGGGTTGACTTTAATAATAAACGAAAGCATAGTTTTTTTCAATTGTATTGGACTGAGTGAATGGTTGTTTAAACTCTATTCAAGTTGTTTCTCTGATCAAGCTTAAGATCACACACTTTGTACTTATTCCGTTGATTATTCAGATCTAAAAACAGTTTTTAATTTTATCACTATTGCTCTACTTTTGTGTGGATTTTCGTATTTTTGCGAACACTCAAAAATGATTCATAAATAAATAGATTACCACATGGATAATACGAAGCAGAGGAGAGTTTTAGGTGCGGTGCGAAGCCTATCTGAAGCAGTTTCTAATACCCCCAACGCCGCAGAATTAAAAAGCATTTTACGGAAAACAGAGTCAAAGCTGTCTGAGGACCTTTCCCTGAATGATTTAGAGCAGTTCCTCAGTATCTTTACGAATCACAATAGTAATTATACGAACGTCGAGACGGATGAATTTCACACGCTAGCGGATGAAGTTCTCAACAATTCTATCCGATCGTTATTAGTGTATGCCGATTTTTCAAGTTTCTTCGGGGATGCCGAGATTCTTTCCCTTTCAATGGCCTTACAGTACAACCTTTCGATTGAGGCCATCACGCTGAATGGCATTGACGTCAGTGATGACGCCATCTCCGCGATGTGTGAGGCGCTTCTGCTGTCTCGCGTTAGTTATATTAATCTTTCTAATACCCCCCTATTGGACGAGGCGGGCAGTTCGATAGCGGCCTTAGCGCATATTAACCCTTATTTACGGACCGTCATTGTTGAGGATACCCTCATCTCTGACGACGTTCTGGACGAAATTGACGTCGCCTGTCAGTTTAACCAAAGCAACTTAGAGGCAAATCACGGCATGATTGATGAAAGTTTAATACCATCCGCCGATTTGGGCCGACTAAAGCAGCGGCTAAAGCAAATTATTCGCGCTCATCAAAATCGCGCGCACTTTTGCGTGGCACATTTGTTCGGCTGCTGCCCCAATGGGGAGCTTTGTTTTTACTCCCACGCCTTGAACACCGGCGGGGTGGATAACGACGCCAAGGTTCGTTTATCTGAAAAGATAACCGGGCTTTTCACAAGCGATGAGAATTGGGAGGACAAACTACCACCACAGCCGCAGGCGGGCGCTTCATGGCGTCTTCCTGAAGAGGCCAAGGATTCCCGCCCAAAGTTGAATTTAGATCGACGGAGAGAGTTTAAAAGACATGAAAAGCAGAGCAGGGTGGCGCAAAAGGGATTCATATCCTATATGAACCTGCGATTTGGCAAAACTTTTTCATTAACCTTATCCGCCATAACAGTTTCGTGCCTGCTGGCGTTTTTTTTGAGTCAGCGCAAGCGATGGGCCTTCTGGTAAATGAGCTCATATGCGCATTACTTAAACAGAAGTTACCCAAAGTAAATTAAATAGAATCCCCTGCGAATTTTTCCAATTTAAGATTTTCCTTTTAGCGATTCTGTCTTTTTTTATCAGTGTATTCTCAGATATTGGGATCTGTATCCGTATGTATGTGATATGTATCGGTTTATACGTTACGATCGATTTCCCAGTTGAAGCCTATGGAAGAGATTTTTTTTCTCTCTCCCCCTTTTCTGATCTAACTTTTTTTTATATATTCACATAACGAAGCGAAAAATAAAATATACTTATTTACCGAAAAAAGAAAAGAAATTTAACCAACAATCTAACAGGGAAATAGCCACTAAACGAGGAAATGTCTGGATCCGGTAGTGGCCACGATCAGTCGACTGATATATTTTCAGCCGAGGGCCGCGTCTTTCAGGTGGAATATGCCTGCAAAGCGGTGGATAACGGCAGCACGGCGGTGGCGGCATGTTGTACGGATGGAGTGGTGCTCGCGGTAGAAAAAATTCACTCTAGCCGCATGCTTGAGAAAGGATCGAATAACCGCATCCACACGATTGATCGTCATTGTGGTGTGTGTATCTGCGGAATGCTTCCAGACGGCCGAGCGATTATCTCCCGCGCGCGCGAGGAGGCCGAAAACAGCCGTCAGGTCTTTGATTCCCCTATTTTGGGATCGGTACTGGCTAAACACATTGGTAGTTTTATGCATGCCTACACCACCCATTACTACTATCGTCCGTTCGGGTGTTCGGCGATTATCGCGTCGTACACGGACGACGGGCCGCAGTTATACGTGAGCGATCCAAGCGGTACGGTTGCTGGGTACTACGGGATTGCACTCGGCAAAGCCAAAACAATCGCCAAGACCGAGCTCGAAAAGCTGAATTATTCAACCTTAACCTGCCAGGAGGCGGTTGAGAAGCTCACAAAAATTCTTCACGATGTGCATGATGCCCAAAACGATAAGGTATACGAAATAGAGGTGGCATGGGTATGTGATAAGTCAAATCGCAAATTTGAGCACGTATCTTCGGATTTGATTCCACAGCTGCCTGGGCAGTAAATTCTTTCCATTTGAAACATTATGCATATTTATATATAATAACTACTTTTGGGTTTTCTTTTTTTTTTCAGTGCTCGCTTATATTCATAAAAAAGGGGTAGGTGTGGAATATGGACCAGCAAGCAAAGGATAAAAAAATGCCGAATATTAGAAAAAGACCTTTCAGAAGCAAAACAAACGTTGATCATTTCACTGGAGTTGAAATCAAAGGAAATTTGGTATTAAAGAATATAAATAATATCTCCCTTGTGCATATATGGAAGCTGAATATCGGGTTTTGGGCAGCGTAAAGGCGAGATTTGTGCGAAATCCATTCAATATTTTACCTTTGCATTAAGCAGGGTAATTCACCCTTTTGTTTTGTTTTTTTGACCCATCCAATTTCGTTCTCGCTAGTTTTTATTTCTTGAAAGGGGAAAAAAAAACAAAATGTTTCAAAGACAGTTACTTAGTAGAGGCTTGCACAGGGTGGGCTATACTCCACCGACCAGTCTGCCGGTTCCGTGTGCGCAGCGGTGGGATCTGCGCCTCGCGGGAGCGAGAATTTTCAATGAATACATCGAGGAGGGTGCACCAGGTTCTTGGCAGTTGGAAGATGATCGGCATATGTCGCCAGAGTTTCACACCTTTACGGGGTATTCCATGCGGGAGATGAGGCCGGGTTATGGGCAAAACTTGCCGGAGTTTATCATGAAAAAGCGACTTCCCAATAACACCCATTACGAACTCTTTGCTCGACGGGATATTCCTAATGAAGACAATGCCATGTATGGTAAGCAGCTGTATGATATGACAGTGCACGGCACGTCCTTGCCATCAACCTACCGCATGCATAAGGATATCAACAAGGCCCAGCGCAATGATAGGAAGCTTTCCGGCAATCGATTCAAGGTTCTAAACTCTTGTGGGGCGAAGAAACCACCATCAGGCTTCACGCCAATTCCAGACACCGCGGAAGAGGATGATGGATAAGCTCGCATCACGCATTTCACTTTTCGCTATCCCTCCTCTACAATCGTCATGGATTCAGCATTCGAATGCATGTTTCATTTCTCTCCTGAATTCTTTCTCTCTGTAGGTTTGACGTGAGTTTGAAAGTATGCCGTTGCGATGGATTCCTTTTTAGAAGGCAGCGCATCAATCCCTTTTCATGATTTGTCCGCGTCATATCAAAGGCGTGTCCCTAGTATCACAAAAGTTGAATGCGTTTCTTTTCAACATTTTAACTTTTTTTTTCCCACTCCATTTCCTCCTCCCCCTTTCCCTAGAATAGCCTCATGTTTGCGCTAGAAGAAGCATGGAAAGGGGATTTCATATCCGACCTTCACCAGGAGCGCCGGACGCTGACGAAGAACTCCATCTCGCACTTCGTCAAGCGGGAGCTGACGCGGCGGGTGTCGTCGTCGTCGTCGTCCGAGCACGTTTTCCTCACGGACTGCCGCTGGGCCCCCTTCCCCAGCGCCCCGCCCTTCCTCCTCTGCGGCCTCAGCAACGGCTGGGTCTGCCTGCTCCACCCCTTCACCGCCGCCAAGACCTATCTTGTCCGGGAGTCCGAGAAGGACGGCACGCGGGAGGAGGGGAA
>HF955209.1:272070-288999 GCA_000982615.1 Phytomonas sp. Hart1 | reverse complement strand
TATATATATATATATATATATATATATATATCTGTATAATATTTTTGCTGTCCTAAACCCACTCTTAAATATTTTTCATCATGTTCACAATCTCATTATGGCATCATTCTTGAATACTTTATTCAAGGTAGATGTTACTATAGTAATAGTTCTAACTGCAATTATAACACGGGGAAGTATTATAGCAATATGAAATACATTTTGAGTTTTGGGTTCCTTAATAAAAACATAAAACTTATATCTTTTCTCCTCCTCTAATGAAGGCATTATTAAAAAAATATATATATAAGTAAGGATTCACATATTTATCATTTATAGTGCAACCAAAAGCTTGTATGCGTTCTAGACGTTTCTTGCGAAGTACACTGGAACCTCGAGAACGATGGCGAGAGTGCTTCGGGTGGAGTAACCTACTGAAGTTGTCCACATGTTCTATTATCGATCCCATTTGCAATGCCTCTAGCGATAACTACACGGAAAGGAATCAGATGTTAGAATTCAATCCCGCCATGCGCCATGCTCTTTTACGTCGTTTGTGCTCACCTGAACATCCCTTACCGGCGAAATGCATCTATAAACAGTTAGTAAATCCATGCCATTTAGTGAAGGAATTCGATTTCTCTAAAAGTAGTAAACGACTAGGACGCCAACATGCGGTGCTTCGATTCCTCCGTAAACATAATGTCCTGATGCATAGTCTTCTTTTCTATATTCCAGAAACCACCACGTGGAATAGGACCGGGGAATTTGACCGCCTGGCTCTTTACGGAAAGCGCATTCTCTCTTCTGAGGTACGGGGGAGGCTCCTGCATTTGTTTCCCGATATGCCACCGCTGGCTTTTGCGAAGTGCGCCAAAACTATTATCTCCGACGACTCCTTAGCTGATTTATTTGACATTTTACACATGGAGCTTATCGTTGGACTGCGGCCACCTACAAAAGTTGATTCCAAGCCCCCTTCGCCAGAACAAGGTTCGAGAGTAAAGCGTCTTAAGATACGTCTCAATAAGTCCAAAAAAGTCCATATGTTGTGTGCCATCGTAGGTGAGATGCAGTGGTTCGTTGCGCGGACAAAAGCCACGGATCGTACGCACAACAATGCCCTTTTCCCCCCATCCGATGTCCTTATTTTGCACGTTCTGTGTGTTCATCTCCTCGAGTGTATCCCGGCGGAGGTGATCTTCCGCGATTTAGAGTCCCACCTCAGGGCGATTCGGCCGGTTTGGGTGAATGCGCCCATGTCATTGCCAACTCAATACCGTTTAATTCCCCGTACGTTGGGCTCTTTAGCCCTGTCCTCCGAACCCCACCTTCCCACGACGGAAGAACTGGACCGGCGAGCCAAGGCCTCCGCCGCGATCGAATCCATTGCGAGTGCAAACGAGGGGAATGGCAAAGGCGCCGTGGTGGGGGTGCGACCTTTAACCACACAGCCCGACGCAAACTACGTGAAATCGTTTATGAGACCGAAGTGCCTCTACACGCGATTTGAAACGCATTGGTATAAAATTCTCCAGACAGATCGGAAGGGGGAGGCGCCCTGCCTGAACTCGGAGAAAACCACCCGAGTGGCTGATGCGGGAGTCACTTTTTCACAAAAAAATTCCTAAATGTCCAGATCAACTACAAGGGCTTGACGAAACGGATTAGAAAGGACTATCGTTTTTTTCTTTTATTAATTTCAACCCCCTGAGCGATTGCCAAGCAACTGGGTAAAGTTAAGCGGTGATTTGCTTAGAGGGGCCCAATGATAAAGCTTTGTGGGGCTTCAACATGTGCTTTTGTATTTTCACTATTGGTTAATATCATATCTCGTCCTTATTTTTCCTTTACCTAGACTTAATCACCTTTATATAACTCCTTTAACATTATCAAGGAGTGTCTAAAAAAAATTTGCAAGGATAGATAAATCACGCCTGTTGGTAATAATACCCACAAGGAGGTACTTGCTAAGTTTACCAATTAACGAAGAATAGAATCATATTCATATTTTTTATATATCTATATAGATAGATACAATGTTATCCACAACAATAAAGAATTGCTTCAGTGAAGTGACACCCTCCGCGAGCAGCTCAGTATCCATAGAAGAGACTACTCCTGGAAACGACGCGTCCTTTTACCTTAGCCAAAACTTTAATGATTCTTTGGAAGATGAATTGCAGAGCAAGGCTTGGGTCCAAGTATTGGGTCTGGAGAGTGGAACCACTAATGCAAGGCTGAAGAAGATGTTCTATCCATATGGTGCCGACGAGGCTTTTATTTGCACGGAGAACTGTCATGTGGTGGGCTTTGTGGGGTTCGAGCTGTCTGACATGGCCGAGATTGCCATTGACAAGATGAACGGATTCATCCCTTGCCTTCAGTCCCACTTACTCTCCGTATCGTTGGCGTCTCTGGAGCGGGTGATCGCGGCGTGGTTAAAATCACGCGAGACTCACGCCATCTCCTCAAGGCTTTTTGCAAAGCTTTCGTTTGCCATCGACCCTACAGATTCACTGGTGGCTTCGATCGAGGTCAAATCCAACAATCAGGGCGTTTATGCTGTCGTTGATGAGATCATGGGAGATCTGAAGCAAGCCTCTCCGTCGACGCGTGAAAAGATACTGGCCTGTCTTCTGGAGTTACCCATGGGTTGGGTCAAGTTCGTGGAGTTTCGCAGTATTCTTCTTCGGAAACTCCTTCACTGCATTTTGGCGAGCCACGATCTCGTCGCTATGCAAGCTTCCAACAGCGGGGCCGTTCTGGGTGGTCTCTTCAAAGCTAAGAAATTCCCAGGGGATCCATTTCTTCTCGCAGTCCGACTTTTGAAAAGCGGAATAACCAACTCTGCGCAGGCGGATGGGATCTGCGCCATTGCGCACGTATGCCATGGATTTCCCCCTTCCCAATCAGAGGCCTCTTTTTGGTCGTATTTAGGGCGGATGGTGGCCGATGTTGGACCGAACGCCCCTGTCGGACGAGCTCTTCTTGGACATCTTCGCCATCTAAAACGTAATCCAAAGGTTGCGATCACCCTCCCTCACCCACTCACACCACTCTTTGGAACTATAGACAGCGCAAAATCTTCTCCCTTGACGAATAAGCTAAACAAAACCGAAGGGCAATCCATCCCTTTAGACATTAAAGAGCAAACAAACAAAACACTGTACATTTCATGTCTGCCTCCTACGATGCCTCAAAATGTTCTAATGAACCTGCTTATGCGGGCAGGTCCAGTAAATAAGGTCAGAGTCTGCTCAGGACGAGATTCTGGGGCACTATTCGCATTTGTCGAGATTTCCACAGTTGAGGGGGAGCTTCAAGCATTACAATACCTAAAAAATGTCAGCATAATGGGAAGCTGGATACATGTTCAACCGGCGCGTAACTCCATCCAAGACAAGCAGGATGATGATGCAATTTATAAAGATAACGTTTTGATTCGGCCATGTATGTTTGGAATCAGTTCCATGCCCATTGTTACTTGTGTACGCTCCAATTCCGCCAAGCATTAACGCTCAATTAAAGGGTTATAGATAGAGAGAACACCATGTTTATACACAGTAAAGGAGGTAAAATTCACCGTTTACTCTTTTCTGAAAGACGATTAGTTCCTTTTAAAAAAAATGAACATATACTGTTTTACTATTTCACCATAGATATTTTCACATTTGTCCCTATTTATTCTCAGTACATTTTTTTCCCCCCGTTTCGCTGTTTTGGATGATTTTACCATAATTTTCTAAAATCCTAAAGCTTTATTTTATTCCAATTTTCTCGATATTGTAGTGTTGGCTTTCTTAAATGGTCAAGAAATCTGGGCCAATTGATATTTTGAATTTATTCCTCCTAAATTCTCTCTATCCCTATTGTACTTTTTTACGACTTCAATCAACTATTGTACATCCATTCATAGAAGTGTTTCGAATCTTTTTTTTATTTATATTAATATTCGTCCTTATTTTATCTTTTAGTGTTATTATTATCCTAAACCTGTTTATAGTTTGAGGAAAAGTATTTTACACCTAATTATAAAATCCACGATCGATGATTTTATTTATACGAATCTTGGATGCAAATTTATACTACCACTTTCAGCTTTATGTTCGCACCCTTTTTTTTTTTTTTTTCCATATTTTTTTAGGATTACGAGATTATTAACTAAGATCAAAAATGCTAGCGACCGGGGCGTCTTCGTCCATTAACTCCCCTTCAAACTCCTCCCAACCTGCTCTAATTGATGTATCAGGGCTTATGCTAAAGGTCAACAATGTCCGTTACATTATTCTTAGTCATGCCTGCCCCGCTGCCCTGTGCGGAACTGACAAGCAATGCTGTAGTTCAGAAATGCTGCATTGGGACCAATATCGCACGCAACGGAAGATTAAAGATGTGACAGGCTCCATAATGAAGCTGTACCAACCCATAGAAATGCCTTTTGAAGAGTTTTGCATCAACGAACCACCTGTTGTTGAGATGGAAGGGTTAAAGTTCAAGTCTAATTCCTTGGCTGTACGTCCTGAACCGGAAAGCACCTTTGTCCCGAACTTCTGTCCTGAGATGCAGCATTGGGATGACTTCCGTGAAGATAAAGGGATTTCTTTAGTGAAAAATGGTGAATCTATGGCGACGCTGTTTAAACCCTTTTCTGGTAGAAAATTACTATATTGGGATCGTAAGGATAAATTCATACGGTATATTGCAATGAGCGTTGCAATCTCCCATTTTAATGAAGATCATCACTTTTATTGTTCTGAGATGGAGCACTATGATGATTATAACAATATGAAGCAAATATCGAGTGAGTCGTCAATGAAAAAGACTTTTGGAATACATTCTTAAAATCGAGAAATTTATCTATATAAATTAATTTCTTTTGATTTCTTTGAATTTTCAGCACTTGGTACGCTGTTTTTTCTTATTCCTCTTTCCTTCCGCATATATGCGGTTTGTTTTATAGCTGATGTTTATGGTCTTGAGTTATTGGTAATACAATGACTAAACAATAATGAATTTGTTATTATGATGAAGCTTCCCCACTCCAAATTCTTTCTTTTCAAAATCTTATTTATTTTCTTTTTCATATATGTTCTTTCTATTTAAAGAGTTTTTTTTTAACCTAAGTTATTTTATTCAATTTAATAAACATTATCTAATAGATAATCTAATCATTTCTAGGCTTTTTAGGGGTTGTTTAAAGGTTTCACCTTTATGAGCACCTTTACAAGCGGATTTGGAGCATCTTCAGGCACGGGGCTTAATACCCCAAAACCTGCAATAGGTTTTGGGCAACCAACAGCCACTGGGGGGTTTGGCCAACCGCAGCAACAGACGACAGGAGGATTCGGACAGCCACAGCAACAGACGACTGGAGGTTTTGGACAGCCGCAGCAACAGGGTGTTGTAGGCTTTGGCCAACCGCAGCAGCCAGCTACCGGAGGCTTTGGGCAACCACAACAACCAGCTGCTGGGGGCTTTGGTCAACCCCAGCAACAAACGGCTGGAGGATTTGGACAGCCACAGCAGCCGGCTGTTGTAGGCTTTGGCCAACCGCAGCAGCCAGCTACCGGAGGCTTTGGTCAACCCCAGCAACAAACGACTGGAGGATTTGGACAGCCACAGCAGCCGGCTGTTGGGGGCTTTGGCCAACCAGCGGCTACTGGTGGGTTCGGGCAAGTCACCCCCGGTACGCAACTAGGAGCCGCAGGGGGGTTTGGTGCGGCAAAGTCTGGAGGCTTTGGTCAAACTGGCACCGGATTCGGACAGCCACAACAGCCGGCTACCGGAGGTTTTGGCCAGCCACAGCATCCAGCTTCCGGCGGCTTTGGCCAACCACAACAACCGGCTGTTGGAGGATTTGGCCAACCCCAGCAACAGGCTACCGGAGGATTTGGCCAACCCCAGCAACAGGCTACCGGAGGATTTGGCCAACCCCAGCAACCGGCTGTTGGAGGATTTGGGCAGCCACAGCAACCGGCTACCGGAGGATTTGGCCAACCCCAGCAACCGGCTGTTGGAGGTTTTGGGCAGCCACAGCAACCGGCTACCGGAGGCTTTGGCCAACCAGCGGCTACCGGAGGTTTCGGGCAAGTTACCGCAGGTACACAACTAGGAGCCGCAGGGGGTTTTGGTGCGGCAAAGCCTGGAGGCTTTGGCCAGCCACAGCAGCCGACTACGAGAGTCTTCGGACAAGCCACCACCGGTACACAACCAGCCGCAGGGGGGTTTGGCGCAGCAAAGCCACTTGGTGGATTTGGGCAACCTGGACCAAACCCCGGGTTTGGTACTACCGGAGGCTTTGGCCAGCCACAGCAACAGGCTACCGGAGGTTTCGGGCAAGTCACCGCCGGTACGCAACCAGCCGCAGGGGGGTTCGGTGCGGCAAAGCCCGGAGGCTTTGGACAAACTGGCACCGGATTTGGACAGTCACAACAGCCGGCTACTGGAGGCTTTGGCCAACCACAGCAACCGGCCGTTGGAGGCTTTGGTCAACCGCAACAACAGGCTACCGGAGGTTTTGGCCAGCCACAGCAACAGGCTACTGGAGGCTTTGGCCAACCAGCGGCTACCGGAGGTTTCGGGCAAGTTACCGCCGCTACACAACCAGCCGCAGGGGGGTTCGGCGCAGCAAAGCCACTTGGTGGATTTGGGCAACCTGGACCAAACCCCGGGTTTGGTACTACCGGAGGTTTTGGCCAGCCACAGCAACAGGCTACCGGAGGTTTCGGACAGCCCTTGGCCGCCGGAGGCTTTGGTCAACCCCAACAGCAGGCTACCGGAGGCTTTGGTACGCTTCAAAACACTAATTATCAAGCAGTATCAGATTTTGGCAAGATTTCCCAAAACTTTTCTACTGGAGCTACCCTAAATCAAGCACTTTCTTTTATGAATTTACCCGATTTCAATATGAAGCCATATGGGGAAGCGCTTTTAGCATCATATGACCGTATCGAATTAGAAAAACCAACATCCAAAGAAACAACAGAGTTTACGCCTATCGTCCCACAACCCATTCGATATCATTGGTTAACCCGTTGCCAGCAGCCACTTGATTCTGATATCGGGATCGAGCAGCAACCCGTACCGCTTTCGATTAGTGCTATCTCATCTTCTGCGTTAAAGGCAATACTGAAGCCACCCATTCAACTCGGAACAGTCGGTAACGACAAAAAAGCTCTGCTTTTAGACGAACCACGTCCCAGGGTGGATGAGTTATCTTCTAACCAGGATGCCATGCGTGAGTCGAATTCGAGAAACGTCTTTTCCACCCCAAACCTCTCCGCCCCAACCTGCGACAACTTCGAGTATCGTACGGTCCCTTCGTTAGAGGAACTTTCAGTTTTGCCTCCGAACGAGCTTCGAAATCTTAGTTCATTGGAAGTTTCACGAAAGGATGATAAGGTTCGTATCGAGTTCTGTGAGCCTGTCAATCTGGTGCGCACTAATATTAGTGATGTGGTTTCCATGGATAGGGACGGACGCGTACGATTCAATCCAAAGGGAGATACTTCTTCCCACAAAGGGCTCAACGTGAAGGCCATTGTAACTGTTAATCGTGTCATCAACATGACTGAGGACCAGCTGCGTGAAACATGCCGTGCGGAAGGAAGTCGATTTATCTCGTACCAGAATAATACATGGCGGTATGCCGTAAATGATTCCGATGAAGCGATCGGCACCTCTCTCTATGAGAGGCCTAGCCATCACCAGGCTAACCTTTCTATTCAAAAGGGTGACGATGACGACGATGACAATGACGAAGATGTGGGCGTCACTTCACCAAATCTTCAAACTAATAACAAAGTTGACAGTAGTTGCGGAATTGTTACCCAAGCGTTCTCTGGCGAGGTGGAACTGCCACTCAAATCCACCCAGCTCATTCCACCCGCCACCCTCAGCAGCGCCAAAATCACTGTGAACAAGACCATCCTCCCGTCGTTGCGGCCATCACGGGAGCTATCTTCATTGAATAAACAAGTGTTTAAGCTTCCATATGTACTACCTGTTATGGGTATTAAGAGCACAAAGCAATCAGTAGCAACCATACCTTATTTTCCTATGCAGGACTCCGAGCCCCCTGTGTATTATGTCAACTTTAAAAGTTCCGTTGTTCACGAAAATTTTGTTTCAGGTTCGACCTTGAGGAAACATTCGGGAAGTTCCATGGTCTTGGCTCGTAGCTTTCGAGCTAATTGGCACATTTCCGGTCTTTTGGCATATCCGTCCTTTGCGGCTATGCGAGATGGATTGGAAACGAAGCAAGATGTCGATGAGGTACATGGATCTAATGTTGTTGTAGGTTACCCTTTTAGATGGACGACGCCTTCAACCAAACCTCTGACGGCGTGTCTGATCTCCGTGCTTCGCTTGTTAACTCGCTACATGTGGGTGTTGTCAAATTCAAATCATTTTAGTGGGACCAAGGTAAAGGCTGCATCACAGAAGGATCACTACGGGTTGCTGCATATTTCTCTGTCTCGGGAAAAGTCCTCCATGATGTTATCCAAGGAGAAACTGGAGGAGATCCTCTCTATTGTTGCCGAGAAGTCGTCTCACAAAGCTTCTCTCTCACCTACTGAGTTTTGCTCCTTAAAGCAGTGCCAATCTGTGATCGGGCTGATGAGCGCGCTCTACGCCTTGCCCGAGTACGATGAAGCGCTTCCCAACGCACAGGATGAGGCTCGTTATCTGAGGCAGCTCAGGCGACGCGAACTAAGCAATTGGCTTTCTAACGAGCTGCATGATTTGGTCAACCGCAGTAGTGGTGTTTATCCTTCCCGGTCGGAGGAGTTGGTGCAGATCATTCTTTCTCATAAGCTCAAAGATGCAAGTCGACTTGCCGAGGATCTGAACGAAAGTACCCTCGCTCGTGTGATCGGTGTTTGTGGGGACGGTAATCAGTTCGAGCAGTACGTGGAAATGGCCAGGGAGGGCTTCCCTAACGGTTCTGTGGTTCGTGATCGAGTTGTGAGCTTACTCGCTGGCAAGGTTGAGACATTTATACAGGAGGATGAATACACGTTTGAAAAGCGTTCTTCACAAGGTAGCGATTCTATTGTGGCTCATCACAACGCCGCCACGTGGAGGCAGCTTCTGGGTATTTTTGCCTTTTATGGCTGCCGACCTGACACGTCCGCGGAGGATATCATTCGTGAATTTATGAACCGTCTTCGGACCTCCCCCCGCCGCGCCAAATCCTTACCATTCTACGCCGAGAAGCTTCACGGTGAGGCCTTGGAGAGCCGCCGGGGTCGGGATGCTGTGCGTCGTGGCCACGCCTTCCCCGACGCCGCGTTTCTTCTTCTGAAGGGCTTCCTGGAGGGTGGGGCGCCCCCGGCCTCCGGCCTGCACCCGCACGCCTCAAGTTATTCCTCCACGGACTACCTCAGCCCTTTTCTTCTGCTCTGCGCCGTGCGCGCGCTGCCGCTGCCGCGGGGCCGGCCCTACAAAGACGCCGAGACCGCTGTCCTCCTCGGCCTCGCGGGCCAGCTGGAGATGAGCGGGGAAGGATGGTTCTGGGCGCTGCTGCCGCTCCACATGATCGAGTCCGATCCCGCGCGCCACCGCGCGGTGCGGGATTTTTGCCGTCGAAACGCCCTCCAGGCGCGCGAACTCAGGGGGCGACCGAGCGAGAATGCCGCCGCCGCCGAATTCGACAAACTTCTGGGGTTGCTCAATGTGGATGAGGCCGAGTTAGAGCCCGTGGTGCCCCCCGTTGAGCAGCCTAAGGAGGTCTTAGTAAATAGACCAAGCCTCAAAACTCAAGAAATTCTTCAGAAAGCTATAGGATCCATGCAAAGTTCACTTATGGGGATAACTATCGGTGATATTTGACTTGGATCTATACCATGCCCTTACGCCATTTATTAATAGATGCTATTAAAACTCACATGGAAAGTTGAGTCTGTGAGTGAATGGGGAGGGACATGTAATGTGTTAAATCACCTATGGATGCGACGGTGAACGTTTGTTGAAATATATGATGTGTAAATTTTCTAAAGGTATCTTTTACCTTTTTTTAAAATACTTTGACTACATTTTTTTTTATTGACGCTGTAATAAACATAAGGTAAAACTATCGGGATATAGATATAAGGGTCCTAAATTGTTAGAATATATGTATAAGGGTTAGCGAAGGAGATTTACCCCATTAGCGACAGCATCTCAAATATATACTGTTATTGGTGTGCTGATAATAAACTTCACAACTTCATTTTTATACTTTTTTGTTTAAGATACAGACTCAAAAAAAAATCCAAACATCCTAGAAAAAAAAACAGCAGTATTTCCTCTTCATGAAGAATGGGAGTTCCCCAAAATGTACGATTTTCTATATATATTCGTGGGAGCGATAAAATTGGTGATCTAGGTTACTTTATGCGATGCCTCTATCGATACTGGTACAAAAAGGGGTTTTGGGGAGTAGCTATTTCATCCATTGTTGACTTTTTAAACACATTATTTGTGTTTATACTTACCTTTATATTTACCATGCATTTTCGATGGGGGACGGCTTTGCATTGCACTGAAAGTGAATGTGCTCAGGCGTTGTTGTTCAGTGGTTTTTCCAAACCATACATTCTAAAACGCAATTTCATTGGATACACATTTGGGTTTGTATTTTTAACCTCCTCACTGGTCGCGACGGTGTACGAAGGGTGCTTAATGTTCTTTACGATCCGTATTCATCGTGAAGTGGATGAGGTATCGCGTTTGGCAGGCGTGGATACTGGCTTTCTCACTCCCATCCATCGTTGGGCATTTCAACAACGTCAAGGGGTGGGGGTTTTAGAAGGGCACGAGGCACTAGGCGTGCAGGGTGAACGAAATTCGGTATTAACTACTATGTCGTGGGATGCTTTCTTAGAGATGATCTGCACTTACTTAAACAAGGCGAAAAGGCTCAAGTTCTACAATGAGCCACTAGACGTGTTGCGAGCCACCCAGGCTCAATTGCAGCGTGAAAACTTCCTTGTTGCGGTCTACGATAGTGGGATATTAGATCGTGGTACCCTGAGCTTTTTAGGCCCTGATGCGCTCTCTTTCGTCGTTTCCACAATGTTCGACCACTTCAACACCGTATATATGCGTTATGAGAGTATCTGGATGATTCGTGGTTATCTACTGATCTATATCATTGTGCATCTGTGTTTATTTTTATTTACTACAACCTATATAATCCTGAAGGTTTTACTGAAAAACGCAGGTCAGTTCAAGTCGAACTACAGGGAGTTTTCACAGAATGAGTGGAATCACTCGGCTTTCTGGCGGTTTCGCCTTTTCAACGAGGTTGACCACCTGCATCAGAGTCGCCTTGTTAATGCACGTGATATAGCAGCACGAATGTTCTCACACCTTTCCGTTTCCGACAGCATGAACCGCTTGATGCGGCGGATCAGCAGTACGTTTATTTTTATTTATATAGTTCTTTCCTTTCTGAACTCTTCTTTGCTTATCAATGGACATTTTGCGGGTCTTTCTTTTGTGTGGTGGCTGACAATCTCGCTTTTAGTTTACACCTCGTTATCTGTGATTGATCCACGCGAGCGGGAGTACGCTTATATGGAGGATCTGAAGAGACTCGTGAGCATTACCCACTTCTCCGCACCGGAGTGGTACGTCTCCGGGGACTCTTTTTATTACCACCTCTCGAAGCACTTTTTTAATAGCCTTTTTCATATCATCCTGAAGGACCTCTTCTGCGATACGATGCAGCCCTTTTTGCTCCTGCGGGCTCTTTTTGATGGGAGCGTGGATAATTTGTTAGAGTTCATCCGTCGCTCATCGGTTTTTGTGGAGGGGGTTGGTTCGGTCGTTCTGGGGAGCACCTTTGAAAGGATGGGAAGCCAGGCAGCGCTTTTGGGCGAGGTGAGCGATCTCGATGATTCATCAAGCTTAGTCGTTTTACCATCGAGCGTAAAAATAATGGGGAAATTCCTCATGTTTAAAGGGACTGGTTTAAGAAGAAACGTGAAGTTCTACCAGTCCATTGCCAGCTTCGCCGCGGTGCATCCTCGGTGGATGGCAAAGCAGATAGAGGACGCTGGAGACGCACCCGATCCTCTTCAGGCTTTTTTAAAAGAGCTTCGTGGGTCTGTGGAGAGGAATTTAAACGATTTTTCACATAATCAACATTCCGATTTGCAGAAATCATGGAATCCTTATTTTAGTGTACAAAGTAACCATGAAAATAAATTCTTGGAGGACAGCAGCCCGGATTCTACTCAAGGATTAGATCCGATAATGACATCACATGAACGGGAACGTTTGTTTGTTGCTCAGCTAAACTTTGGCAAGACGTTCGCTTATGCTTCTGCATGCGGAACTTATAGTAGGGATATACACAGTGCGTACGATAAACAATAGAAATCATACCCTTTTCATACTTTTTCTGAATTTATCTTCAAAACCTATATCTGAATCTATTAGCTTTTTTTTTTGCTTGCTTTATTCAAACTAAATTATTTTCCTTAGGAAGCTTGATTTAAGTGATTTTTCATTTAAACACCTTCAGACTTTCCAACTTTCAATTATTTTTAATATCAATAATAATAGTATTAATAACGATGTAAATATCTGTGCAACGTGCATCTACTCAATTCGTCATATTCATTTCTTCTTTATTGTGTTTTGCCTTTTCAAAAGAAAAAGGGGTTCTCAAGGCATAAAAACTAAAATGAATTCTTTAGAGCAGCAACTAGCCCACTTTTGGAGTCATATAGAGGCTCAGCGCGATCAGAAACTCAAAGAAAGCGGGGATGACCTTGAAAAAGAAGTTGAAAGGGAGCTTGATGCACTTTTGACGACCCTGAGCGGGTCGATGTCTGAGGATAAGCTAAAGTTAGATTCAGAAATCGAGCGAATTATGCGAATGACGTATCAATTTCGCGAAGGGGTCGAGACGTGGCACCGTAAAGCCGAAGATGGGATTTCCTTAATCAAGGAAAAGCAGCGCTCATTGGCGGTACTTGTGCAAGAGACCTCCGCTCGAACGAGCGCACGCCGTGAGGAAATGCTTCAGCTTCAAAAACATCGTACCGATGAGGTGCGTGAGTCCTGGCAAAAAATTCTTGCCAACGCTGAAAGTTCCGTCGTAGAATAAAGGGGGAATAACAGCAAAGTGTTCACACCCCTCTTTTCTTTACACTTATTACGCATCTGGTCAGGAATTTATTTCAATGACCCCTATTAACTTTTCATGGCTTACGCGACTTCCACCGAAGGAATTAAATTACATAGAACTGATTTTTAGATTGCATTCATGTTGAATTCACTTAGTTAGAAATGTTCATTTCAACTAAGTTGATTTACTTTTATTTTAATAAGATTTTGTCACAAAAAAAACGAAAAGATCCTATAGTTTAATTTATTATCATCGTTCATTTCTTTTTTTTTTTACTGCCTATTCATTTGAATTTAACATTGTAATAATATTACAACGGTCAACATATTTAGAGGTATATATATGCGTATATATATACATATCTATCCTCATATATAAACGCTTTAGCTTTTAGGATCATTTGTTTCCTTTAAAACATTTCAATAGATTCAGACACGAGGGAATTAAACCCAAGCATATCAAAAAATTAACAACAGCAACAAAAAAATAGGTTATATCTATTTATATTATGCGGTTTGGTTCATTTCAGCGTGCCATTTGGCTTTCGCGACGGCTTTCGTCGACGACGGCGTTACGACGCCCTGCCGCTTTCCCCGAATACGGGTTTGCCCAACGTTCCTTCACGAGCGCATCGCCATTTTTTCATACAATTGGCCCGAACTTTCTGCCGCATCGCAGTCTGACGGGCGCTCCGGGGTTGATTGGGTCTGCGTCGATGTCTTTTGCCGCGTCCTCGACCTTGACAAGTCGCCGCTTTCAATTCAGCTCCGAAAGCCCCGAGGATTACTATGCGGTTCTCGGCGTCAAGCCCAACGCCACGCAGGAGGAGATTAAAACCGCCTATAAACGACTGGTTCTTCAGTACCACCCCGATCGCAATCATGAACCGGGCGCCGAGGAGCGGTTTAAGACAATTTCCGCCGCCTACAACATTCTTGGGCGAAAGGATAAACGCGAGATGTACGACGCCCAACATTCTTCCTACCCCGGGGTGGGTGGTGGTGGCGGTGGCGACTACAAACGCACCTCGGCGAGGAGTCATGGCTTCCGGGGCGGCTTTGCCGCGCATTCGATGTCGAAAACCGAGGCGGATTCCCTCTTCCGTGAGATTTTCGGGAATATGAACTTCGACCAGATTTTCAAGAGCCTCGAGGAGGAGCTCCACTGTGGCGGCATGCAGCCGGGAAGTGGCATGGGCTGCAACCGATGCCAGGATCCTTTCCGCACGGCTAAATCTTATACGGAATCGGTGAACATGTTCGTCGACAATAATGGGAACCACGTGGAGGAACACATTTACAGCGATGCAAGCGGAAATCGATACACTGTTCGCCATACCTCCGCTAAAGGAATGCATCCCGCCGCGAGCGAAAGCCACGAGCACTCTCACCTCAACCCCGACGGTTCGCGAAAGATAACGTTTGACGATTTATCCCTCGACGGGTATTCGCGCTACGGAAAGTTTAAGCATCGGATGGCGGGATTTTCCTTTAAAAAACGAGATCCGATGTTGGCTTTTCTTTCACTGGAAGCTTGGACTTTTACAATTATTGCGGTTTTTTCTATTATTGTTTACTTTCTTGTTACTCACCCAAAGATTTTGCTCATCGTCCTTTTTCTAACTATTCTTGGGAGATTTAATGCTAGAAGTATCTAAAAGCGATATTCTATTACTTTATTCTACCAGCAAAAAATGCTTTCTTTTTAGCCGATCCCAGTCTTATTGTCCACGCTTTTTCCCTTTAAGTTTTTGTTATCCAACTGCGATTTATTCCTTAAAAAAAAAAAATACGTTTTGTTACTTTAGTGTAGGGTAGCTGAGTCCATGATCATTAAAACAAGTGTTCTTTCCCATTTGATCGAAGGTAACACACACCATGTCATGATCTTGTAACCAATTTCCCAATATCTTTTATTACGATTATTATTATTTTGAAAAAAATTCCATACCCCTCCTTCCTTTTATTTCTTTTTTTCTTGCTGTGTTGTGATCCTACGCATGGGTTTAACATCCTCAATCCCCTTCTCTATACGCGTTATTCTCGCGATTAGCATTTGCCCACGCTTCTCCTTCTTTTTCTCTTGTGTGTGTGTGTGTGTGTGCGTATTCGTTGGTCTTGGCCGCATGAACCGGGTTGCGACGATTGAGAGTCAGGTGCGCGAGTTCTCCGCGGAGATTGTGGTGGTGGGGTCGTGCTTTATGGACTACTTCGCCTACGTGGATCGCCCCTTGCAGATGGGCGAGACCCTCCACTCGAGGTCCTTTCAACGGGGCTT
Source organism: Phytomonas sp. Hart1 (assembly GCA_000982615.1). Lineage (NCBI taxonomy): Eukaryota > Euglenozoa > Kinetoplastea > Trypanosomatida > Trypanosomatidae > Phytomonas > Phytomonas sp. Hart1. The sequence continues at coordinate 273,617 of HF955209.1, read as the reverse complement.
TGGCGGAAAGGGCGCGAACCAGGCCGTGGCGGCAGGACGGCTCAGCGCGAAGGTCGCCATGGTGAGCATGGTCGGCAACGATGGCGACGGCGCCGGGTATATTAAGCAACTCCGGGACAGCGGCGTGGACACGCGCTTTGTCTTTCAGCACCCGACAAAGGCGAGCGGGCTGGCGATGATTGTGGTGGATACGAACACCTCCAATAACGAGATCGTCATCTGCCCAAATGCGACTTCCCAGCTCCTCCCTGACTTTTTGCGCGAGCGGACGGCGGGGTTCGCCGAGTTTCTCCCGAAATCGGTCCGCTACGTGATCTGCCAGAACGAGATCCCCCTGCCGACGACGCTGGCGGTGCTGAAGGCGGCGCATGACCGGGGGATTTATACCATCCTTAACGCCGCCCCGGCCCCGACGCCGGAGCAGGTGGGGGCGATTCGCCCTTACCTTCGCTACGTCTCGCTCTTCTGCCCGAACGAGGTGGAGGCCTTCCACATGACGGGTGTGCAGGTCTCGGACCCGACCTCCGCCGCGAAGGCGATCCTCGCCCTGCAGGCGCTGGGCGTTCGCGACGTCGTCCTGACCCTCGGGGCGGCCGGGTTCGTCCTCGCCGAGTTCGGCGGGAAGCCGATCCACTGCGCGGGGAAAAAGGTCAAGGCCGTGGATACGACGGGCGCGGGGGATTGCTTCGTGGGGTCCGCCGCGTACTTTTTGAGCCGGGGGCTTACTCTGCTGGAGGCTTGTAAGCGCGCGAACGAGTGCGCCGCGATCAGCGTCATGCGGAAAGGGACGCAGACGTCGTATCCGACGCCTTCGGAGCTCCCTGCTGGTGTGATCTAAATTCATCCCCTTATTCGATTTTTTTTTTTATAATTTTTTTCAAATAGTTTTACAAAATGAAAAAAAAACTAGTAACGATGATTTTGCCTCATGAGATTTAATTAGTATAAGTATAGGATATCATATATATATATATATGTATTTGTTTATATTAATATACAAAATATCAGGAGTTTTTCAAAAAGGGAGCAAAAAAACCCTTTAAACTAAACTGATAGATCAAGGTGATCCGTATATTTTTCTCAATGGTAGGTTTAAATCATGTCCACGTGACGACCAAATTTACAACCTGATTACGCGTTATTGCTCCAACACACTCATTATCACTGCACAAATGGATTGGATTCTTGCTCATTAGGACCCGTTATTTGTCTTTACAGTTTTAGAGTAATAGTAAGCCGTTAAAGTAACACAACAAAATTTCCCCCAAGGATCCCACAGCCATACCCCCTCCCACCTTCTTTAACGTAATTTTCCTCCACCCCATTTCGAACGCGCCCTCCGAGCGCCGACTGAGGCCATTACCACGCTTTCCCGCCTTCCGGGCTCGCTTCCTTTGCTGTCGCTGAATCCCCAGGCGACCTCCCCAGCGCCCCCGTTTGCGCCCGCGATGACCGACCTGCTCGACCGCGCGGCGGCGAAGTCCCGCGGCGGCTCGCCGACCCCGCGGCGGCAGCTCGCCAGCCTCTCGGTCAACCAGCGCTCCTAC
>HF955209.1:228835-242065 GCA_000982615.1 Phytomonas sp. Hart1 | reverse complement strand
GAGGTAATTCATAATTGCTTTATTACGAAACATCCTCGGCGGGATGGTCGCTATACCTTTCAGTTTCACCGCTACGGGCACTGGGTGAAGGTCGAGATTGACGACCGAATCCCCATGGAGGAGGGCGAAACGGTCTACTGCCGTTCCCCCACCGAGCACTGGTGGCCGCTACTGCTGGAGAAGGCCTACGCAAAGTTCTACACGCTCTACAGCAACCTTGAAGGGTGCACACAGCAGGAGGTACTTCACGACTTCTCTGGTCAACCAGTGATCTACACGTCCATGGCTCCTGATTCACTTAGCAACCTTTTTTCCTCTTCTCCAATAGACGTTCGAACACCGCAATTTTGGCTTTTTCTTCGTTTTGAACTCAGAAGAACAGTGACTGCCGCATTGTGCTCAAGTGATAAATATGGCTTAATTGGTTCACAGTCTTATGCTATTCTTGATATTGTGCCAACCAAGCCGGATTCCGAATGTCTGATGAGTGACCTGCTAGTTGAGCTCTACAGCACCTTCAAGAACTCTTCTTATACTGGTCCTATGAATTCTAGTGACCCCGCTTGGACCGCTACTCTGCAACGTATGTGTCGCCTAGAAGAGAATGGAATTATATATATCCCGGCCAATATTTTTGTCGATGCCTTTACTGCTGTTCAACAATGCATCTTTGAGGGCTTAGCTCAACCAAGCTTTCATTTCAACAGCGAGTGGGGTGAGAACACCAATGGAGGCAATCCCAACTTGACAACATGGCGAAATAACCCTCTTTATGTGGTGCGAAACACATCAGATAAACCCATTCAGTTGCTGTCAATGGTTTGCCTTCCCGATCAACGCCACTTGCTTCACAAGATTCCCGACCATAACTTGAACTACCCTCAAGTGGGTTTTACTTTGGCACGCACGTTTCCGTCCTCTGCAGACATTCCAACATACCTGGTGACCCTAGATAATCACGAATTAACCCACCGAGGGTTGTTTTTCTGCGACCGCGAGGTTAGCGACCTCATCATCATTCCTCCACTTTCCCTCTGCTACCTTGTCCCTAGTTGTATGTACTACGATCAAATGAAATTCCTATTGACGTACTGGTATTTGGACGAGGATGATGAAAAGTACCTTAAAATTACCCGATTAAAGACCAATGTGGCTCGTAATTCACCCGCTACGGCGAACTTTACGCTGCGCAACCAGGGTACCGATCGTCTCGATTTCTACGTGGAGACCCCTACTGACATTCACATTCTGCTCAAACAACCGAAGGCGACGGCCTCGAGTGAGGGCTATGTGTTGTCCGATCATTACCTGAATATGAACCTCTATGATGAGCAGGACCAGCGCCTCAAAGGGTCTTTAATCCCGGTATGTTATACCGAAATGAGTATTGTGCACCGTTTGCCTGAACCCGGGCGCTACGCCGTTGTCGTTTCCTGCATTTTTACCAACAGTTCGGTCCCGTGCGAGGTCGAGGCGGTCGGGGTTAATGCGGCCCACGTTCAACGGATTTCCTCCCCTGCCAATCCCGCCGACCTGCGGGTGGTGGACCTGAGTTTTTGCGAAAGCGAGCCCGAGGGTCTCCTGCTCGGGATGCTCAACCTCAACGAGGACGCGGAATTTCAGGAAAAGCTGGCCGAGCTCACACGACAATTGGCGAACCCTAACGCAGACCCGGATGAATTCACGGCGTTGAAGATAACTCTTAACGAACGTTGCCATGAAATTGCAAAAGCGATTATCGGAAAGGATCGACCGGATTACTTGTGCGGGATGGACTTGCTGAGTCTGAACCCTGTTTTGGATGCGAATGAACAGTACATGGCTTTGGAGCGACAGCGGTATGAACTTAAGAAGGACCCACGAAACGCGGACCTCGTTTCGAACCTTGAGAGTGAATTGCGCTCGCTTGCGGAATCGCTTCAGGGGAGCTACACGAATACCTTGAATATTGACTTTTTACCACCAACTATCGAAGGCATCCCAAAGTATGACCTACCCCTTATCGTAGACGAAAAGTTCATGGAGGGCCTGAAAAGGCGTGCCGTACTCTTATGCAGCTCTGAGGACAATTCTAGTGCGGTTAATGATACTGAAGAGTGGCTATTGGAGTGTGCCCGAGAAATTGCGAACGACATGCATCGTAAGGAACGGTATTACCTCAACCCGAACCCCAGCTTTATTCCTCTCGAGCTCATACCACTGAATTCCGATGACGAATTCTGTCGGATGGAGAATGAGTTGCGTGAGCTCTGTGCATCTTCCGGACATAACCATGAAAATATTAAACAGGTGCAAGGTCTCTTGAACCAATATGTCGAGCGGATTGCCGGTGATTTGAAGCGACAAGAGCGGAACATGTTTTTGCACCCGGAGATCGCAAATAATGAGTTGATTCCTTACGATTCCGATGAAGAATTCCACGGCATGGAAGTACAGCGACTACGATTGCGATTCCCAAAAGATGCAGATCCAAACTCCGGGACGCAATCCACGATTCCCGAGCTCGAGGAGGCGATGCGTGTGCGTGCCAATGAACTGTATGAACTAACCCAAACCAACGAACGAAGCTTTCTTTTAGCGTATGATATCGACCCCGTGCTGATCAAAGACCTCCTGAGTGGCAGCCCTTCCTTTTGCGAGAAGGAGACACGTTTACGCGAGCTGAAGAAGAACCCCGAGCAGAATAAAGCGGAAATTGCCCGACTGCAGAGCGAACTCGCGGCGGACGCGAAGGCGCTCATGGATGCGTACAGGGAGTCCGAGCGGCCCAAATACCTTTCCTCATCCTACGGCGGCTTGGCTCTCGAGATGATCCCGCTTAACGACGATTCGGCCTTTATGGAGATGGAGGCGGAGCTTTTGAAAATGCTGAACGACCCCGAGTCCTCCGAGGAGGCGATTGAGGGATTGGTGGAGCGCCTGAACGCGCACGCGGCCGCGCTCGCGCGGGATGTTCTCGTGCAGGATCGCGCTACCTATCTGCCGGATACGATTTTAGGCTTTCCCCGGAGTTTGCTGTCTTTGGACGACGATGAGGAGTTCGCCCAATTGGAGGAGGAGCGGGCCCGCATACTGTCCGACCCATCGCGCGCCGGTGAGCTCGACACGATCGAGCAGCGTCTTTTGGCCCACGTCGAGGAGCTGATGGCGGAGAGGATTTCCGGCGAGCGCGAGTTTCTCGATCCCGCGCCCGAGGGGATTCCGCTGCGGCAAATCCCATTTAGCGACGACCCAGCGTTTCACGCGCTGGAGCAAAGCCTAATTCACCAAACCAACTCGCCTCACCCGGACGAATCCCAAATCCAGAACCTACAAGACCGTCTGCGGGCGCGGGTGGGGGAAATCGCCGCTCAGATGAAGCGCGAGTTGCGATCCACGCTGGAGCAGTCCCCGCTGAACGTCCCGCTGAGGTATCTTCCGCTGGATGAGGACGACACCTTCCGGGCTCTTGAGGAGGCCTACCGCGACGCCGAGGCCGCCGGGGACTCCTCGCAGGCGGAGAGGTGCAGGGCGAAATTGAACGCGCGCGCGCGCGAATTGGCCGCCGAAGTGCGCGAATCCGAACGGGAGGAGCTCGAGCAAAACCCTCGCGGGATTCCGCTCGCCGTCCTCCCGCTGGATACCGACGCGAAGTGCCAAAAACTCGAGGCGCGGCTTCGCGCACTTCGCCAAGAGGGCGCCTCGGAGGAGCAGGTGGCGGATATTATAGCCCAAATGAATGATCGAATCAATGAAATGGCCGAGGAGATTATTGAGAAGGGGCGCGGCTTTTTGGATCAAACCCCAGAGGGGGTCCCATTAACGATGCTGCCGCTCGATACGGACGAGGAGTTTGGTGAGCTGGAGGTTCAACTGGCCACTCTCCAGCAGGATCCCGAGGGAAATAAAGACAAAATTGAGTATGTGAAGGGGCAACTTGAAAAGAGGATTGTTGAGCTTGCCAAAGAACAGCTCGATAGGGATTTATCTTCAGTTGATGATGCCCCGTGTGGAATTCCAAAAGAACTTCTCAACTTGGCCGACGACCCGGAGTGCGCTGTCATCATCCCCAAGCTTCGCCACCTCCGTAGTATACCCAATCCCGACGCCAGCACGGTCTCCCTCATAAGGAAACTGGAAGAACAGCTCAACGACAGGGCAAACGAAATTGCCTCCAGTATGCTAAAGAATGATCGCGACTACCTTCAACTGGATGTTGACGGGGTTAAATTAGAGGACCTTGATTACGACGGCGATGAGAGGTTTCGTGAGATGGAAGTTCAACGAGCCATATTAAAAGCAGAGGATCCTGTGGGCAATGCTTCCGCTATTGCGAATCTCGAACGCTGTCTTAACAACCGTGCACGGGAAATGGCCCTAGACTTGATCAAAGGGGAGATGAGTGGGATGAAGAGCACCATCGATGGAATTCACATCTCAGAGATAGACCCGTACAAGGATAAGGTTTTCGCTGATTTGGCTGCTAAACTTCGTCACTCAAAGCACAATCCGATTGCTGGCTTTAAGGAGAATTTAGAAGAAATGATGAACGACCGCCTTAGCGAGTTAGCGAAGGAGAAGAAATACGGACAGCATTACTTCCTCGATCGTGAATGGGATGGCGTCCCGTTGAGCGATGTTCCCTTCCAGAAGAACCCCATTTTTCAAGAATTATGGAGAAAACGCGAGGAGCTGATTGCACGGGATCCCGTTGGCAACGCCGACGCGATCAAACGAATCGAGGCGGATCTGAAGAAATGTGTGCGGGACATGGCGTGCGATATCAAAAATAAGGACTTGGCAGGTTTAGATCAGTTCCCTGAGGGTATTCCGCTCGCTCTTCTTCATGTTCGAGAGGATCCTGAGATAATGAAGCTTATTCCACAGTTTAGAGCCGCTCGGCAAAATCCTAATATGCAGGCTGAAGCGAATGCGATCGAAAAGAAGATGAATAATCGTGTGCATGCCATGGCAAAGGCGGTTCTGCAACAAAACCGACGCCACCTCCTGGGCCCCACCGTTGCCGACCTGGATGTGGAAGATCTCCCGTTGGATGACGACCGCGTTTTCCGCGATTACGAGGTCAAACTGGCGACCCTGCAACGGCAGGACTCGGGGAGGAACGTCGAGGCCGTCCAGCGCCTCGAGGCCCAGTTCATCGCGCGCGCGCTCGAGATCGCGAAGGCGCAGCTGGCGGCCCACCTGCGCGAGCTCGACGCCGCCCCGGAGGGCGTCCCGCTCGCGATGCTGCCGGCCACGACGGACCCGACGATGCGTGATCTCCTGCGGCAGCTGCAGAAGCTCCAGGGCGACCCGTCCTCACCCGCGAGCACCCGGGCGCGGCTCCGCGGCCTCGCCAACGCCCGTCTGCGCGAGCTGGCGAAGCAGCAAAAGGCGGCCGACCTCGCCGGGCTCGAGCCCTCGCCCCGTGGGATCCCCCTCGCCCTCCTCAACCTGCACGATAACCCGGCCTTCGCGGAGATGGTTGACCGGCTGCGTCGCCTGCAGGCCGCGGCCGAGGCCGACCCCGAGGCCGTCGCGCTGCTGAGGGCGAAGATGGACCAACTCGCCCGGACGGTGGCCGAGTCGGTCCTGACCAGCGGCCGCCATCTGCTGCCCGAGGTCATCGAGCACGTCCCTCTTCGCCGGCTGGAGATCGACGGGGATGGCGTCTTTGGCCAGTTGGAGCTGAAGCGCGCCGTTTTGCAGCTCGCTAACCCGGCCGCCCCGCGGGAGTCGATCGCCGAGCTCGACGAGGCCCTCATGGCGCGCCTCGTCGCTATGGCCCGCGATCTTAAGGAGCGGGACTACGACGGGCTCAACCCCAACCCCTACGGGCTCACGCTCGCCCTGCTGGATCCCCACCGCGATGAGGCTTTTTCGAATCTCGTCGAGGAAAAGGCGAAGATGGGGAAATTGCGAAAGCAGGAGTTGGTGGCGCCGATCGTGCGCTCGCTCAACGAGCTCACGGAGCGGCTCGCGGCGCGCCTGGTGAAGGCCGATCGCTCCTATTTGGCCCCCGAGCCCGGGGATATTCCCCTTCATCTCCTCCCGTTGGATACCGACGAGGTTTTTCGCGCGATGGAGGTTCAGCGGGCGGTTTTGAAGGCGAAGGATCCGGAGCGAAACGCCGCCGCGATCGAGGGTCTTGAGCGTCGCCTGAATGATCGCGCCTACCAATTATCCCTCGAGTTTCTTGCGAAGGACCGGGGGTATTTAGATCCTTTCCTGGAGGGAGTGCCGCTGGGGATTCTTCCGCTGGATACCGACACCCGATTTCACCAAATGGAGGTCAAGCGGGCAAAGCTCAAAATACGGGACGCGCTGGTGGATGCGGACTCGATAAGCGTCCTGGAGAATAGTCTGACCTATCGCGCGGTGGAGCTCGCCAAAAAGCAAATCCAGGAGGACCTGGAAGGCTTGGACAAGGAGCCCGAGGGCTATCCGATCGAGTATCTTCACCCGCATCATCACCAATCAATCGCGCCGTTGATGCCCGACCTGCGCGAGGCCAAGCAGCAGAAGGATGGGGCCAAAACTCGCCAAATTCAGGACCAGCTTAACCGGTTGTTAAGGCAAATCGCCAAACAGCAGATTGTGAGCGATCGCGAGTTTCTGGATCGGACCCCGGAGGGAGTGCCGATTGAGCTGCTCGATCTGGAGGCCGACTCGGTCTTCCGCGAGGCTGAGAAGAACGTCCGGGCCCTTCAGTCGCTCAAGACGCGCCAAACGTCCAAAAGTGGCCGATCCCGGCATAGCAGCAACAGGGGGGTTTTGAAAGAGCGAAAGATCCTCATGAATACCCGGATCCATGAGATGGCGAAGGAGTTGATTTACAAAAATCGTGGCTTCCTGAACGCAACGGTGGAAGGGATCCCCGTGAATGAGATTTCCTTGGACAACGATCACCAATTTCGCGAGCTCGAGATCCGGCGCCTGCGCATCTTACTTTCAGACCCCGCCACCCAGCGCCATTCCGAGGCTTCGCGCAATACCGAACTCAGGTCTTTAGAGGAAAAACTAACCCAACGCGCGGGTGAGCTTGCCAGGAGTATTAAACACGAAAATCGGCGATTTTTGCGGCGGACCTCGTTTGGGGTGCCGTGGGAGCTGCTGCCGTTGGATTCCGATAAGGTCTTCGTCGCGACGGAGAAGGAACTACAGCAGAAATTGAAGGCCGGCCATAGCACTAACGCGGTCCCACCGCTTTACAATGCCCTGCAAAAGCGCGCGGACCAGTTGGGCGAGGAGATGGTTAAGGGCCAGCGGGAGAAGTATCTCGACCTATCCGACCTCAAGGTCGAGATCGAGGATCTTAACCTGGACAATGACGACGAGTATTCGGAGGTGGAGGTGCGGCGGGCGATTTTATTGGCCGAGGATCCTTACAAGAACCACGAAACTGCGCTGGAGCTCGAAACCAAGCTGAACGATCGGGCCCATTTTATCGCCAGGGAGCTTATTCGTGCCGACCGATCCTTTTTGCCGAAGGAATTCTTCTCGATCCCGACGGAGGATCTTCCCTTGGATGAGAGCGATGAGTTTATCAAGCTGGAACGGCAGTACCGGGCGCATCGGCGCACCAAGCGGATGGATCGGCTCCCTGGGGATGAGGAACTTCTGAAGGGCTGCGCGCGCGAGCTCGCCGCGAAGGTGCTTGAGGAGGACCTAAGTTGCTTGAAGGACTGCTATCGCGGGATCCCCAAGAAAGAGCTTCATTTGCCTGAAGACCCGGAGTTTCGTACTCTGGCCTGTCGTCGTCGAAATTACCTGTGGGGCAAAGTCAAGATGAACACCTCCGACGTGGCATCCATCGAGAAGATGATGGATTCCCGCGCGTCCGATATTGCGGACGACATTTTGGCGAAGGAGCTGATCTTTTTAGATCGCGAGCCGGAGGGGATGCTGCTCGAGGATGTCCCCCTGGATACTGACCCCACGTTTATCCGTCTCGAGGCCGAGTACCGCCGCCGCTCCGGCGACCCACGACTGACCTTGACGAACAAAGAGGCCCTCAAAGAGCTTCAGATCGTGATGAATCAGCGCTCCCACGCCCTGGCGGCGGCCGAGTTCGCGAAGCGGCGGGCTTTTATGGATCAGGAGCCAGAGGGCATCCCCCTCAGCGAGCTTTGCCTGGACGAGGACCCCGAGTTCAAGGCGGCCGAGATCACCAACTACCGAAACCAACGGCTGAAGTCCCCGCGGGACACCGTCGACGCGGAGACCCGAAAGCGCATGAACCAGCGCGCCCACGAGGTGGCGCTGGTGGTGATTTCGAACGATCGCGCCTTCCTCGACCCCGAGCCGGAGGGCATCCCGCTCAAAGAGCTCCTCCTCGAGGACGATCGCGTTTTTCAAGATCTCGCCGTCGAGCGGCGGCGCCTGATGAAGTCCCAGCGGCAGGGGAACGCCAACGCGAAGTACAAAACCATCGAGAACCAGATGAACCAGCGAACCCACGAGCTCGCGCGCGCGTTTCTGAAGGCGGAGCGCAAATTCCTCAACCCCAAGCCGGCGGGGGTTCCGATTTCGGACCTCCCGCTGAACTCGAACACCACGTTCCGCATCCTCGAAAGGGAAAGGCGGGCGATGAAGGCGCAGCCCAACTACGACCCCGCGGAGTTCGCGGCCGTCGAGGCCGAGCTGAACGACATGGCCCACAAAATCGCACTGTCCATGCTCGTGAAGGAGCGGATGTTTTTGAACGCGGAGCCGATGGGGGTCCAGCTCGAGGAGCTCTCGCTCAACCACGACGACACCCTCAATTCGTTGGAGCATGAGCGTCGGGGCCTTCTGAATGATCGCCACGCCAACCGGGTCACGCTGAACGAGCTGGAGGACGCGATTACGGAGCGGGTGAACCAAATCGCGGACGAGTACCTGCAAAAGGAGCGCGAGTTCCTTGACCCGGAGCCGGAAGGGGTGCCGCTGAAGTACCTTCCTTTAAGCACCGACCCACACTTTCACAACATGGAGCTGCAATACCGCAAACTGAACCGTTCGCATGACCCGGAAAAGGTGAACTTGTTAACTAAGCTGCGAAAAAAGATGCAGAACCGAACTCGCGATATGGCCAGAGAGCTGGTGAATAAGAGTCGCGCCTTCTTGGATCCCGAGCCACTTGGCGTGCTCATCGCCGATCTTCCTCTGAATTACGACGAGACTTTTCGAAAACTCGAAGAGCAGCGGCGTGTTTTGAAGGAAAATGATCCTACCAACGTGGATGCGATCAAGAATGTCGAGAATCTTCTCAAAAAGCGCACCTACCAGCTAGCGGTGAAGCTTCACGACCAGGAGCGCTCCTCGATGACGCAAACACCGCTTGGGATCCCACTTGAAGGGCTCCCGCTGAATGAGGATCGCCAGATTCTCGATCTCGAGCGAGTGCGTCGCCAAGTGCTCAAGAACAAGGATTCCAAAAATAACTTAGAACGGCTCAACGAGCTCGATCGCGCGCTTGACAATCGTGCGCTCGAGCTCGCGGTGAATATCCTGAAGGAAGGCCGCGCCCACCTCGATCAGATGCCCTACGGCGTCCCGATCGATGACCTGGAGCTCAGCACCGATTTGAAGTTCCACGGCCTGGAGCTAGAGCTCTACAACGCCCAAAAAGGCGATGCCGGGCCGCAGACAATTGCCGAGCTGCATGGGAAAATGACCGAGCGGCTCTACGAGTTGGTCGATGATTTTGTCAGCAAGGAACGCTACTACCTGGATCCGGAGCCCGAGGGGGTTCCGCTTTCGAGCCTGCCGATCAACACCGACCCTCTCTTTCTGAAGTTGGAGCAGGAGCTTCGGTGGCTGGTGCGGAATAAAGATACCTCCGGCCGCGCAGAAAGCCTGCGGGAGCGGATTCAGAAGCGGGTCTATGAGCTGGCGTTGGAGATCTACGGCTGGAAGGATGTGGAGTTCCACGATGCGAATAAGCACGTCGCCCCGAAGTGGCCCCGCATCGCGGACGTCTTCCCGGAGAATCGAACGGAGAGTTTTCTCCCCAAGGTCTTATGCTCCTCCGACGTCGGGGCTTCCCCTCATGGCACGGGCTACCTTGCGTCCTTTATCGCGGCCCTGGCGCGTTATCCCACGCTGCTGCTGCGTCTCTTTGGCGACAAAACCTCCTTTATTAATGCCGTCTACACCTTTACCTTTTTCGACTTCGACGGCAATCCGACCTATATCTCCGTGGACGATCGCGTCCCATGTGGGGAGGATCTCCAACCGCTCTTTTTGCAGTCCTCGAATGGGTTGTGGTACCCATTGCTACTCGAGAAAGCGTATGCCAAGTTTATCGGCGGCTACGACGCCATGCGGAATTGTTCCGCGCAGGAGACCATCCGGGACCTGACGGGGCGTCCGGTCGTGCTCACCCCGCTTGAGCCGCTTTTGGCGAATGCCGGGAATATCAGAAATTGCACCTTGGTCGACTTTTGGCATGTGATTATGGAGGATCTAGCCAGCGGAAACATCATTGTGTGCTTGTCGAAGGCGGATGGTGGTGAGATGGATGGCATTCACCCGATGTGTTATTACCCACTGCTAGGCGTCATTAAGACCGTAGAGGCTAGCGACAACCCTTCCGACATTATCGTGAAGATTTTCAACGTGTACCACGGCCACGGCGCGGAGTACAATGGACCGCTTAACGTAAATGACCTAAATTGGACCCCTAATCTACGGCGTATCTGTAAATATGATCCCCAACGCAATACTAAAATTATCTGTATGCCGCTACCGACATTTTTGCGTAACTTCTGCAATTTGTACAATTGTTATATCAATTGTGGGACCCGGATGACGGTGGAAAGCGTCTGGGATCGGCACACAGCCGGGGGAAATCCCTCCTTGACCACCTTCCGAAACAACCCTATTTTCATTCTGGAGAAGAAGGCCTCACAACCGGTCACCGTGTTGGTCGAGCTCCGGCGGCGTGAGCCATCGTGGGTGGATGAAGATGGGTCTAAACGTTATTCGGATGTCAGCGTCGCGCTTCTGCAGCCTGTGAACCCTACCGCCCCCCCGACCCCGCTCCTCACAAACAGCACCCATTCCTTTGTGCAGAAGGGCATCATGATGGATACCCGCGATGTCTGCATGTTGATGGTGCTCCCGTCCACCACCTCCTGTTATCTTATTCCCTATAACATGAATCCGGGCCAAACCGGCAGCTTCACCCTCTCCGTGTACTCGGACCGAGCGAAGCTGAACATTCAGCCGCTAAAATCCACCGGCCTCTCCCGTACGCCGACGTCCATTAAGGTGGTTCTCTGCCCCGGTCAGGAGTCCATTCGGATCGATTTCACCGTGAGCTCCCCAGGCGACGTGCACGTCCTCCTCCACCAGGAGAAGATCACGGAGGTGATGTCGGTGAAAAACAGCGACATCATCGCCGAAGACAGCGTCTCGATGGCGGGATTTACGGAGGATGGATTCATGATCGCCTGTTCCGGCGAGTCGACCAACTCCAGGGAGCACTCCATGGTGATGCGAGTTCCCCAAGAAGGCCGCTATGCGGTGCTCTTGAGCTCACCCAACCCCCCTTTTACAGGCAATTGTCCCTGTTTACTTTCCTTTTACACCTTCAAGTGGATCACAATCAAGTTTGTGCCGACCGCGGTTGGCGTCAAGCCCCTTCAGATCGGCCGCCGCTCTTTGCTTCCCAAACTCTCTAATAATGGCACTTATCTTCCACCTCGGACCGCACGCACTGCCGCGAGCTCCGAGGAACAACACTGCCAATTACCCTCATTAGATCAACGTCGAGTTCACTCGATGCGTCATTAACAATAGGAACCTAACCCTACAACTCGTTTATTCTTTATTGTACCCATTACAATGTGATTGAAACTATATTTTCGAGCGAACGTTCTTTTTCTTAGCCTTTTTCTATTTTTTATTTTCACTATGGCACAATTATAATATTGCTTTAATTGGTATAGGAAAAGTAAAACTCCAGCGGTGTTAATGTACTATGATGTGCTATTTTTATGTATGATTCTAAGGAATTCGACTCTTACCTATGAATATTAGTTTATTATTCTCAGATTGTTTAGATCAGTGCTCTTTATCATTGTCATTGACATTATCCATACTGTAATGCTGAATTAAAGGCTTTGCTTTGTATGCTGCAATTTCATTATCTTTTTTATAATTTAATCTTCTTTGAGTATCTTTGAACCAATCTTTACATTTAACGGTCTTATATATTTTTTGTGTCGCATGCGTACTCTAATACATCATCGTTTTCTATTGTCTAAAAAATGACACCATAAAAGGAAACTATAAGTAAAAAGCAGTATTGAATAAAAATTACTATGGAATGATACAGAGGATGGAAATAGGCGAATTCTTTTCCGAATTTATCAAAAGCGATGAACCGTTACAACATCTATGCTTACACTTTATGCCCAACGTTTATATCATATATAACAACCAATCAGCGATTTCCTTATGGTGCTCGTATGATGCATTGAATAATAAAAACATAGATGTCTGTAACATATTGTACCTATTTTTATATTCCTTTGTTAGTGATAAAAATGTATAACATAGATATTTTTGATTATTACTATGATGTATTCAAAGTAAAGAACATTTATTACTGGTAACACATGCGTGCCGATGATGATTGGAAAAGTTTTATGTATTCATTTTTCAATTGCCTATTAACTTTATCCCATCCCACCCCACCCTATGATATTCCGCACCATTTTCCCATAGTTTCAGTTATTCGATTTTGAATATGTGAAAAAAATGATTTAATAAAATTTTCTTTTATACAAAAAAATCATATCCAACTGTGCTTTAGAATTTTACCTGTAGTCGTTTTTTTGTGTATAGTAGTACTTTTGCATTTGTTTTTATTTAGTAAGATTGTGAATTCACTACATTACAGGAAAATTCCTCTATCGATGCGTTAGGATATTTTATTACACCACATTCATGTAAAAAAAAATACTCTATGGACATGTTTTAACCCTTAACCTTGACTAGATCGCCTTCCCTCTCGATCGATATGTTTCCGAACGGAATATTCCTCACTACCACTTTCCTTTCCCTATTTTCAACCTCATTTTTCCTTTTCTATTGCATTCTCCTCACAGCGTACATACCCCAACCGGCCAACGCAAGTCTGACCACGTGCAAGCCGAGGACGCGGACGACGCCATCCCGTGCCAACCTCGCCTTTTTCCCCCCACGCGACAACCCCAGTAAAGCGGGAACGGGACCTCCCCTTTAGACCTCCCCTTTGGA
>HF955209.1:171130-187313 GCA_000982615.1 Phytomonas sp. Hart1 | reverse complement strand
TTCAACGCGGTGGATCGCCTGTACGGCGAGACGCTCTCGGCGCTGTTGATGCGGCGGGCGCTGCCGGCCCCGGGGGCCCCGCTCCTCCGCCTCGGCCCCGTCCAGGCGGAGGGGGGGCAGGTGTGGGTCGTGCGGAACGCCTTCGCGGCGAACGCCGGGCACCAGGCCGAGGTCACCGCGCGCTACGTCGTGGCCCTCCCCGGGGGCGGGCGCACGCTTTTGCAGGTCGATACGATGGCCTCGCCGCGGCAGTCGCGCTACGCGTCGATGATCCTCGCCGGGGTGGAGCCTTTTCGCAGTTTTCTCCAACACCCCCCGAGCGAGTTCGTGATCTTCGATCGCAACGTCTTCGGCGGATCCGAGCGCGGGGTCCGCGTGGCCGGCTTCGTGAACGCGGCGAGCGTGCGCTTTCAACATAACATCTTCCAGGACCTCCACGTCGGCATCTTGGTCGAGGGCCACCTCGCCGCCTGCACCATCGGCGGGGGGAACCTCTTCCAGAGAAACCACATTGGCCTCAAAATCAATGTCACCCCCAGCCTGCTTTATACCACCCCGGGCGACGGCGAGAAGGATCCTGAGATGCATCAGGACTTACGGATACGGGTCTTTGGCAATGTCTTCAAATTGTCCAAGGATTGCTCCGTCTTGGTGAGCTCCGCAGGGGATCGTTCCGTTTTTCTTTACCAGAACGAGTTCTTTGGCCATCCCATGGGAAGCACGGCCGTTTACCTTGCCCCGGCAAAAACGCATCGATTACATGAGGGGACCGTCATCGTTAAAAATATTTTCTTTGAAGGGTATACATCGCTTGTGGTCAGTGGGCAGGAGACCCCTGACATGGGTGAAAAAGTGGTCCCTCAGAACGAGCTTCGTGTGGTACCGAGCCTCGCCGCGGAGAATACTTTTATCGGAAATTACATCGGTGTCCTAATATGTAAAGGGGGTATCCTTCATCTTGTAGATAACTTATTCGATAGCAACTTTAGATGTGGCTTGGAAGTGAGCGGAATCAACACGAAGTTCCACGTGAGAAATTGTGTCTTCCGTAATCATTATGCCTCCCAGGTATCGAAAATCTATTCATCCGGTTCGGCTTCCTTGCTAGGTTCAAAGGGCGCCCGATTTCCGGAAGACGCCAGTATCGCCTTACTTATGGGGACCATTTCAGTAGACCTGATTCCGGAGAATATCCAATTGCTGAATTTAGAATCTAAACATAACTTAGTATCGGGGATTTTGGTCGATACCTTTGTGGAAGGGGTGGTTGAGCAGTGCACCTTCACCGATAATGAACTCGGCGTCGACGCCGTACGGGATGCCAAGCCGACTTCCATGATAGCCCTGGACAGCACTCTGAAGTTTATCGCCTGCGCCTTTTATCAGAATCGAATCGCGGGGATGATACTGCGTGGGAATACGACGCCGGACACCCACGACATTAAGGATAGCAAGCCCGCCTACCTTAACAAAACCGATGTCGGCAAGGGCTCATGGTGGGACAATAAGGATGTCAAAGAGTTTCACGAGGCCACGATAATCCAAGAATGCTACTTTTTCGACAATCACTGCAATAAGACAACCTGCGGGGATGTGATCGCCATATGCACAAGCTATGCCATGTTCCGCGATAATCTCTTTCACGGCACGGTTCACGGTATGGAGAATAGTCATGCCGTTTTCATGAATAATTTCTTTGAGGAGGACAGTTCTAATACCCAAAAGGATCCTCATCTTCGATGCCCAGCGGTGGTGCTCCACCCTCGATCGAGGTTAAACTTTAAGCACAACTTTCTTTCGCATATTAAAAACGCCGTTTTGGCACTTCCAGGTGCGAGCGGTGTGGTTCAATCGAATTTTTTACATAAGTGCAATACTGGTATCACCATTGCACCTCATAATTGTACTATTTTTAGAGATAACAAGATTTACTTAAGTCCCAAACGGGCGGTTTTGTCTTACGGAGGGCTTTTTGCGAATAATGATATCTATGGGGGGGCGGCCGGGATTATTGTTTGCTCTGGGACTGAGTACAAAGGCACTGATGTGTCGTCTGAATGTCTAAACCGAAACGATGTCCCTTTGTGCTCTTACAACACCATATGCGGGTGTGAGGGCAACGGCATCCTTCTGCAAGATGCGGCCACATTAGAAGGCAATATCATCTCAAACTGTGAAAATGGGTTCAAGATCCTTCCCTTTGCGAATCTGGAGGGCCGAGAAAGGATCCCTGTTGTAAAGGCCTGCACCGTTTACTCCAATAACATCGGTTTTAGTCTTGAAGACAACTCGGTCTCCACTTTACAGGAGAACGATATATTTGACAACAAACAATACGGCGTGGTACTGATGGATAACACCTCGGGGACGCTGCAAGGTAATCGCATCTCCACCCTTGATGACACCAATGCGATCAAAGTTAGTACGGCCTCCCACATTAGGCAATATGGAAACATCATTCGCTGCCAGTTCTCACCTGGGGGAGCCAAGGTCGATGTCGCGGCAAACCGAAGTAAGGAAATCGTAAAGAAAGGCAAGATGGTGGAAAAGGATATTGAGAACGCCGAAAAAGAACTTGCGACGGTTTATAAAAAAACGCAAAAGATGCGTGAAACTTCCGAGCTTACTAGCAATAAAATGCTAGATGAGCTGAGTGGTCGAGTCGCCTCGCTGTGCGAGGATTCCGTCGAGGTGGTATTCTCTTTACGAAGGCGAAAGAAGCACCCATTGACCAACCCCGCGGGACTTAGCGAGCGAAGGTCCACCACCATCCCACCGACCCCCACGCAAGACAATCATCGCCTTTCCCTGACGAGTAAAGATGACATTTTATCCCGCCAAAGCCTGAACGCCACCTTTTTGGAGCAAAATGGAATGCGCGAGTCACTGCCGCGCGTGGAGATGTCCCACCACGTCTTTGTTCACGGCATCGCGCAATCGAAAATGTACTCCAGCGGGAATGCCGTGGGGCGGGCCGTCGCCGAGATCTTCCGCGTGCCGAGCCTCGCCCACATGCGATTTACCACGACCGTGACCACCGGCCAAACCGAGCTCGCCGCCTTCCTGAAGCGCGCCGAATCGAAAAAACCCGCCATGATGATCCTCTTTGTGGAGGCCCATCTACGGAAGCTGTCGTCGAAATACGCCAAGACGCTGGATTCGTTTTTCAAGAGCTGGGAGCTTTCTTCGCAGGCGGAGCACCTCTCCCTGATCGCACCTACCTGTCCAACCCCGGGGATGTGCTGTTCTTTGCTATATATGATATTTCCAAAGTCGTTTTCCTCCTCCAGCGCGGGGAATCGTAAAGTAAAGCGAAGTGGAAGCCAACAAAGCAATAGCTCAGATTTTACGGAAATGCTGTTGGAGAACGCTAAGCGGGCTCACATGGTCTTTTACTACAAATCGCAGATTAATGACATTCTGCCAAAGATTCAGGAGGCCATTGTCCAATGTATATTGCGCAATCACCCGACATCGCAGAATGGCGCGGGAAGTTTACCCTCGCGAACCGGAGGCAGTATTCTTGACAGTAGGGAAAACTCGGAAATCCTTCCTAAAACCCCAATCCGTCTGCAAGAGGGGTTAATCAAAGGCGCGACATTTCGAAGACACCTGAAGATTCGTTCGTCGTCGCAAAATCGTGATGATGATATCCTAGAGAAAACCAAACGCGAGTCTGATCCGTCTGCGACGAAAAAAACGCGAAAACTGAACAAAAAGTCGATCAATTTGAATCATCAAGAACAGATTTTTTCCCCCAACAACACGCTGGACGAGAAAGCATCTCAAGAACACCTTCCGTTATTCCTTACCCCCAATTTGTGCCACCTTAAAATCTCAAATGTTAACGAAAATGAAGAGAAAGCTACTGACGAAATATTCCCCTCACAGATGCATGTTCGTAAAACAACCGCAAAGATGTCCGCAAAAGTTTCGCATTCCACATCTTATTCCCATCTAAAACTTCAATCTTTACAACGAAAGCGGGTGTGATTGAAAGAAGGGGAAAGGGGCACTCTGTAGAATTATCGTCTTGTTAAAATTACCCATAACTTTCGACACAATCGTTAAAACAAAAACGCCAATCCCGTGCTTGGAATGAGGCGACTTTAAGTAAAAAAAAAATCAAAGTGAATCATATTATTGATGCTCTTATCTTTATACTCGACCGATTAAAGCATGATCAGGGTAAACTTGTTTAAATACGCTTCTAATTTTTGAAAGCGTTTTGTTTTATTATTATTATTAATACACGTAATTATTGGTGCGTTTTTTCTTGCGTATAGTCTATCCATTTTCCTGCTCGTTCAATACGCAACTGTCTTTAAGTTCTTTTATACTTATATATTTAGGAATACCCAACAATATTGCGTATTTCTGAAATTTATTATTTTACCTTTACATGAGTGTTGTCTTTTCTATAATAATGTACGAATACTTCTAACTATTGGGTTGTAATGATTGCGTTTTTCTTCTCCTTTTGACTGAGGTGCCTCGCGGATGGGCGGTCCTTTGGCGTCCCGGGGGGTCCACCAGGTCCCTTCCCAACCCCTCCAGTTCCCTGTGTCACTGTTGGGTTATATTCCCCTATATTTTCCCCTTCTCTTTTTCTCTGTGTTTCTCTGTTGTCCCCACACGTACGAGTGGAGCGTCTTCTGTCACAACCGATGCCACCCAAGCGAAAGCCACCTCCCTCCCAGGGGCGCTCCCCCGGGTCTGTCACAGTGGCGGACGCGGGGCGGTTTTTCTACCTCAACGGGATCCTCTGCAAGAGCTTCGCCGCCGACGGCGCGTTTCGCCCGTCGGCGGTCTTTCCCGCGGTGGACGCTGTGGCCCACACCTTGGCCACCCCTACGGGGGAGGAGGAGGGGGACCCGATTCCTCTCAGTCTCCGGCCTAACCTGGACGACCCCATTTTGAACACCTTTGGGGTGCTTTCGAAGGGGGTGCTGATGGACCCGTGGGATGGGCACTTTGTGGATTTTGCCGATCCGCAGGTCTGGGCCCCGTCGCTGTTGGACGCCGCGGGCGAGACTTCTTCTCGCGAGGCCAAGGGGACGGGAGGGGATCTTCCGCCCAAACAATTCCCTCTGCAAAAACCCTCTGCACGAATTCCACGGCTGCAGCGATTGTCCTTACACGCAAGCAGCACCTCATCCCTATCCCTCGAGACGCTTCACAGACAAAATCAGGACTTTTATGAACAAGGAGACTTTTCCGGTTTACGGGCGCAGGCTTGCGTGTTGCTCTGCTCCTCTCTCGAACCCCTAGACCGATCTGAAGCCTTGGAGGAATGGAAAGAAATGATTCTGAAGGATCGGACCCCCTTTTCGTGGCCCTATTGCCGGAAGTTTATTTCCCACTCCAACCTCCATAATGCTGTGAAGGGCTATGTGGAATGGCTTTTTACCGCCTGCGAGTTCCCCCGCGCGGCGGTAGACCCCCAATCCGACCGCCATCATTTGTTTTTGCACTACTTAACTCTGATGGAGGAGTATCGGCTGCTAATAAAACTTCGGAGGCCACAAAGCACCCACTTGCCGGTGGGGATTCCCTTTCCTTTTCAATACAAAGGCCGCGCGTTGCGCAGGGCGGTGCAAAACGAGGAATCCGAAATTAACGACGCATCTCATTCGGGCGAGATACCGAACGAGGGCGATTCTTCCCTCGTGAGCGCCTCTTTGCTGTCATCTTTTAGTTGTTTGACCGGGAAACCATCGATGAGTAGAGTTGGCTACAGTACCATTCGGGGGGATATATTTCACCGGTACAACAACAGAAATGTCGTATTAGAAATACAGAAATACGTCACGCCGCTAAGAGCGTTGGATTGTAAGCGCTCGCGCAAAATATTGGATGAGATTGAGCGGCCGTATTTATATCCGCCGAAACATTTAAGCCAATGGAGGCGGGCATGGTGGATTTTTAGTGTTTACTTTTGTTATCTTGGACTTATAAAGGGTCCTTCTTCCCCTCAATTGAAGGCGAGTGCTTCGACAGAATTACACCGTCCAATAAAGTCTGAAACTTTGCCCTTTCCTCGATACCAGCTTTTTTTTAATAAAAAATACTCGGTATCTGATGAGGTCCATCGTAAGTGTTTGGATGAAGAAAAACTAAAGTGTGCTCAGTGGAAGGGTCCGAGTAAGTTATGTGCGATGCGCTCGCCGAGTAAAATCGAAATTGCGTGGGCTTGGAATTATATGATATGCCATGAAGATCGTGATCGACTACTGGAGCGCTTGTCAAAGGTAGAAATGTACCTTGTCAAACTGACTTCGTCTACAAACAAGAGGAATAAACCCGAACTAGATTTGGCTTAAAGCGTTTATCGCTCCTCTTGATTAACCTTTTAAGCTCGGAATGGGTATGCAATTGCGGTATCACAATAAGTGTGCATGCGTGTTTCTAGTGTGGTGGATGGCTGGAATAATCAACATGTTATTGGCGACTGAATTCTTATAAAAGTCTCTTTAGTTGAATGAACCTTATTGACATTTTTTTTATGTTAACCAATTTTTCTAACAAGACAATAGCAAAAGGTACAAAATTTTCTGAGAGCGAAAAGTCCACAGAAGAGGACGATGTTCAGGAAATCGATTCCGTTCCTGCATATTGTGCTGCGGAGCGCGTTAATTAAGTCGCATTTGGAGCTCCATCGTTTGCTGGATACAATAAACCACTCCTCGGTTGACTTATCGATCCCGCTCAAGCGTTTTCTTCAGAAGGATCTCATTCCCTTCCTGGAAGGGACCTCATTAGAACAGAGGCAGGATATTAAAGAAATGCAAGAAATTGCCTGTCAGATAATGTGGGAAGCCGCCTTTGCCGCTCAACTTCTACAGGCAAGCCCGAATGGACGCTATGTGGCTGCGCTTCAAAAATGCATCTTACACGATCATGAGCGCATGCACTTTCTGCATCGCATGACCTCAGCGGATGCGAGTAAAATTATTGAAAACTTATGCAATGTTGGCGTTCGGGATCATTCTGTCTACAACGTACTCATTTCTAAGCTCGATTTTCATGGTTTACGTCAAATCGCGCGTGCGATGTTCGCATTTGCGAGTGTAGGGCTTCACGAACTTACGATCCGATCGGTGGTGCCACTTTACTGCGATGAGAAGTGGGCCCTGGCATATGAATTACCGCCGGAGGAACGATTAATCTCCCGCAACACGAAAAGCGAGGACCTTTGCAATGTTTTCGAAGCCGTGCGCGTTTTAAGGGTTCTCTCGACCTCTTTGCGAAGTCTAGTTTTTTTGAAGAAGGCTTCGTTTCCCATTTGTCCTGATACTCCTCATTTGTTACCCGACTCGGATACCCTTGAGGATCTTCCGAATGGAAATATCAACAAGATCCGCAATAGGCTATGTGTTTTTATTCTAGAGAATGATTTTGTCATGCGTGGAGGTCATTGGATTAATTTTGTTAGAGCCCTGGTTAATTTTCCAAAAGAATACCAAGTATTAGACGGCCTAAACCAGGATCCGCACTTCCCGAGCGTTATAAGCAAATTTGCTGCCGATATTACAAGAGATCAAGCAGTAAACCCTGCTGATGAATCCACAGGAAGAATTTTGAATGGGGGCGCTATTACGGGATATGATCTGGCGTTGATCGGGATAGCTAAAATTTTTGACTTTGTCGAAGGAAGACGGACTCACTTGGCCGATAAAACTCCTTCAGGGATGGCAAATAATTCCTTCCCTCAGAGTAGTCCAGGGCGGTTGATTGTGAATAGTGTACCATTTGATTGTGGGCTTCTGGATCTGGTGAAACTGATTCCACTGCTAGACCTGATCTCCTGCGCGAAATCGAAACAGGAATCGCGCCTTCTCGTAGTTCTCGAAACCCTGCTGAATCATTCGAAGAAACTTCAGTTTGGCGGTCTGGTTAAGCTGATGAATACTCTCCATTTGATGGGCACGACCTTCAACGCGAAAGGCTGGATTCTCAAAATAGCGGAGGAGGCGGATAAGCTGTTGCTTACCACCAACACACAAAGCGAAATCGGACGAATTCGTGTCGCGTCGCTTTTTTCCTTCACGTCCATTCTCTATGAATACAACATTCGATCCTGCAATGGCTTTGTGAAGTTTATGGAGCACGCCTCCCCGATACTTCCGACTCGAATGAACCCCTTTGAGGTCGCACATTGCCTGAGCCTCATCTCTCTTCCCGAAAGGGGGCCATCCAAGTCGACCCGGTCCATCGTGTGGACGCTTTTGGGCAAATTAAGGCAGTTTTGGGGCTCCCACGAGCGCAGGGCGGGGGCCCTGTCGGGCTCTTTATCCTGTGGGCTGCTCGCGGAGTACCCCGTCCCGTGCATGGAGATCCTGCGCGCGATGATGCGATTGGAGGTGATCCCCGAGGAGGACGATCTTTGGTGCTTTTTCGGGAGCCCCGTGGGGTTCACCATGCCGAACGAAAAACCCTTCACCGCCTTTCGAAATGTCAGCGCACTCATCCTGGCGGATCTCTCCCGCGTGATCGCGAGCTTCGGCCGTCTGGCGGGCCTGAACGTGGAGGACGATGCGCAGCTCACGAAATTGCGGTCTTGGGGCGTGCTCAATACGCTGCTGCCGCTGCTCACGAAGCGTACCGAAGAGCTCGCGGAGAGTGCCACCACCGATCGTGCTGAGGTGTGGGGAAAGAACTCGGTATTGCCTTTTGCGTGGTCAGGTACGATAAAGACGGTTTTCTATTATGTCGACCTTCACATGACCACCTGCAGTTTCGAGATGATGTCGAAACGTCTGGATGAGGTCCACACTTTAACGAAGAATCTGGCGGTGTTCATCTCAAGGTGCACCGATGTAGAAATTTCCAATTCTTATCATGATAATGCTTCTGACCAAGTGGCAGGAGAGCCTCAGAAGTTTAGCTACGTACATTTTCACACTAATATGGTAGCGCAAATGTTCATCTACATGTTGATATGGGAGTTTATGTTGTTTGAAGGATCGTGGTCTGCGAAGCAGCGGCTTCTTACTACCAATCTACGCAGTGAGGATAAAAAAGCGGCCGAAAAGATATTGGAAATGAAGGAGGACTATATCGAATTTCTCAAAACTCCCCTACCGAACAATTCAAACAATACCAAAACCCCAATGGATATCATGCAGCATGGTTTTGGTATTACGAAGACTGGAGTCAACGAATCCTCCCCGATCACGAGGAAACCATTGTTGGATAAATCTCTGGTTCTAGAAATCACTAACTTTTTACCATTTGGAGTTTCATTAGTCCTGAATCCAGGCCCTGTCAATGAATTTTTTAGTGAACAAAGTGGGTCTCTTATCGTCAACTAATGCACTACAACGGACTAGCTCTAACAAACATAAAGAATTGTATGGTCAAAGCAGCCAATACTAGCAGTAAGGAAAAGGAATTAACGACAGCAGAGAGAGATACACCAAAAGAACCATTTCTCATTTTGTAAGGAACTTGTCATGTCTTCGCACAAGCTAATGTCTACTCCTGGAGCGCAAATTTTAGGCTTTGCTGTTAGTTTGATCCTTTAAATAAAGGGCAAGAAGAAATCAATATCGACTATTTTCACAACTACTTATCTTTTTATATCTACGTATGATTCCTTATTTATGAATCTATTAAGCAACGTCTTTAGTATACTTGTAACACATTTTCATCAAATTCCCCCTTCCCCCTCCCCCCCCATCCCTCCTCCTATTATCATCAAATCTATTTAAAGCGATTAACCCTGCAACAAGGGAATACACACGTATATTATGAACAAATTAAGAGGGGTATAATAATCTTGATAATAAGAATAATTGGAAATAAATAAATACGATTATCGGACCCCCGAAGTCCGTCTATCGTTTCCATTACATACCCACTAAGCGTCCATTTGCCTTCATGGACGAGGATTACTTCTGCAGGGTGAGAAAACGCCTACACAGCTCTGGTGTGATCACATCCTCGCGATCCGCGCTCAACCATGGCGACTCTTTTGAGTTCGACGACGATTACGTGATTGACGTTGGTGAAGGTAAACGGCCGAACTTTACAGAGCAACTTCTTGCGCATTTAGAGCAGCATGGCTTACGACGATGCTACGCGGACGAGGACGACTTTGCCGAATTCACCGCATCCCCAGAGGTGGTCCACGAGGAGGCTCAGGAAACCGATCACGACGAAACAACATCCACCTTATCCAAGCAGGACGATGCGCGGAGGGCGTATTTTTATATCTGTGTACCCTGTGAAATACGCCTTACAAAGGTCTACACTCACGCCGCGACGCATAACATTCTGGAGGACGCGCATTACCACTTTTCATCGGCTGCACACCGCAGCACGGCGTCGTGGATGGCGGACCCCGATATCGACGTCACCCTCAGCAATTCCCCGCTCGTTGACATCACAGGATACACCCGTATTTTCGTGAACGGTGTGCCTATGCTGCTTTCCCGCAGACCTGGCGGCGGGGATATGTTCTACCCCCTCCCTCACGAGCAGGAGAGGTTTAATCCGCATAACAAAGTCGTACGCCGGGCGCCACCGCCCCATCATGTCCTGGATTCCATTTCCAGCCCGCACGAGGAGATGGGGGCGCACAAAAACAAAAAATCTTCTCCACTTTACCCCTCGCTGCGATACTCCAGCAACGCGAACTACTGGTATCGCCCTCTTACCAGCACGTACTGCCGTAGAACACGGCAAATTGTCTCGAGATTTGAGGGAACCATCGAACACGCACTGGTGAAATGGAAGACACCCTTCCATCAACTCACCGCTCGGCGTAGGATTCAGGTTAATCAGGTGCGCATTCAAAGCCTTAAGTCTAATCTCCTTGTGGATAGCTCGGTGATGCCCACGATTCCAGCTCTATATCCTATTCTTCGCCGACGCATCGCAAAAAAATTTCTTGAGTGCTCGAAGGGGTTGCCCGATCCACCTCAAGCCCCTGTAGAGCCTTATCGCGTTCAATACATTCAGCCTTATCAACCATATCTTTTTCACTCAGACACTTTTGACGAGACACATACCTCAAACGACGAAACATCTAAGTTGGATCGATTTATTGTAGAGTCTGAGGGTGTCTACCGCATCGGGCTTTTATCGGAAAATGAACTAAAACATCTCGAGCACGAACGCGATCTTCTCGATGTGGTGTGCTATGACTTAGGCACTTCATCGTTAGCTGGAGGAGGGCAACAAACGGAATTTGTTACCACGGCACCTCTTACGCAAGAAATGCTAAGCCAGCTCACGCAAAGCTCACCATTCTCGTTGAAACAGCCAAATGGTCACGAAAACAGCTCGATGGGTAGCTACGGTAGTTCCTCATTAATAGAAAGTACTCCACCTTCATCGATATCGTGTTAATCGTTTGGATTCACACAATCTTGAACCCAAAGCACGCGCGCACTTACGGGCATACGAAGAAAAAAAGTTTTACTCAAAACATCTGACATTTCGTACTTTTTTGTGCGAGTCTGTGTATGGGGGGGGGGAGGGAGGGGGGAATGGCTTTAAATTTTCAGTGAAAGCCTTTGTGAGGACACATATAAAGACGCAAATATGTTATATGCGGTATTCTCTGCGATCATATTTTGTTTCTTTACTGTCCTATCCGACTCCTTTACTCTTTCTCTTTCTTTCTTTCTTTCTTTCTCTCTCTATAAATATATATGCTCAGCTATCCTCTATTACTAAATCATTTCTTCCGTACTCTCCTTGCTTCACTTTTAATTATCCATTTGCTACTCAAATACGACGAAATTGTAAATAAATTCTTTTCATTATCAGAATTAAATAATCCCAATAAACATTAAGCTATAAAAGGGGGATCCTTCAGGTGCAGCCTCAGTCATATTATCAAAGCCTGATGGTATTCCTGAATCTTTACAATGTACAAGTTGCCCGAAGCCCATACGAGGTGGTCGGGGCCCAGGCCTTTCAGCCTAGTGGCACCCTGGTATCCTCCCCGATGAACGCGAAGCGGTTCCCCGTCGGCGCGCTCGGGGTGCGCGAGCTGGCCTCCCGCCAGTCCCACTCCCCCTTATCCCCCCATTTTTCCTCCACCGGGTTCTCCGCCTTTCTGTGCCGCCAGCGCAAGGGCCAGCTTCTGGTCTGTTCCTGGGAGGACCTTCGGCAAATCGGGTCCTGCAGCCACGGGGCCCACACCTCCGTGGTCCAGTGCCTCATCACGGCGACCTTCCTTATCACCCGCATCGAGTGCAACCTCGGTGAGGACGCCCTCCAGAGCGACCACAACATCTACGTCTGGGACGCCAAGACCTTCGCGCGGCTCTACGAGCTTCATGGCCACACTGCCCGGGTTACCAACGTGACGGTCCACCCCTTCCACCCCAACATCCTCGTCACCGCGGCGCTGGATTACATGATGTGCGTGTGGGAGCTCTCCATGAACACGGCGACCTGCCTGTGGGACGAGGAAACGCGCAACCTCGGGACGATCACCCACCTGGAATGGCTGCCCTATCGGAGGCCGGAGAAGCTCACGGGGCTGGGCACGAGCCTGCTGGTCGCGGCGACGGATGTGCCGCTCAGCGTCTGGCGCTGGGATGGCGCGATCCTGACCCAGATGGCGGCGACGCCGGTGAATTGCAATAGCGCGGTCACCGCCGTGCACGTGCGGGCCTCTTCCAACGGCACCCAGTGTGTCGTTCATACCGGCAGCACCGACGGCTGTGTGCGGATGTGGGTGATAGACAGCAACCCTGCTGACGAGACGTGCACGATAGAGATGAAGTACCAAGTGAAGCTCCACCACGCCTCGATCAGCCATTTGCTGGGGAACGATCGGATTAACGTGAGTGGGAGTCTCTACAGCGGCGTCGCGCTTTACCACTGTCAGAAGGGTACGAAGGCAACGTTTGAGGAAATTGGCGGCGTCAGCTCAATGGCTCTTGACGATACAAATAAACTGATCCTAGTAGGTGCCATGAATGGTGTGCTATGGATAATCGGCTACACCGGGTTTGAAAATGCTGAAGAGAATGTAAAATCTAGGGAGTTGACGACACTGTACCGCTTTTATATGAGTAAAACAGCAATCACAGGAATCGTTCTTGAATTTATGAATGATAACACATGGAAGCGGCTATTGGTGGTCTCTTTGAATGGGTCTATCACCGTTTTAGACTACAGCCTCAGACATGTACGAACGATATCATCTTCGAAGGCTAGCGCCAAGGATTCTCCCCCCGAATTCTCGAGATCTATCGCGGCGGTCCCTTTTTTGCTCAAAACGGGCGATGAAGGCAGAACACTTCTTATAGCTCAGATCAAAAAAAACTCTATTGCCATTATAGACAATGACAAACCGAATTATACAGACTACGGCACCATTACGCTGCCAAAAAAAAACTTAGTAACGTGCTTGCACTGGGATACTGCGATAGAAAAGATGTTTATCGGTGTGCAAAGAGATACTGTGCGTGCTTTTTGCCTAGACTCTGCTAATCCAAAGTCTGGTGTTTGGATTGAGATAAACCTTTGGAAGATCAGTGCCTACTTGCCTATATCATTTTCGTCGACTGCTAGAAATATTATAGCGGTCTGCCTGACTGATAATCCAATTGCGCTGGCGAAGGCGCAGGGGTGGCTTGGAATTTTAGTATCCACTAATTCCGAAAGCGATAAAGACGGTTTAGTGGTGTTAAAGTCTCTTCAGGACGCCGTACCCTTTTCAGTAAAATTATTGGAATCCACCGCAAACCAGGCGAATATCCAAAGTTTAGATTGGACGGCGACGGCGGTGGTGCAAAACACAAGGGGGATTATCCAGATGTTTTCGGTGGAAGTGACGGACAGGCAAACTGACTACCAAGTAACCCCGAAGCTAATTCTCACACCGCCAGCACATATGATACACAAGATGGGTAAATTTGAAAACATGAAAAATCCATTTTTATGTAAGCCTTCGTACATCGTTCACTATGAAAGCCCCTCCAGAAAGGATGTGCTTATCGTAAAATGGGTTGAAAACTCGATCCTGTTTACAACCAGGGTATACACCTCAATGGATTACAAATCCATCATATTGGACCCTAGTAAATTGCCCAACATCCCTAAAAACTCTTCCCCTGTTTTCGTTAGAGAAGTCCATCAGGTCAATTCTCATGGAGTGAGTGTTGTTGTGCTGTACGACAACTCGTTGTACGCTCTTCTTTTAGGCACTATGAACGAAGGCGAGAAGGCCGTCCCCATGTTCACGTTAAGCTACACTGGGGAGGTGCTGCAGTACAATGACGAAAAATGGAAAACAAAAGAAGCGAGCATCATCACTGACGAGGAGGAATTTAATAAAAAAGCGTATGTTTGTATATCTAGCTATTCCGAAGGGTACTACATAGCGTTTGGCTACCCCAACGGTTTAGTTCAGCTATTAGACACGTCGGGTATTTACGTGTTCGCGCGGCTGTGGATGGACTCCATGCCAGTGAGTGATCTTCACGGGCTGTGGTGTTTTGAGAAGAATGTAATTGTTCAGGATGATAGTGTCAAAATTTATTCGGCCTCTTTACATCACCGCTATCTGTTTAACACGGTAGATTAATTCATTTATAGATGATGATTGCAGAAAGTGTAGGTTTAGAGACTAGTTTTTTCATTTTTTTTTTGTATTAGAACACTTTTTTCTGATGATAAATAATGTATTAGGTGCGCAGAAATACATTTATGTCAATTATTTGGAAAGGTACTCTATAAGAACTATGTATGATAATCGAAAGCTTTAAACAATCTAGACTACCTTATCTTTATTCATGCAAAGTGCGGCATCTGATTGTTTTTGTCGACAAGAAGTGTGCATTTAAATTTCTCTATATTATCCATAATACTTATTCTGAACTTATGTTTTTCATACGGTGATTCCAACTCCATTTAGATTTCACAAGTATAACCCTTTTTATTAGCACGGAAAGTTTTCTTTAACAAGATTTGCCGAATTTCATTAGTATAGTGCATTATGTGCTGAAGACATTATTTTATACTACTATTTTCAAGGATTTCACAACAGAGAAACCTTTTTTGCGATTAATTTATTGTTTGTATGTGGTCGTAAATTTGTAATCCATATCACTCTTCTGCTTTAACCTGTAGCAAAGAGACACCAAATTCATTGAATATTTTAACCTGTTAATATTTACATTTGAATAGGTAACCTTAGATTTAACAAATGATATTCTGCTGACATAAAGATTACAGTTTTTTTTCGTGCTGATGAGGGAATTAAAGTAGAGAACAGATTATTCAGATTTAAAATAGTGTAAATTACCGATTCTCTTAAAATGGGAAAATAACATCCAAGAGCAAGTAACTTTGTGGTATGAGGTTTCAGAGATTATTTTTTACACCTTGACTTCTATATTTGTTTATTTTTTTCTAAACCATTTCCTTAATTCCTTTCTTTTTTTTTTGCTCTACACACACATCACTTGCGAACACTATGCTTCGAGCTCTTTTGTTCATCCCCTCTCTCCTAAACGTAAGAAGGAAAATAAAACTTCTGAAGAGTAGTCTGGGCTGTTTTCCCTTTTATCACAACATATATATTTAATATAGTAGGACGCGCAGATGGCGTTTCTAACATCCCAGATGATGAAAAAGGAATTCAGTCTACCAATGGTTCCCGGGATGTCTTGTGGTGAGGAAATGCTCCGACGAAATTATCACCGATCCCACATCGTGGGATCAGGCCTTGACTGCGCCACGGTGTTCGACGCGGTGCCCGACGATAAGACCCACCTAAACACCCAATTCGCCTCCACCAAGTTCAAGACGAATGCCAACGGTGTGGACGCGGCGCTTTCGGGTGAGGGCGCCACGGATCTCGCGGGCTACGTGCTTCGCTTTTACGGCTACACGGTTGAAAACGTGGCGGAGAGCGTGGTCGAGGTGGCGCGGCTCCGGAAGGTGATACTGCGGTTTTACCTCGAGGACGGCACGATGAGCCTGACGGAGCCGTCGGAGGACAACTCCGGCATCCCCTTCCGCGCGAACCTCAAGCGCCACCTCGTGCCCCACCCCGACGGCACCCCGATCACCCTGGAGGACCTCAAGGTCGGCGAGCCCATCACCTTCTACGGCAAGACCTACCTCCTCTACGACGCCGACCCCTTCACGCGGGGCTTCTACCAGGAGAAGGGCACCCCGCAGGCGCCTGCGACGTCGCCGCCCAACACCT
>HF955209.1:134644-170992 GCA_000982615.1 Phytomonas sp. Hart1 | reverse complement strand
CGCTTGGGGCCTCAAGCCTGATGTCGAACCAACTGACCCCGGCGCAGGTCCGTGCCACGCAGCGCTTCCTCGCGCACGACCGCGAGGTCCTGCGCTGTGACTGCAGCTGGGATGACTCGGCCAGCGTCCATGGCTACCGGCACTTCATGACGCTCTACTACTTCCTCGCCGACGGCAGCCTCGCCGTGACGGAGAAGAACACGCCCAACAGCGGGCGCGAGCCCTTCCCCGTCTTTGTCAACCGACAACGGGTGGAGCGGCCGACGGGGACGACCGGCCGCTTCGACTCCCACGCACTCGTCTCCTTCGACGCGAAGGCGGAGGCGCGCGCGGGGTACTACACCGATCAGGATATTCGCATCGGCAACGTCCTCAACATCTACGGACGACCCCTCCGCATCCACGACTACGACGCCTATACCCGCGCGCACCTTGCTAGGGTTTATGACATCATCGAGTACGCCCCCATCCCAGGCGCGACGCCGCCGCCGTTTATTCCCCCGGGTACCCGCCGTCGTGAGGTCAACAATAAGGAGGAGAGCCCCACCAAATCCCACCACAACAGCTCTATAGAACTCCGGCGCCATCGATTGGATACCATCTCGGTGAAATTTTTGGTTGTGCTCGATAATGGCACGTACGAGGACTCGATCCGGCGCTTTGTACTTACGGTTTACCCCGCTGACGACACCGTCGCGATCTTTGAGCCCGTCGTTCGTAATAGCGGCATCGTTGGTGGCAAGTTTCTTTCGCGACAAAAGGTCAAACGCCCCGGGAGCGAGGAGTTCTATATTTGTAATGACTTTTTCATCGGAGCACGCTTAAGTATCAACTCGTTTCCGTTTCTGGTGCTAAAATCAGATGAACGCTCGTTGCAGTATATGGAGAATAACGGGGAGGAGTTCTCGCACTCGGATATTAACCAAATTGTACGCAAGATGCGGGCAATGCTGCTGAGCAAACAGAGCGGCCTCGCAGAAGCCTTCCGCTCCGCCGATGATGTTCACAAGGGCGGCTTGGATATGGCAGTATTCTTGTCAATCATGACAAATCTCAAGTTAGATATGTCGGAACAGGAAATTTTGACAATTCTTCGTTTCTTTGATAAAAATAACGAATCCTACGTCTCTTACGAGGAGGTGGCGTCGCGCATTCTTCCGGAGGGAAGCGTTTTAGGCGGCGATGATCGCCCCTGGAAGGTGATCCACGACGAAAGTCTGAAGGAGGAGACCGCCGCCTTTGTGTGCGATCCGAAGGCCGAGGCGGAAAAACAACAGCTGGTGAATGAAACCCTCCTCGCCTCGCGCGCCGCAGATAAGATTAAGGAGCTTTATGACCAACGCCGCCAACTTTTCATGAAGGAGCTACATGCAATCACAGATTACGCCAAAGACGGTTTGATCGGCGTCGACGAGTTCAAGATGTGCATCCTGCAGAAACTCCACATCACCTCTTTGACTAGTCAGGAGCTCAACGCACTGGTAGCAAAGCTTTTTACCAAAAAATATCCGCGAGTCACGTATGAGGAGCTTATGCGTCTTTTTAACTCAACTTCAACTTTACCTCACACGCTTACATCAATTTCTAATAAGAAATCGGAATAAAGACAACCAACCAAGAAAAACTCTTCACTCTAAGTTTTATACAATGTATTTATAGGAGGGGCGTTCTGAAAGGTTTTTTATTGTTTTGACGTATTTGTATCACTTTTATCTTCCTCATTTTTCCAAAATCAGTGAATGGCTTTGGTATCTACGGGTTTATGACATGAAACTACCCTGTCTTTTTTTCAGTCAGTTTTAGAAACACAAATGTAATCTTAGTAGTACTTGTATATCAGAATAATATTCAAAAAATGGTACTCCATATTACCACTGAATAATTGACAGGCTATCTAAAAGTTTATACAGACAGGCTATTTTTTTCTTTATTTTATAACGCGTATGATTTTACCTTTTCTCTCCTTTCATCACTACATTTATTAGTAAATCAATGAAACACGTTTCAGGAAACAGGATCAACAACCACACTTCTTTTCTTTTGATTTTCCTTCCAATCGTCTATATAAGTTTTCCATGAATAAGTGATTTCTCTACTCCGAGATCACAGCTATTCTCGTAATTTTGGACCTCACGATAGGAGCCTCCTTCTGGCTTTCCTGAATGACAACCCCCATATCATGCGCAACCCCATTTTGACAAAACCACGTTCGAGGATGAGGGCAACCTATCCTTCCCCGCTGACCTTCTGCCTTGTCGTGTTTTTCTCACTGGAAAAGGTTGTCAATTGCATTAAGCTCTGCTCCACACGAGGCACTTTTCGCTGCTTGAGTTAGAAGCGCGTCCCCAAACACAATACCGTGTTTACTCACAAACTACGTCTCATATCCGCTTTAGGATGGGACAAACTTCAATATCTTTTTTTGCGTGTTCTTAATTTCAAAAGGCTATTTCCAACTGACCTACGAGGGTGCACTCTTTTTTTCCCTGTTTTTCCATTTTGCTGTATTTCCCTTGATAGATATTCAACCACTTATTACCAATATCAGGACAGGAATCAAAACAAATAAACACGAAAGTGAAGTTCGAATTCCTTTTGTTATTAGTTAAATACAAAGTAGTGATTAGTTTATATATTTATTTATTTATTTTTGTGTTGTTCAATCTTTCTTTCTTTTTTAATTTGAAATTTATGGTTCGAGCTTTTTACAGCCCACCATTGTCATTTTTAAGCAACCATGCGTCGTCTATTTCACCCGAGGCGGCTGACTAGGGCGGTGTTTTTGCGGTGTTATACCGATGCCCAGACGATCCGAGAGCCCAACCCGTACGAACAGATCCTGGCCTCCGATAATCAAGAGTACATGGAGAACCTTCTAACGCAATACGAGAAGGATCGCTCGTCGGTGGATGCGAGCTGGTTTCCGGTCCTGGAGGCGATTCGCACGGGGAATTTGGAATTGCCGGTGGTGACCGCGTTCAGCCGGCCGATTGACGTCAAGTCGCTGTCGGTGAAGCAGCGGCTGGATAACATGCGCCTGGCGTGGATGATCAAGGAGTACGAAAGCAAAGGCCACCACGTCGCGCGGGTGGACCCCTTTAACGGGGCCTTTGTCAGCTCGCGCAGCTTAAACGACCTCCACCTCGATCCCTCCGCCTTCGGCTTCACCGAGGCCGACCTCGAGAAAGTCTTTCTCGTCACCTTCGGCAGCAATCATAAGGCGACCTTCGTCAGCGGCGGCACCGGCATGACGCTCAGCCAGATCGTCCAGGAGCTCCAAAAGATGTACTGCGGGACGATCGGCTTCGACTTCGCCTTCTCCGGGCCGGACGCCCTTTGCCAGTGGTTTCGCAATGAGGTCTACAACACCCTAAAGCCGCTCCCGGTGGAGGAAAAGCGGGAGATCCTCAACGACGTCGTGAAGGCCACGAAGCTGGAGAAGTTTCTGTACACCAAGTACCCCCTGCACAAACGCTTCGGGCTGGAGGGCTCCGAGGCGCTGGTGTTGGCCCTCAAAGCCGCGATCCTCGAGGCCAGCAATCACGGCGTGGAGCACTGCATGTTCGGGATGCCCTGGCGTGGACGGCTTAACGTCCTGGCAAACGTCTGCGGGAAGCCCCTGAAAGATATCTTCTACGAGTTCCGCGACGACATCGCGCCGGATGGCGAGACGAGCGATGACCTTTTTCTTAATTTAGGCTTCAACAATGCCATCAATCTGTCTAACGGAAAGCAGGTCGGAATTGAGGTGCTGCCGACCTCGGCCCATGCCGAGGCGGCGACCGCAATGGTGCTTGGCAAGGCGCATGCGCGGCAAATCTACACCAACGATATTGCACGAATCCATACGATGCCCATTCTGATCCACAATGATGGCTCCATGAGCGGGGAGGGGGTTTGCTATGAATTGATGGGGATGTGCAACCTCACGAACTATAAAGTCGGTGGCACATTTCACATTGTCATTAACAACCAAATCAGTTTCACCACGGACCCGAGGGATTCTCGTGGGAACTTCTACTGCTCGGAACTCGGAAAGATGAACCGAACCCCGACCATGCGCGTGAACGGCGATGACGTCGAGGCGTGCGTTCGCGCCGCCCGCATTGCCGTGCGCTTTCGACAGCAATACCAACGCGATGTGATTCTCGAGTTGGTTTGCTATCGCAGCTACGGCCACGATGTCGGGGATATCCCCGACCTCACCCATCCCAACATGTACCGAATGATCCAGGAGCACCCGCGCCTGATTGAGATTTACTCCAAGAGCCTCATCGACGAAGGCGTCATCACCGCGCCGGACTTCAAGGCGAAGGAAAGCGACTGCGAGGAGGCCATGCAAAATGCCTTTGAGCGTGCCCTCACCTCGCAAGTCTTCCCGAGGACGATCCCTCTTTTCCACCCCGAGTCTGAGAACATCGCGGAGGACCTTCCCTCGGAGGTGGTCAAGGCGGTGGAGACGCTGCTGAACGCCCCGCCACCGGCGGTCATCACCGGCGAAAACTACGACATCCTGAAATCCGTCGGCCTCCACATCGCGACCATCCCGAAGGCGATGAAAAAGCCCCACCCGGTCGTCGAGCGGACTTTTGCCAACCGCAAAAAAGGCATCGAAAACGGCAATGCCGTGGAATGGTGCCAGGCCGAGTTGATGGCGCTGGGGACGCTATCGCTGAAGGGCACCCACGTCCGGTTCACCGGCGAGGATGTCGAGCGAGGAACCTTCACCCAGCGCCACGCCTGCATCACGGACATGGAAACGAACGAGAAATACACCCCGGTTGCCACCATCTCCCCCAACCAGGCGCTTTTTGTGATGGGGAATAGCTCGCTTTCCGAGCTGGGGGTCTGCGGGTTTGAGCTCGGCTACAACATGGCGAACCCGCGGAATATGGTGATTTGGGAGGCGCAGTTCGGCGACTTCGCGAACGGCGCGCAGGTCGTTATTGACGACTTCCTCAGCGCGGGGGAGCGGCGGTGGGGGTGGCAGGCGAGCCTTGTGTTGTCCCTCCCGCACGGCTACTCCGGCGCGGGGCCGGAGCACAGCTCCGCCCGCATCGAGCGCTTTCTCCAGCTCAGCGACGCCTTGGACGTCGTCCCGACCACCTTCCGCAAGCTCCCGAACGACCAGATGCTCGAGGCCCGCATTCGCAATCGGAATTGGCAGGTTTGCTACCCCAGCACCCCGGCGAGTTATTTCCACCTGCTCCGCCGGCAGGGCCTGCGGGACTTCGCCAAGCCGCTGGTCATCTTCTTCTCCAAGGCCCGCCTCCGCGCGCCGAACCTCTCACGGCTGGAGGAGTTCGCGGGGGAGACGTCGTTCCGCGCGGTCCTCGACACCGGGGCCCCCCGGGGGCGGGGGAGGGGGCGCGCCGACGGCGAAGCCGCGCCGGCTGCTCTTTTGCACCGGCCAAATCGAAAGTATCGTCGCCGAGGCTCGCGCCGTCGTGCAGGCCAAGACGCCGAACCAACACGACGATTTGATCCTCATCACGCTCGAGCAGCTCGCGCCCTTCCCCTGGGAGCAGGTCGCGGATGTGATCGAGAAGTACACCGCGCTGAACCCCGAGGTGGAGTTGGTGTGGCTGCAGGAGGAGCCGAAGAATATGGGCATGTGGTCTTTTATGCGGCCGCGGATGAATTCCCTCATGCGGCACCTCGGCGTCCGCCAGCAGCGGATTCGGTACATCGGCCGCAGGAGCTCCGCCTCCCCGTCCACCGGCTACGGCTCCGTCCACGTCGAGGAGGAGCGCCAGATCGTTCAGGAATGTTTCGCCTAGAAACGAACCTGGAAAGACAAGGATTCTATCGCATTTAATGAAAACGACTCATAACGACACATCCAAACACCCTCCCCTCCCCCCTCCCCTCCTCACACACACACAATAAAAAAAAAAAGTGAATATCAACGACAATAACTAGTAAGAAAATTTTTTTTGAAGTCTTTGGCGGCATTCTTTTTTTTGTTGGGTTTCAATTGATTCTCTTGATACAGTGCATATTGTCAGCTAATAATTCATAGCTGCTTTGCATTTATTCTTGTGCAATTTGGGGACACATTCTTTTGGGTGTTAATATGTATATATATATATATTTATACACTTTCCACCATCGTCACCCCTTGTGCATACTTATCAGTTTGCTGTGTTGCTTCTCTGGGCATTATTTATTCATCAAGTAGTTTCCTTGTTTTATTTTTACACAATGAATTAGAATGGTACCCCCTATATCAAGGGATTTACTTCATTGAAATTTTAAATCTTAGCCATCACATTTTTACCTTTCGTTAAAAAAGTGAGAGTGAAAATTGCACTTTTCTCGTTAAGAGGAATAATACGATAATATTATTTTTATTTTGAAATAGTTGACGTGTATGTATATCTTTTTTTCTTCTCCATCTTCATGGTGTGTGGTAAAACATAAAAAAATGAAACTATTGTCCTAAGTTACTATTGTTAAGAAATACGGAATAACATAGAAAACAAGTTAAATATGAAGTATAAGAATGCCTAGAGAGAGAAGAACTCAACAATATAGTTCTAAACCCCCAAGAATCTTGTTAAATGTGTCTTGAGAATCTTCCTGCGTGCAAAATGATAAAATGAGGCAATGACATTATCAGGTGGGTCTTCTTTATTCTAGTCTCCGCGAAATCGTTTCTACACCTCTAAGAATAGCTACATCAATGAAAGTAAAATAGCTTGTATTACTAATATTTTTTCCCTCCTTTGAAATGCCTAATGTCGATCGCTCCCTATGGGTAGAGGATCGTTACGCATTGCGCTGCCGGGGCTGTGGTGAAAAGTTCACCCTCTTCCGTCGCCGCCATCATTGCCGATCGTGCGGTCAGGTATTCTGCTCTGCCTGTCTATTCCAACTCAACACCCGGGGGCGATCCTTTTCGAACTCCCTCACCGCCACCCTCAACGTTTTTGAGGAGCAAGAGCGGCCGCACCAACTGCGGGATCGGGTCTGCAAACGATGCGCGACGCATCCGACGCGCACCTCCGTCGAGTTAAACGCCGATTCCCCCCTCCCGCAAGTCCAACCCGCCGACGACTCCAGACAAGGGAACTTTTCGTCCCCTTCGGCGAGCTCAACTGCGGTGAAAACCCCGGGATCGACCCACCGGTCCCCGGACCCCTCGCAGTGCATCCTCCACGAGGTGGCCCAGGCGGGAAAACGACCTTCGAGTTTTCAATACGAATGCCTCGACGCCTCGCTGGAGCACGCATGGCTCGAGGACATTGAGGGGCCCGCGCAAAGTCCGAAACGGCATCCCCAACAACAACAACAACAACAACCCCCTATGGTGCCCCTACATCACCCAGAAACGGACGAAGAAAAGTCCATTTCGTACACAATGAATCGACTGCAGCCGCGTTACCATAATAGCTTACAGGAATGGCTTGAAAAACAATTGCATGACATTGATCTCGCTAGATCGACATCCGAGACCGATGCTCTGCGTTTATCCTCCTCACAATGTGCTCATTCGAGCCTCACGGGCGACCCTATCGTTATACCTGCCCGGAAAGGGAAGGATGCTACCGGTCTTGTCCTTTCCTTTGCGGAGCCCCTTTTGCTTTCATCAAGTTCCCCCTCCGCAGCGAATAAAATGATCGCGGATTTGTCAGACTCCCCTTGTACGCCGAATAAGACCAACATCCCTCACCATATCGCGCAGGCGCAGGCCCTAGATAACTTTCTGTCTGATCCTACCACACAGGAGTGCTTTGCCCTACACTGGCTGAGGCGTGCACTAAGCAACCCCACATTTACCGAAATCTTGAAGCCGTGCGTTAAGGAAAATATGACGGGGAACAGTGAGGACGACTACCCATCCAATTCAGCCTTGTGGGCGACGCCTTGGCTGCAGGCGATTTACACCACCACAGCGCGGGTTCTTCGCAAAACCGTGGTCACGTTGGGCGGGCACATCCACCACCACGTCGAGATCGTCGCGTTGTACTCACATGCCAGCGAACCCAAAACAAACGCGCGAGACCATTCCCAGGACTTCTACCAAATTGATATCGTCCCCGGCGTTGCCTTCAAACGCTCGCTTGTTTCGAAACGAATGCCGTCCTACTGGGTCCACCCGCGAATTCTTTTCCTCGGGGGCCACGTCTCGTACAAGATGAAATCCCTGAGCTTCGGCGAGTATGTGGATTCCTACCAAGGCCACCTGGACAAGCTCTTCCATCGCATTCAAGTATGGGCCCCGCAGGTGATTGTGGTGGAGGGGAGCATGCACCACTACCTGCAGACCTGCGTGGCCAACACGGGTGTGATGAGTTTGGTCCTCAACGTCGGCCCCTCCCTCCTCACGCGGCTGGCCTCCTGTTGTGGGGCGACGTTGGTGTATGATTTGGACTACATCACGGTATCCGACCTGCGTGATGAGAAGACGCCCCTAGGGACGTGCGGCGTCTTTCGCATGGTGGCGGTGAGGGAAACGGCCGCCTCGTTGTGCGTGTTTGAGCAGCTCCCGAAGAAGATGGTGTCGACGGTGGTCCTGCAAGGGCCCCAGCCGGACACCACCACGGGTCCGCAGGATTATCAGATCAAGGCATGGCTGCGGGAGGGTCTTGCCACCGCGTATCACGTGTTATTGCAAGCCTGCAGCCTCCGGGATTTCGGGATGGCGATGAGGGCGCCAAACGACCAGTTAAGTGAGGTGTGGTGCGATAAATCCACACGAAGCATCCAATTTACTGACTTTCAGAACCTATACAATTTATTGAAGGCTCAGGAAGGATGTGCTGAACTTTCCATAAACTATGGAGTACGTTTGGGGGATGATGTGATGCGCTTGCTTCATAGCAAGACATGGGCGGTTGAGGTGTATCATCGTCTGCGGGATCAGATCCACGTTCAGTGCATCGCACTTGAGACGTTGCGTTCCGAGCCACTCTCTTTATTAACCACCGGTGGGAAACCAGGCGAGGCGAATCCCATACCGTTGTCCAGCAGTGATGTTCAGGTGTCCACTGCAGCCGCATTGACAAAGAGCCTCCATGCACAAATGCAGGAGACCTATGTATTTTATCAAAAGGAAAGTGATCAGACCGTATTAGCGTTTTTAGTCGCGCACTCGAAGGAGCGACTGGGGTCGCACAGGATGATGGGGCATGCGGAGCATCAAATCTTGGTTTCAACCTGCAGCGCCCCCGAGGCTTTTCAGACGTCGAGGCCAGAGGACGAGTCTCTGCAAGCCTTTCTGGAGATTCAAAGCCAATCCCTGATGTTTAGGCTCAACGAGGACGAAAAGAATAGCCTATTCCGACCGATCTGGGATATGGTGAGCTACTTTGTGAAGCCGCCGGGTTGCTATGTGGAGTGTCCTTTTTGCAACGACCCGGCGCGAGAAACCGAGCAGGATCAGCCGCCTGGTGAGCTGCGTTTTCTATCGCCGCATGCGTTGAACCTGTCGATCGGCGCCTTCCTCGAGCTTCTGTTTTACGCCCACACCTCCCTGCGGCATGGACCTTGCACCCATGCACTGAATAAAAAATTTGCCGTTTGTTTTGTATGCTACCCGCCCATATCTCGCCCGGCGGTGTTGATTCGCTTGGATGTCAAGCCGTTGATGGTCTATCGTCTGCGCCCTCCATGTGGTGCCCTGGAATGGAAGGAAGCGGCATCCCATCCGACGCCGTCGTCTTCCGCGGCGCGGGAGGAAAGGGATCGGCTGTGGGATGCCGACCTTTCCAGGGTTCAGTCCGCGCTTTTAAACGGCGTCGAGGACGTGGTGGAGGCGAGCTCGCAAGAGCGGGAGCCCTCAGTCCCCTCCACCCATGCGCCCCTTTCCGAGTTAAATAGCCCAACCGTCGTCCTTCCCCGGCGGACGCCCACCCCTCTCCCGCGGGTTGAGGACCATGAGGGGTGGTGGAGCCCGGCCGACCGATTGGGCCTTCGCGCGGACGAGCCCACGAGTTTTCTCCGCATCGCCCTCACACGTCTCTACGGGGTTGGGGAAGTGGAGGGGGGCGGCCCTTTCACCTTCCCGAAAACCACCCACGACGCCTACCAAGTCTTTGATGACGCTGCCAATATGGGGAAATCATCGGAAATCGACAACCAGGCCATCCGGCACCGCATCACGCTCAGCGATTTGACTTCCGCGTCGGGCGAGGTGATTGGGTCGGCCACCGTTGACGTCTTTTATCCTACCCCCTTCGCGGCCCTCCAGTTCTTGTTTTTCCAAACCGTCCCCGAGAAGTCGGTGCTGCGATCGCTCGCGCGGTGCAGCATGGAGCGCCTGCAGGGGGGCAAGTCGAGCGCGAAGTTCTACCGCACCTGGGATGGGCTCCTGCTCAAGCGGATCAAGTGGATGGAGATGAAGCACTTCGTGATGGCGTGGGGGCCTGAATACTTCCGACATATGGCGCGTTGCTTCTCCTGTCAGCACTGTAAAGACGACCCCAAGGCCGGGGAAGGGGCATCCGCGCAGCTCCAAAATTCCGCTGGCGTTTTTTTGGTGAAAATCTTAGGTCTTTATGCGGTCCAAATCACGCGTAGAAATAACACACAGGATGGCAACTACACGAGCACGGTTGAGGAGATTCAGTACTATGTGCTTATGGAGAACCTCACTTTGCGCAAGGGTGTGCACGTCGACCTGACGTTTGATCTGAAAGGCAGCCAGCGCAATCGAACCGCACCGGAGGGTTCAAGCGTGAAGCTAGATGTGGACCTCGTTGAGCAGATTCGAAATGGACGCTTTTTGTTCTGCTCGAGCGCGCAAAAATACATGATAATGGCAACCCTCCGCCGTGATACCCAAGTTTTAAGCAACTCTGCTATTATGGACTACTCCCTCCTGGTAGCGCTTGACGTTTCGCACGGTGAAATTTTCCTCGGTCTGATTGACTTTTTGCACCCCTACACGAGTGCCAAGCTGCTGGAATCAAGAGTGAAGTCGGGCATCGACACTGTGCTGGGATATTCTGGGAGAGATCCAACCATCATCGGACCGTTGGACTACAAAGAGCGGTTCCTGAGGTATATGAATCTCTACTTCTGTGGGATTCCAAATAAACTGCACCCACTCATTGAAGAAATGGCTCAGGATGAGGAACGAAAGGCGACCCGTGACGCCGAAGACACACAAGATTCGAAACGGTGAAAATTGATTTACACTTCTTTTTTTGTAGTCTCAGAGAAATCGAGAACGTGAAGGGGCTTCCTGTCATACGCTTTTATGCAAGTAACTAGATGAGTATATAGTTATTTTTTGGCGTATGACATAAAGGATTCACCAT
The DNA here is from genome assembly GCA_000982615.1 of Phytomonas sp. Hart1. NCBI lineage: Eukaryota > Euglenozoa > Kinetoplastea > Trypanosomatida > Trypanosomatidae > Phytomonas > Phytomonas sp. Hart1. The sequence continues at coordinate 159,725 of HF955209.1, read as the reverse complement.
CATCTAATTCCGTTTTAATGTGGTTATATCAAACATCTTTTTTCTTTTGTTTTTCATTCATGTAGGCTTACACCACAACATCAAGGCACTGACGTGCACGCCTGTGTAGTGTAAAACTTGTTCATTCGCACAGATTCCCCTTCTGTCCATTTCTTTCAAAATCTATGTGTCATGGAGAAATTAGCCCAGCTGCTGTGAATAACAACACTATATTATTTTATCATGGCCTTGTCCTCCGACCTCCGATCCGCCTATAACGTTAAGAATAAAAAGCAGGACATCCCCCTGCCACCCGTGATCGATGTGATGCAGAATCGTTATCCGTTTTGCATTGTCTGGGCGCCGATTCCGTTTATCTCCTGGATTTTCCCCTTTATCGGGCATGTCGCTATCTGCGATAGCGAGGGCAGGATTTATGATTTTCAAGGTGATTTCCATGTTGGCACTGATCGAATGCTTTTTGGGCGCCCACTGAAGTACTGGGATCTCTCTAAATTCTACGTACCGTCTTTCTATAATCCCTCGAAAGATATGCACCAGATCGATAGTGAACAAGTCCAAGACGAAATCGACGCTTACAACTCTGGCATAAGCCTTGCCAAAGGCCAGTTTACCTTTTCGGAGCACTATAACTTCTTTACCAATAATTGCCACTCATTCGTGGCAGATTGTCTTAATAAACAAACAATTTGCCTTCAGAAGTCAAACATGTTTTCAATTTGCTTAGGGATGGTTTTGCACAGCAAGTACACTTCCATGTATGGGTGTGCTATCGTATTTGCACCTCCTATTATTTTAGTAGTGCTCCTGATTATTATTATATCTTGCTGTTAGACTGCATAGAGGTTGCAATAGGCGGATCATTATTATTACCTTTTTCGTTTGGAAGCACTTGGAATCCATTTACTCAAAAACTTGATTAATTACAATAAATGTGAAGGTTTACACCGTTCTAATGATAAAAACTATGCGATGTTAAGAGATCCGTAAAATGGTATGAAGACGAAATCGATATATTCGTAAAGTTTGGTTTTCTTCTTGACAATTCCTTCCAATTGAGAAATGCTTATTGGATTTTGCTCCAGGTTTATTATATCATTTTTATTTCTATGAATTTGTATTTCTATTTACTTCTTTGCGTATATAGTCTCAAACGAGGAAGTGCCCAGTTGTAATCAAAAGGACAAACTAAAGCTTTCATAAGTGAAAACGATGAGAAAACTGCATGAGTATAATACCTCTTCGAGGGGTAGTGGGGATCCATTTCAGAACGCAATGGTCCCTGGCGAAACCTTACCATTCTCTGATACGGTGATGCCACGCTTTGAACTCTCATCGCTGTGGATCGAAAATTTATCGAGCATGGGGGAGCTGCAAATTATCTCCATGGACTGCCAACGGGGAGTGATGCCGATTCTTCTTGCAGATGGTGTACTGGTGGTACACAACATTACTGAAGACCAGAAGCTCTTCTCCGCAACGGTGAAAAATCCATACAAGGTATTTGTCGACCCCACAGGTAGTTTTATTATGGCACTGTCGCTTGATGGTGAGGTTTACTTGTTTGATGTGAAAGACACCCGCGCGACCGCGCACGTTCCGCTTTCATTGGCGGCTCAGGACGCATTGCATTTGTCCTCGACGCGCTCGCAGAGCATGTGCGTGGGGGAATGCGTGTGCTGGTGCCCGACCTCAATCAGCCCTACCGATTCCACCAAACCCCCCAAACACTCCTGCATCGTCGGCTCCAAATACGGAGGTGCACTCGTAGAGGTCCACTTTGAAGTGGGTTCATCGTCTCGGCTTAAACTGTACTGTGGGCGAACCCTCCAACTGCCCAATTTTTTTCCACCGCAGATGCCCGTGGCGTCGGTGGTGATGGTCCTTTCCGGCGCGGACTGCCTCTTGTGGGCCTCCTCCCCCACCCAACTCTTTCGGAGCTGCGTGAAGGAATGGACCACGTCGGGGGTGCTTTCCGCGCTCGCGGCGGGGTCGGACGTCTTTACCGTTTCGGAGGTCCCCCACCACGGGCCGGCGGACCCCCAAACCGGGGCCCTCGCCGTCTTCCAGCCCGACGCGAATCACCCCGTCAACGCCTTCGTGTGGACCTCCGCGGCCTGGCTCGTCCATGGCCGGTTTCCGCAGGGCGGCGCCGCCGCCGCCGACTTCGCCCCGGCCGCCCCCGGCGGGGTCTACGAGGAGCGGATCCCCCTCGACGAGATGGTCCGGCTGGGCGGCCCCGCCCACCCCCCCAGCGCGACCGACCCCGCCAACCTGCGCTTTCCAAGCGAGCTCCCCTTCCTGGTGGTGCCGGCCGCCTTTCACCTGATCCTGCTTTATCCCCAGCGCTGCCTCGTGGTGAACCACCCGCCCGGGCTGCCCTGGCGGGGCCACGCCTCGGCGGTCCCGCCGGACCACCCCATAACCCTGGACGAGCTCATCGCGCGAGTCCGCTTTGATCCCTTTCGCGGCATCCAGCACATGGAGCCGCTCCGCGGGGCCATCCGAGACGTCGCTGAGCGAAAGCTCTACGTCTTCAGCGACTGCCGTGTGTGGGAACTCCAGCTGGAGCAGGAGCATCGGCAGCAATGGAAGCTCTTCCTCGATCGAGCGCTTCGGCCCGACCTGCCCGCATCCCTGCGCCACCGATTGTTTAGGGCAGCCTATAAGCTTTCCTGCTTCAACTCGGCGCAGCGCGACATCGTGCTGTTTCTGCACGGACATTTTGCCTACCAACAGGGGCAGCGCGTGAACGAGGAGATCGCAGTCGGTTTGTGGGCAAAATGTGATTTGGTAGAGACCATTTACAACTTTTTGGCCGCCCAACGACGCGAGGCGGTGCTCCATTTGTATGTTTTGAGGCGCTATGAGTTCCTTGTCAGGCTTTACGAGCAGGAGAGCCTCTTACCAAACCAGCTGCAGGAACTTCTGGTGCAATTGGGATGTTTTGTCGTTTTTGTTTTGCAGCAAAAGCTCAGCGTCCCAAACGTCGGTGAAACGGCCACGCCGGATGGAAATGAGGTGGATAGCTTCTTACAACATGCCGCCCGCCACTGCCCACGCCTGTTTAAGGAGAAAGGTTTTTACCGCACCGTCTTGCGACTGCTGGAAGAACAGGGACAGGTAAAAAAAGCCTCGGAGGTTGCAATGCTGTCGGAACACTCGCAATACGTCGTTACCTATCACTTCCACCATGGAAACTACCAAAAGGTGATAGAAATTCTGACGGAGAGCACCATCTTGGGGAAATCTGATATGGCGGAGGAGTGGTACGAGTACTCGCCAGTGTTGATCCAGCACATTCCTGTCGCTCTCATAGCCGGCATTCTGCGGGTAACCGCGAAGGAAGTCCGGGCTCGCCGCCCGCCACCCCTTCGGATGGAGCGCCTCCTACCGGCCTTTCTTCGGTACACGTCCCCACAAATGAACGAAGACCCTTCCAACACGGAGCACCAGGTTATCGTCATGCTTGAGGAATGCATCTATCAATTTCATTCCACTTCCCAGACGATCCATCACTACTACCTCTCGCTTCTGTGCGAGCAGCAAGATACCGTGCGGCTTCAGGAGTTCCTGAAAGACGCCTTGTTCTATGAACCTGAATACGCCATACGGTGTTGTCTGCGGCACAAATGTTTTGAGGCGTGTTTGCTCCTCTACAAGCGGCTCCACCTTTACGAGGACGCGATTCGCATCGTGTTGGAAACCTCGGCGCCGGAGCAATCGGATGGGCATTGGCCTGTGCTAACTCGCGTGAAGGACATGTTGAAGGAGATCCAAAGTGAGCTCGACGCTGAAACACAGAAGCGCTTGTGGGCACTCACGGCGCAATTGGTCAGCAAAAAATGCGATCCGAAGGTCACGCTTGCCCTTGTTGACGACTCCAATGGCATCCTTCAGCTTGAGGACGTCATTAGTGGTATCAGCGACCAGCATGTGACGCGTGACCTCAAAGAAATCATCTGTCGGGATCTCAACCAGTACTCAATCGATATCGCGGAAATTAATCAGCAACAAGACAAAGCATACCGCACCATTGAGGGCGTGAGGCAGGAACTAAGGGAACTCCAGTACAAATACGGCTATGTCACCCTGAAACAGCGCTGTCTGTTGTGCCCCAGAAATCTACTGTTGAGCTCCGAGCCGTACTTGATTTACCCCAATTGCCACCACGCCGTGCACAAAAAGTGCGCTGTGGCGCGGCTCGAGCGCCTGGGCGGCACGGAGGCATTCCTTACGGATGAGGGCGTCGCCCCACATGTCCTGGAATGCGTCAATAACCTGGAGGAATTGGCTCAGGCGGATTGTGTGATTTGCGGCGAAGCCGTCATTGTTGAAATTGACATTCCAATTTGTGAAGAAGACCCTTCCTGGGCCCTGTAAATTTCCCCTCCCAAATAGAAAAAAAAACATCCATCTTGTGCACATAAACAACGTGGAGAAGTATTTGCTGCAAATGTTCCCACTTCCTTCTTTTTGAAAACTGCGCTTCAGAATTGTTTCTTTTCTCTCCCGTGGAGATGCTTCCATTTTTTCTGGTGGCGCTCCCACCGCCTCTCCCAGCGCCAAAGCGCCACCGCGGCGAGGCGGATGTAATAGTAGTTGTCGGCAGCCCGCGCAAGGTCACGCCAGGCTTCCACGCCCCCGTCTGCTCGGATCTCGCGCACGACGCCGTCGAAAAAGGAGCGGAGCCGGGCGGAAAAACAAAATTGGGCCGCAGCCCCCACAGCAGGGGCCCGCGCCCGGCCTGGTTTAAAAAGGCCGTCTGCGCGGTTGGGCGCTTTCCGACTGGTCAACGCCTGAACCGTTTTGCGCGGAATTCCTTCCTTCTGAGGTTTCCCCGGAGAGGCTGTAGGTGGCTCACCGGCGGCGTCTCGCGTGCGCGCGGAGTGAAAAGTATTGCGTGAGACGGTGCGTGGCTTAGTAGACCCCGCCTTCCCCTTTTTGGCCTTACGAGTGCTCTCACCTTTGTACAACAAATCGCAAATTACTTGTGCATCTTCGTTGTCCATGGCCTGGTCGTTGATTCCTGAGCCGCTAGGATCTGGGCACGTGGTAGTATCGCGGCTGAGCAGCATACTGGGGTTAGAAGCGATATTCACCCCCAGATGCTTTTGCCACCACGACTCCTGTACCTCTTGCATTGCTTGCTGAATGCTCAGATCTAACGCAAATCCAGAAATATCAGCATGCTCGGTATTTTCCTTTGTATGCGTGTGTGTGTCGTCTTCACGTTGTTCGTCTATTGCCATGTTTTCTTGCAAAGGTTGTGGCTCATCGCAAAGAATTAAACTTTCATCGGTGTCAATAGCCTTTTGGAGCGCGGTAATGGAAGTGGGGATGCAAGAGTGAAGTGATTCGTTCGACTTCAACGTGAGCGGCATTGTTGGCATGGCCTCTGGGAGCACCGTTGCTGCGACAAGCGGCCTATTGGCGATTTCAGGTTCTCGAAAGCTCCAATATCCAGACATTTTTGAACAAATACACGCATAAACGGGCGGAGGGGAAAATAATACGGGAAAAAAGTAGAACACTGGGGTGTCCCATAAAAATGTGGACCTGATAAGAAGTCTAATACAGTAAAATGCCTTTTATGCAAAGAAACAAGTCAACATACAAGAAAAAAAAGTTGTGAGAAGGGGATAATCAATTATCTTGCCGTCAGATTTTAGACTTTTACGGAAACGAACATCGGACATAAAAAATGCCAAATCTTGAGCATCAATATTTTTTAAATACTTTTTCCTAAAATGCATGAAAAAAAATTGCTAAACTAATGGGGAAATACTTTTGTGGCAATCAATGTGCTTTATATAAAGTTGACATGATGCCTTGTAATTAAACTTTACAGGAAAGAAAAGGGAGATTTTGACCAACGGGCTGCGAAATTACAATCATCTGGGATGCTTCCCAAGTTTCATGTGGAGAAAGCTGGGGTTTATCGATGATGGTACCGTGCTCTACGCACACAAACTTCTTGAAGCCATCTTCGGGCATATCGGCCATCCCCTTCGTTTTCTCAACCCAGGGGTTCCATAACACGACGTCCTTGAACCCGTCCCCGGTGATGGTGAGCTGCTTGGAGGTTTGATGCTTGGCCGATGTCGTCTGCAGCGTGACGGGTCTGTCATCTTGATTGAGATAGATGCGATCGATTTCGCCGTTGATGAAATGAACCGCCTCGGGTGCGCAGGGCTTGCGATTCTGCAGATCGTCGAGGTACGCCGTCTCATCCAGGCCGTGGATCCTCACCTTGTGCGCATCCGCCACTGCAAAATAGCTGTGAAAAGCAAAGGCAAAGGTCAAGGGACGATCCGTCGACAGGTTTGCCAGGCGGATATGCAGCCGGAGTGTGGCGGCGGTGAAGGTAATGGTGTACACCAACTTGCAGTGGGCCTCCGCGAAATAGCGCTCTTGCTGGGGCTTCAAGAGGTACTCAAGGACCAGCTCATACACGGAGCCTTTCTGCGCGCTCCCCCGCACACTCCACTGCGGGCTCACGCGAAGAAAGCCGTGAGAGACCGGAAGCGGGCCGAGGTCGGAGAATTGGGGAAAAATCAACGGGACGCCACCACGGATGGCCTTACCCGGCTGATATAACGCCTTAGGGCTCGTGTACAGGTGCTCTTCGCCGTCTTGGGTGCGCCAACTCGTGATGTGCGCGCCCTGTTGGTAAATTGTGAGCTGGGAGAGGTCCAACTCATTGGTAAGGCAAAGTCGGCTTGCTTCGCCAGGTGGGAATTCGGTCATTTTTCCAAGAGTGATTTCAAAGTACACTTTTAAATAGTCATACACATATACCTACTGATCGCATTTTGGAGAAGATTCGGAATGGTAAATAATTAATAAAATGGTAGATAGATAATAGAATACAAAAAGGCATCCCCATCAGGAGATTGGTTTCATTGGTAACCGATATCGTTTTTACTTAACATGAATATTATACAGATGAGATGGTATATAGGAAGGAAAAGGGGGGAAGGGGGGTGAAGAATGAGGACATATACATTACTGCTTTTTCATATTAAATGTCCCTCGCGGCGACGTTTTTTCAATCAAATAACGCGTCTGCGCGGTTGTAGACTTTAGGGCAGGTACGAGTATTGGTGTCGTGCTTTGGTAAAGAGCATATTGTGGGTACTTTTTCAGAGAAAGTCGCTCCGTGGTCAGGCGTGTGGAGAGAGAAATCACCACCGCCTGTATCACGCACCCGACCCCCTGCCACCAGTGCCACGACACCCTCGACCTCCTCCGGTTTTGCGCCGCCGCCAGCGCAAGTGTAAACCAAATAAATATCTCGCAAAAGAGGTTGAGGTGACGACTATAGCCAAACACACCAGTCATGCAAAACCCGTACGAAGGAGGCGAGTTTTCGCCCCCCGTTTTGTTGCCTGGCCGCCGCTTCGCATTGTGAAAGTTCCACTGCTGCTGATCGCACACCGTCTCAAAGATCAGCAACAGCAGGAGGAAGCCAAGAAAGATACAGTCCCTCTGGCTTAACGCGTCCGCCGGGAAGCTCAACATGGGCAGGGTGATGGCCCAGATCAGAGCGCTCTGAAAAATGCAAACGAAGACAAGGTTGAAGAGCATCCGGCTGACGCGATTCCGAAGGAACGACCCCGTGCGCACATAGCCCCATGGAAAGTTCTTTCCACCATAGATGTAGCCGCCACGCCGATAGGCATTGTAAACCAAGCGCAGGCCCCAGAACGTGATAAACGACGCATACACCGTCGCTACGTTAACGTACGGCCGGTGCATGGCGCGTTTATTACTGCCTATGGCATAGTAAGCAATGATCCATGCATGCATTATGCATGCAATCGGCAAAATACGACCCATACATGAGAAATTCCCGGTTGATTGCGAGACTACAAAAGTAAGGACGCAAATGGCCACCATTAGGACGAATGTACAGTTAAACGGAGATGCAGTCGCTAATTTTAGGGTGCCATACAACCCTTTTTGAGAGCGGTGCGTGCTGACGGAACCAAAGCCAGGGAGAAGACGAATCCATGAATTTGAGGCCATAAGTAAAAGCAGGAAGTTTTATGTTTAACCTTTTAAACTATAATGGAATAATAAATAGTAAGACGGGTTTTAAAACGACTAGGAAGTCTTGTCACCGTATTATTGGTATAATAAAACAGTAGTTAAAACCTATCCTCGGAGTCCCACCACCACGAATACCTACTTTTTCGTTTTTGTTGAAAGAGAGTTCCAAATAGTAAATATATTACTACAAAAAAATATCTATAAGAAATATTCGATTCTACTAAAATAATGTTCAAATCTCTGATGTTTGCTATCCTCTTAGACGCACGTATAGGTTACAAATTTATGCTTATCGGATGGGTAGAGTCGCCATCCTTGGTAATGTTTCACAACCTCAAGAGGGCTCCTTCGTCCGCGGTTGGTTCATCTTGACAAGTCAACGGGTTATAAAGCGCTCTTTCGGCCTTGGACAGACGATTAATATCCACGTTTGCCATTATTTTCTTTACCATGCCCACCAAAAATGACGTTGACTTACTCATGGTAAATTTTTTCCCGTGATCGTCGGTTGATTGGTCAATCGCCCTGTCTAACTCCTTGGAGTAGCGTCCCCGAACCCCCATAACGGCGATGTACTGCTCCAACACGGTAAGTCGCGCTTGGGCGGGTCGGTCGGGGTCCTCCAGCTCCATCGTCGTGAGGGATGTCGGACTTTCCGGGTGGTCGGACGATGTCGAATCGGCAGGGGGGGTCGAGATCGCGGAGACGGGCGAGTCCGTCCCGATCGCCCGCCCGATCCCCCGGCTCAGCGCGGCGGCCCGGAGATCCGCCACGCTGACCCCGCCCCTGCCGAGGTCCGGGCTCTCGAAGGCGTAGTCCACACAGCGGCCGAAGATGAGCCCCTTGAGCCCCCACAGCGCGGCGCGCAAGAGCTGCCGGCCCTTCGTCTTGCTTCCCCCCCCATTCCACCTATCCTCCTTCCGCTTTCCCACGCCGACGATCCGCCGAAGGAACTCCACATCCAAACTCAGGTCCTCGCCGCGGAGGAGGGGGCGGCGGAAGAAGCCGGAGTTCGCGCGGAGGTTGCGATAGTTCCTCCAGAGCTCCTCGACGTGTTGGCGAAGGCCGTCGTGGTAGTCCCCACCGGCGAGCAGCCGTATAAAGACGAAATCGACGCGGTAGGAAGGCAGGAGATCGAGCGGAAGGGGCGGGTTCGGGAGGTCCTTCCGCCACTGCTCGAACAACACCCCCAGGCAGGTCCGGGCGAAGGTGTCGGGGTGAAGAATCGTCAGCTCGCGATACGGGGTCGCCACCAGCGCGACCAAGATGAGGTCGGAGTCATTCCCGACCAGAACGACGTCGTCCTCGGGGCGGTAGACCCCTTTCCGGGCATCGTCTTGCCAGACCTGGCGAATCAGGCGGCTGATTTTCAGCTCGCCCTCCCCGGGCTCGAGGCTCCGGCTCATCCGCCGCGTCGTCCAGGTCGCCAACGCGTCGTGGGCCAGCTCCATCTCCCGCAGCATCGCCTCGAGGAACTCCTCGCAGGCGTAGACGAACTGGGAGCCGGAGCCGATCTCCGGCTTCCGCAGGGGAACCTCCGCGTTGAGGAGATCGCAGCTGAAGAGGCCATCCGAGGAGGCGGGGCTGCGGGACGGGGGGTGGGGCGACAAGGACGCCCGGCGCTCTTTTTGGGTCGGGATCTTCGCCAGCGGCGCGATGCCGTCGAAGACGACCCCCAGCGTCGAGCTCGGCCGCACCTGGCGTAGGATCGCCAGCACCAGGCGGCGAATCCCCTGCAGGACGCGTCGCGTTGTGCTCCCGTGGGTCTTCTCGAACGCGATGTGCAGGATGCAATTCATGTCAATAAACAGGTGATTGGGCCGGAGCACCCATGACGAACCCTGGCCACCCATCTCCTTCGGCGCATCATAGACTACGCCGTGCTGCTCAATATATTTCCATAGCCCCTTCACACCCATTTTGGAAGGGATGCTCGCTTTGGTTTAGTTACTTGAAAGATTCACTCTCCAGAAGCTAATCATTCACGAATTTTTTTTTCAGATAAACAACAACAAAAAAGTACGTACAGCAGAATTAACATCAATCCAGTTTGTCAGGTCTGAAATCCCGAGAGAAACTTGACATCCCCACACGTTTAGAATTTGAATTTACTTGCTTCTTTGCGAAGCTAATGAGAAAATGAGCGATGCTCAGTTCCTCCATACAAGTGAAAAGTCTTGTTTTTGGTTGGTATTTTGTTTGTTTACGTAGTCAGTTTTTTCACGAACCTTTAAACTCATGTATACAAATCTAACAAGATGAAAATTTTTACCACATTTGTATATAGCAAAAAAAAAAGTCTTTACAACCTATTAGATCTAACTAATGCATCACAAAGACCTTTTTCCACAATTGACATAATACAAGGCTTAAAAAATGTGTACAACAAATTGAGCTTGAACACGTTGCTCGATAGTTTAAGCGATTTAATAGAGACCGACGACTCCTCAATCCGGAGTTCCGGGTTCTCCCTAAATGCAATCATCACTTTGGCATAAAGCTTGACTTTAACACGACGCACCTTTACACTGAGCTCGCCGTTCGTAACTCCTTTTGTATAGGTATAGACGCCGGGTCTATGGCACTGAGTGCTGTTCCTTAGGCATCGCTTTTGCCTGTCTGCGTCGGATTCTCCAATGAAAGCAAATTGTACAGGATGGAGGAAAAGTTTCTTAATAAAAATCCTTACCTTAACACGCATTCCATCATCAATAAACTCACAACTACACTTGTTTGGGTCAATCTCCAGTTCCTTGATCTGAAATTCGCTTGTTGAAAGCAGCTTTCGCCCTATCAATGGAACACGGACAGAAATTTCATCTAATGGTGACGCTAACTGCCATCCAAGGGCCTCCTTGTTTAAGAATTCCATCGAAGCTTTCAGAATGTCGTCGACCTGCTTTACAAACAATGGGCAGCAGCTATACACCTCCTTTATGAGATTACAACTATTCCCACTGGAAAACATGTTCGAAAAGTTCACCAGCAGGGATGTTATCAACTTCCAACGTTTCTCCTCCTCGATAAAATACATAATGTTTTCGGAGCCCTTGGAAATAATGGCATCTAATGTATCGATCTCCTCGCGCTCACGTTGTGTCATGGGGAATACCTCATTTTTGTTTGGAGTTGGGTGAAAAATGCCTGACTTCACCTCGATCACAGGTATATTTCGAGAAGGCTGCGTTTTCTGATTAATCTCAGATTGTGTGTAATTACAGTGATAGTTACCTCGCCAATCCTCCGACTTCGGTGATGCTAATTGAGACTTTGTAAATAAATCGTCATTGGCCTGTTTTTTCTTAGATAATCTCATGGCAAAAGGTTCACTAGACTCATCATCTTTGCTCATAGTGGATGTCAAGTTTTCATTTCGATGTGACATACCTTCCTCTCTGCTGAAAGGTGACAAAAATCGCACAGGATTCCCTTCGGCATTGTCGCTGTAACGAAATCTATTCGAGATCATAGGGTGAAGTAAATCAGGAGCTTCCACCATTCCGCACTTTTCATAATCCTTATATGGATCTTTGTGAATTCTAAGATTGTCCATATTTAACGGACAAGTTCTAAAAAAATTCTTTAGTGATAGAAAACTGTCCAAGCTCTCCGCTTCCGTTCTCTGGATGGGAAGATTTGAGGCGGAAAAGTCCATGTCCGGGAATTCGGAAAGCCAGCGAATGATTGGCGCAATTTCTCTTCCCCCCATGCGATAAGCCTTCTTTTTACTCAGCCCTTTCGCATCCTTTTGACTATTTTGATATCGCGACCGCGAAGTTCTGGGGGAAAACTCCTCATTAGCAGATCGCGCCGATCTCGTTTCAGTGGTTTGCTCCTCATTGGAAAGGGAGAGCCGCTGATGAACTGCATCCTGCAGTGACCGCGGTGCTAAAAGGACCTGCTTATCCCACCCCGACGTATCCACGGGTAAGACGCGCACAGTGTAGTTGTATTCCCGCGTTGACGACAGGTGGGAAAAGCACTCCTTATGGCAAGCCTCGCGCGCGCGTTGGGTAAGAAGGAGATCGACCCCCTCAAAAGAATCCACGCATTGGGAAGGATCGGCCTTCGCTGCCGAGTTCCGTTTAGCATCCCACCACTCCGTCATCCAGCGGAGGCTGGTGATGTCGGGGCGATGCGCGTCATAGACCCACCGCGCGGCCTTCTCCACGTTGGTGGTACCGCACAGGGCGGAATAAAGTTGCGCAGGGGTCGCGTACGGGCACAAGGCCTGCAGATAGGCAAACCGGCTCTCCTTCAGCGTGAAGGGCCTCACGTCCGTTCGAGGGCTGAGATGGGGCGAGCCAACGGTCTGAGTGGGGAGTTGAGGGTGAGGATCGGGGACCGAGACCCTGCTAGATCCTTTTATCATGGTTAGTTATAACAAAGAAGAAAAAAAGCACTACACTGTCGTGTGGATAACTAACGGAAACCCTAGAAGAGACTCACACCGAAATTAAACGTTGTTTCAACTATTCAAGAAGATGGCACGCGTTGCAAGTTAAGATACCCCTCCTTTCCTCTCTTCTTCTCTTTCACACACAGACACACAAAGAGAAAAAAGATCACGAGTGGATGATGTCCAGAGGTGAGTGGGTACACCGCTGTACTTCGTGTGGGGTCTGGTTGCTACCAACGGATGGGTCCACAATGCCTCGTGAGGATTGCAATAATGTCAGGCCTCCGTGGCTCCCCTGTTGAATATTGGGTTAGGGAATCTAAGCCCGGAACGGACTGAAACGAGATCAAAGAAAAAAAAAAGAAGAACACAATGTAGTTGTAATAATAATGTACCCCAGTCAAGCCCCTCATAGTAGAGCGGAAATAATAAAATGATAACGTTAAGGTGCATACCTTCCCCCCTCCTCCCCTCAAAAAAAAAAAATGATCATGGGTTGTAAATAAATGTTTAAAATGCCCCCTCGAAAATAACAGAACTTCCTGTAATAATTAATGGCTCATTATTTTCATGAATAAAATTATGAAGGGAACTAGTCATTTTTCAGGGGGGCTCGATTCGCGCACTTAATAAACATGTAGGGCATTTTTAGTACTTGTAAGACTAAATCATAAAAGCTGAAAGCGCACACGATACTGTTGATACCTTAATTGTATCCATCTCGCCTTTGTGATCCTTTGCATCATTATCGCTTTTTCCACTATCAATTTTAACCCTGCCATCTGGCTAAAATGTCTTCTAGGATAAATTGATAGAATATAAAAATAGAGTCTCGATCTCTATAGAATCGGTCTAAACAACACTTGTCTTGTTTGCATTTAAATCTTTTTTGTTTTAATAAAGATTAAAAGCTCTCGTTGGTAACGAATTGTTTCGAGATTAGACCCAAAAAATGTGTATAAAAAAGGCTATGCTCATAAATGGAGTTTTTATTATCCTTTCATATGCAACCAAATAGTAAAAGGTCTACTCCAATAATGAAAATAACAGTATGGCGAGTAGAACCTTGTCGAGCCGTGAAAATAAATCAGCATTATTAATGAATCGTGTCTATTTGAACGCAAGTGAGAGAAGAAAAGGTTTCTCACCTATAAATCATAAACCAATGAGAGTTGATGTGTGCTATTCGGTAATTGAATTGTGTATTATTGGTGGATAATGCCCCAGCTAAAATCATCTCGAGGGAGTTTTTAATGCTAGAATTTAACCCTTGAGGCTTTATTGAACCCTCCAAGAGGAGTTATGAATACGAAAAGTAAAAAAAAAACCGCGAAGAAACCCTTATCTCTCGTATTTTTTGAACGTCGATGGTGTTTTCATTTTCTTTCTATTTTTTAGCCGATTCTTGACATTACCAAGACTGCGGATGGCGTGATGACCTTATCGTAGACCCAATCCCCTGCCCCCTTTGCGCGCTGCTCCTCCCTCTGCCGCTTCTCATCCGCGGTGACCCCTTCCCGGCGATGACGAAAAAGACTGGAAACCACCGACGGGGTTGGTTTCTTTTCCATTTCGTTTGTTTCGCCGTCCTTTGACTCGCCCGCTTCGTCGCCGTCCCTCCTCCCGCGCGGCGTGAGGTGGAGAATCACGCGATTGGTCCGCCCCCCCTCTCCTTCCGGGAGGGTTTCCTCCCAGGACCCGCGAAAGACCATCCGAGAAGGGCTTCCCGGGTTGAGAAAAACTAACGGATGGGCCACCCCCCGCTCCGGGGGCGACTCCTCGTCGAATTGAACCCCGCCGGGGTGAAAAATCGCCTCGGGGGAAGCCGGGCCCCCCTCGGAGGGGCGCTCGCACACGTGGACGTTCCGGAAGTAATCAAAGCAGGGAAATCGGAGCAAAATGTGCTCCACCGCCTCCACCGTCTCGATGGACTCAACGAGGGGGGGGAAGGAGGAAAAGGGGGCGGCCGCCTCGGGTTGGGGTTGCTTGGAAAGCGGCTTTCGACCCCGTTTGGCCGCCTTGGGCATTACGGGGGGTTGTTTGGTTGTTGGGGATGATATTGATGGATTATTGGGCAGGTTGCGCCGGCGGGCCTATGGGAACTTCGGCGGCTGCGGGTGTCTGTCGCCTTCCGTCGCGTTCGCGCTCGCGATGGAGATAAGGGTGTGGGTGTGTGGGATTACCCCTCGCTTCGACGGGAAATCGGGCCTTCACACTTACATTAAAAAGAAAATAAGAGACGGTCCACGTAAAGAATAGGTTACCATAAATTTTAAAATGCATGGGCACTTCCCGTTACGGTTGCCAATTAGGCAAAAACATATATCTGCGCATTATTTTTTCCATCCATTTTTACACCTGAGAAGTCCTTATTGTCACCAACCCATTTTCCATCCACCTGGCTGGTGATAACAGAAGGTGGAGTTTGAAAAAAAGGAAAGAATCAAAAAAAAATGGCAAGTCCTTTTGGGTTCCCCATTCAAGTAAAACGCGTCGGCTTCCACTCCCCAATTACAAACCAAAAAGCGCCTTTACATTTTCATGCAAAACACGCGTGAGTTCTTCCTTAGTGAACTCCTCGCAAGTTAAGGACGACTCCCCTTGGGATGAAAACTCCTTTTTCTGTATGGCATCCTTCCTCGCGCCGAGATACGCCTCGAGGATTTGGACGAGATGGCAGGGCTCATTTCGCCGCTCCACGCATTTCCCCAGCTCAAAAGGCGCCCTTCGCGCGGTCGTATCGAAGGTGGTGGAAAGAAACGAGGCGCCGTAATCGCCGCGGCGGAGATCGCACCAAGGGGCATCCGTTTCCAGCAAAAGCCTCTCGCGCGGGAGGTGCGAAACGAGCCGCCTTGCAAGTTTCTCCTCGCGAAACGCGCTGCCGTTGAGGCTGAGGTAAAAGCCCATTTTCAACCACGCCGCTTGCTCTTCGTGGGATCCGTTAAAGCTGTGCACGACCCCGCGGAGGGGAGGGCCGAAGGGGGACAGCGCATCCCTCGCCGCGTTTAACACCTCCACCAATCGCATCCCGCACTCGCGAGAATGAAAAATAAAGGGCAGTCCGAGCGGGGCGAAATGCCGAAGTTGCTCGATAAAATACCGTTCCTGGATTTCACGTGGGCAGCAGGACAGTTCGGCATAATCGAGCCCGATCTCACCAACACCGACGACCACATCACGATTGCGTTCAACTAAGTCAAAGAGGTACCGCAGGCGAGCCTGCGCGTTCGCTTCTTCGGTTTCGGAAATCGGATTCGGGTTCACCCCTGGCAGGATAACGGCGGCTTCATCGTCGACAAGCCGCCCAATCGCCGCTAAATCGAGAGGCCGGGTAAATTCCGCGGTGTGGGCGGGGTGGACACCCACCGTACAAAAAAGCACCCCGGGATATTGACGACATAGACGAATGGCCTTTTCGCACTGCGGAAGGCTGGTTCCCGTTATAATCATTTGATGGACACCTTTGGCAGCGGCACGCCGTAAAATATAATCAAAATCATCCTCGTGCAGTCGCTTGCCATTCCAACCCACCCCGCGGAAAACGCAGTCTGTCAGATTGACCGCGACATCCACAAGAAAAGGTGGAGTTGCCACTACAGAAGCTCGCATAAATGCTTGAAAAAAAAGGATTTAATGAAAATAAATGGGAAAAAAAAATGGAAAGTTATGAATTTTCATTTTTTTTTTTATATACTTAAACAATAACAAATCAAAGAAACAACGCACCTGCTATACTAAAAAAAAAAAATTGTTGATGTATTCAATTGGAAAACATGCCATCTAATTTGAAAGACAATGGCAATACCATCATGAATTTCTGTAAATACCGCAAATTGTTGAATATAGTAATAGGTGTAATAATAATAAATGTAAAGAGAACAAAACCAGACAGCATAGACGATATCATGAGTGTCTGCTTGTCCAATTTAGCCTTATGCGATTTAATGCAAGCAATATATGTCAATAGCAAAAGTAAAGAAAAAATGAAAGCAACACCCAAGACAAGAAACTCCAAGAGAATCCAAGTAATAATGGCAAGATATACACCACAACAGGAAAAGAAAAGGAAAGGAAGAAGGTAAATTACTTCCACCAATGGTCATTCTTCTTTTCGTTCTAGAAATTATTTCAAAATATCGGAAAGTAAAGCCATCTCGACGGTCCCCGAATCTGTTTTGACATTTTGCGTTGGAAGCTTCTTTTTTGCGGCCTCCGCCGTCGGATTCGCTTGTTTTTGTGCGTTATAGGCCACCAAGGCGGCCTTCTTTTCCTGCTCTTCCTTGAGTGTTTGTTTTTGAAGGCGTTTCTTTTTGGCGCTTTTGCCGAACAATCGCGTGGTTTTCCCCAATTCCACAATACTGCGATCGATGGCGCCGTAGAAGCTCGTCGGTTGGCTCCATCCGGTGGTGGGAAGATCCGTGGTGGGGTTTCGCTTTTGGTGGGCGATGAGCTCCTGCCAGATCGCGAGCATTCGCTCCTGCACCTCCGCGCTGATTTCATGCGGCCGCGCCTGCAGAACAAAACCAATCACAAACGAAGGGCAATCCCCAAAGTCGTCCAATAATTGGCCTTGAAGGAAAAACTTAAACTCTGTGGGCTTTTTGGCCGTCAAGAGGTTTGTGAGCAGCTCGAGCGCTTTCTTTCCAAGCTCCAAGAGCGGGCGATCCAGGTTAAATGGGCGCCACATCGTCATCGAAAACTCCGCATCGCGGACGAGGCTGCTGAGAAAAGTAGGCCAATCCTTCACAATCTTGGTCTTCGGCTTGCGGATCACATCCCCAAGGAATTCCATGCACGTGGAAAGGTATTTTTCGACAAATCGAATAAACATCTGCCGCGTGAGTCGCCGTATCCATTGATGGGGCAGCATACCCATGAATTCTTCGCGGATGTAATCGCAGACGGTGCTCATGATGATCTGGATGGGATTCTGCTTATCCCCATACCACTCACCCTCGCGAAACACCATGGCCCACTGCGCTCCTACCACCATCTCCACCTGTGCGGTGATCTCGTCGAGGTAATAAAACGCGCTCTCCGACAGGGTATCCTGGACTTTTAAAAAGGGCATCGGCCCGAGCCCTTTTTCCCGTTCGGTGCCTTTTGCTTGCTCCCCCGCCTCATCCATGTCGTAGTCCCAACAGGAGTAAAACTTCATCTCGATGGTATCCAAATTCCCCTCGATATTATGCGAGTCGTTGACATAGGCGTAAAGTAGGAGCATCCGGCGTTGTTGCCATTCCTCCGGCGTCTGTGGGGAGGCCGAGGCGTCGTTTTCGGCCTCCCAGAAGTAAAAATCACAACACCGACGGCATTCCTGCAGATAACAATAAATCCCCTCCGCGCAGGCGCTGCCGATCGTTCGCATCACCGACAGCTCGATCGATGCGGAGAGGCCGTCGAGTGTTTGCTGAAGAGCCGCAAAGATATCCATCGGCCCGGTCGTAATCGGCCTCCCAGAAGGCAATATCGTCGGGCCTTTCGGGGCTTTAAAGGTATTCCGCGCGCAGGCCCGGCAAAGCGAGGTCAAGTGCTCGGTTAGCCCGCCCACCGCGCGCGTCATCAGGGCGGCCGCCAGATCCTCGACGGAGCCGCGCTCGACATGGGGGCCATAATTCCCATAGCTGAGCATCTCCTTATACCACGCCATAAAATGCGAGGCCTCCATCAACGTGTTGGCGCTCGCGGCGGCGTGGGGCTGGACGTAGGCCCCAATCGCGTGGAGCACCTCCGAGTGAAGGGTGCGCACCACCACCGCGAAAAAAGGAATCGCGCTGGAAAGCGGAATCCACACCATCTCGAGCGCCTCTAAAAGGGGCTCGACTTTCCGCATTTGCTCGAGAAAGGCCATAGGCTGCTCAAAGGGATCAAGACCGCCAACGGCGATCTGCTCCTTCCATAGTGTCGTAATGTTCTTGGATATCGCGTCTAATATTTTATCCTTTGTAATTAACGAAACCCGCTCGACGCCATCACTGCCAAAATTAAGCACCGGATGCTGTACTTCTTGGCTGCAAACCTGCACACATTCTTTCAGAACGTTGAATTCCAAGCTACTACTAGGATGATTAATCGTCTTTCCGCCTTTTCCTTCGCTAAAACTAGTGTTTGTATCATACAAAGCCTTTTGAATAGTCGCCCCCATCGCGTCGTTTGTAAACACGGCGTAAATCTCCTGCACAAAAAGCTCAAGCACCGTATCGAGCTTTGAAAAATAAGGCTCAAAAATGCATTGAAAGGTATGATATTGCGCCCCAGCCTTTGTGATCACACTCCGTCGAATTCTTTGGAGCCTTTTCAAACGATCATACATCAAAACAAACTCTCGTTTTTGTACTAACCGATAAAGATTCCCATAATGAACTTCAGTAAGCGCAAGAGACCAATCTATAACTGATCCAACATTTTCGCGGAGCAAATGAAGCTGACGAAGGTGGGTGTAGCTTTTACTTTCGCACCCCATATCCTTAATAAGCTTTCCCTGGCGCAGAAAGAGCTCGCGGAGGTTTTGAAGTCGGTTTCCACCCTCCTCCACCATCTGTAGTGCGCGTTGTGATTCCACGATCTGTGAAGAAACGATGGCGTTAATGACCTGGCGAAGCTCCTTCGATTCGCTCGCGCAGCTGCGCAAAAGGCGGGGTACGGTAACGTCTAAACTCTCCAAGGAAACAAGCTCGTTGTTGAGGGTGTTAAAAACCTCCTGCTCTATGGCTTTCGTTTCTTGTTCCGTTAGGTAGGGTAAGATTTCATCCATCGTATACGTTTTGGTGTTCCGTGGTAAGGTGGAAGACTCATTGATGTCAAAACAAGTCGTTTCATCGCTATTTAGATTCATTGGTTCGTGTTGTTGTAGTTATTGTTGTTTACACAGTGTCTTTTGATGTTTCCCTAAGCTTTTTTGACATCAGAGCCTTCTATAATATTTGATGAAAACAGTTACCGTTGCTATCAACTGTAGAATTTCAACGGTGGTAGTATATCAGGATGATAACTACCTTTTGACAGAGAAGCAATAACTTGAGAAAAGGAAAGTGAAAACAACTTCAGTGATAACAATAACAAAAAAAAAAGGATGCCTCAGATAACATCAATTATTTAGACATCCATTTATGGTGAAAATAAAAGAGTACTTGTTTATATATAAAAAAAAAAGGAGTGATTTTTTTGAAGTTTGGAAACGTAACTTCATGGATGTCGCAAGTATTAATATGAATAGCAGAAAATCGATTTAGTTTAGTTGGGGTTCGATATATTGCTATCATAAATGAAATTTCAGTCTCTGTAGGTCTCTCTCAGTTCACAACACACATAAAAAGCAACGCCTGACATACCACATCACGATAAGGTCCTCACCTTTTTCCTATGAAAAAACATCAGTTTTTTTTTTAGAAACGAACTAACGCTTTGAATGTGAACTAGGATTTTTTGTCGAGTGCCTCTTTCCTCTTCAAAAACGCGTTTACAAGGGCGTCTGCTCTTTCGTCGAGAGTTTGCTCATGGGTGTCCGCATGCGCGGCGATCGCTTCGGGCAGAGTCGGCATCAACTCAAACTTCATCTTCGTTAAACGATTAGCCTCTTCGAGGTAATCCGGTATTAAATGCTCCATCCGTTCGTCCATCGTCTTCGACTCCTTAATCTCACGATCCAGCTGCTTAATCACGTCTGAGAGGAGGTACGAGGTGTGCACCCCCAGGCAGAGTTTCCCGCCGAAGTAGCCCCCGGCCATCGCGATCCATCCGCTGTACGAGCGCACCAACGGCATCCGCCGGCCAAGGCTAAGGCAGAGCGCCATCGTCGCCATCATGTTCGCGCCGAAGTAGCCGTAAAACCAATAGGTGCTGTTCGCGACGGCCCCGTAGCGCTCCATCACGCGCGCGACGCGCCCTCGGCTGCCCTCTAAAAAAACCCGCGCGGTGACCACCGCCTGCTGATATTGCTCCGCAGGAGTGAGGGGCCGCACACGGCGGGGGGGAGGGGCCGGCGCGCCAAGGTGGCTCGGCAGGGACATGGAAAGCGGCTGGGACTTGGATGAGGTGAACATTGCAACAGAGAAAACTGCAAGGGGGGGAGGGAGGGGTCTGAGATGACAAAGCCCTTCTGAGCCTTGGGATAAAGTAGAAGGGGAAAGGGGGGGTCCTGTAACTGTTACTGTAACTGTAACTGTTAGTGTTAGTGTTACTGTTAGTGGCTCTAATGGTGTTTGCTAGGGGACACACTATTGAATGGGCTGGAGTTGTTACAGGGAAAGGGTTTGGAGTGGGGGGTTACGTGAGAATAAGAGAGAAAAGGGGGAAATGGGGATAAGATAGGTAGCGTGAGAGCCTCGCACATTCAGAAAAGGAAGACTCCTGTAACAGTTTTAAGAAAAAATGGGTTCGTTGGTTGGTGCTGCGGTTGTCTGCATTCAAATTAATGCACCCCCTTCGTGTGAGGAGAGGCTTCCATATCCAACTATTGCAAAACTATATATATATATATATATTGTGCACAAGTATAGGTAAATTCTCTTTTGGTTTAGGCAGAGAGGTGTTTTTGTAGAATTCTGGGAAGAGGGGTGTAAGGAACCTGAGGGTGATCGGGCGTATAAAAGCCAAGGCCACGTAAATCACTGGCAAGGGCGCCTTGGCTAAAACCAGGCGATATATTACGCGCTACCACGTGATATTTATCAAAAAGCGCCTTATCGCGGCGGTAAAGAAAACGCCGCCGGGAAGGGTTCACGCGGTAAAACATCGCCGTCGGTCGATCACGAACAGGAGCCTGCACAACAGCGGAACGCGTTACCGCACGTAGTTCTTTACTACGAAGGGCCTGCAATAAAGGCACGTTTTGACGGTAAAGATCCTCCTCTCCGGCGGAAAGAGGGCTATGCTCGCCCTTTAAATAGTGATACGGGCGCGATGCGAGTGAGGTACGACTAATAAGAGTGAGCACTTTCACTAAAGGTAGCTCTCGCGCGAAAAAGGCCGCCAAGGTCCATAAAATTAAATCCTCATCGCAGTACGTTCGAGCGTCGTGCAAAAGGAGCTCCTCCGTGAAAGGGACTAAAATGGCACGGCCTTGCTCAAGCTCGTAGCCAATCGCTTCGAGTGCGCGTTTGTAGAAATTGTGCCGCTTTTCGCCCTCCGAATAGCGTAATTCCACTTCAAGTGCGCGCAAACAGGAAGTGGTGATCAGAAGAAGATCTTTCCCGCTCCGCCCGCGTTGATGAATTGTCGAAATAAGCGGGCTCACGGACTTTTCCACAATGCTAGAATGTAAAAGGAGGACGTTATCTATTGAGTTCACAAAAATTAAATCCGATAGCAGGGTTCGAATAGGGTGCACAAACTTACCTTGATATTGAGTAAGATACCTTGGAGAATACTCCAAGTCCGCCTTGCTCAGAAAAGGTTGAAGATCATGTAAATTTTCCACCACATCCGGAATGCGCTCACCTTCTTCGAGCTGAATTCGCTCCTTCACTATTTCCAAACCTGGGATGTTTTCTAATAACAAGTGATCAAGCCCCTCCGCCCGAGCCACGCGTACAGCCTCATCCTTATCAGGCAGTACCATCAAAAGCTCCATTCCGCTTTCCGCAAGAGAAAGCAGAAGCGCCTTATTCTGCGTTTTATGCGCAAACAAAAGGCTACGACGGAGCTCCACTACGGCGCGGCGGAGCACCTCGGCGCTTTTCTCGCGCGAGACGCTAGCGAAGAAATCCGGGCCGCGCACAGCATCGCTGTTAGTTTGCCCCAATGATGGATGAAGACGCAAAGAAATCGCCGGAAAGGCACATCGTCCTAAGCTTTTCATCAACTTTTCCTCCTCGTTTTCGCCGCCGCCTTCGAGAAGGGCACATAAAATCCCATTGCACTTGATGTTCATCAAATTCAGGATTAAGTATAAGCGCTCTAAATTCCTCACCTCGTCGAGGCTTCGGACCTCGTTATGCTGATTTTCCCACCTCTTGATAAGGTTCTGCAAAATCGCGTTGACGACTTTTCCCTCCGGACGACCATCTGGCATCACCGCGGCGAGCCCGCCAAGCAAATCTAAGAGCTGTTCGAATGAAAACCGATCTAAAAAGGAGCTTCCCCGATCATTATTCGGAAGTTGAGGCTCGTCAACCATAAGAAGAAGGCTCATCATGTAATCGAACAAATCCTCCCCGGTCCGTTGGTGGGAGACCGAGCGGTTTACACCCCTTGGATGGGAGTAATCCGCCCTGTTTTGGATCATCGTCGGGTTCGGCGAGAACCACAAATTCGGCTCAAAAACTTTCACCAGCGCGAGGAAATGAAGGAGTTGGAGAAAAAGCGGGGGGGACTGGCAAAGCCGCTCGGGCTGCTCCAGCGTAAACGTCTCCGTGGCGGCCTCCAGAAGCCCCCAAAAAGCTTGCAAGAGGCTGCTCGAGACGAAATACGGGCGGCCATACTTCACCACCTTAATCATCGGGAATTGCAACCCCCGCCCGTGAGGGGTGAAAAGGCCGCCGAGTTCGTAAAACATCCGCGTGAGGTCCGCGTTGGAGCGGCGGGGGAGGCTGGAGGCGAAATCCCAAACCGTCGCCGTCCGCGCCTCCCGCTGGGGGCGATTCGCGAACTGCGCGAGAAGATCCCCGACGGACCGCCGGCATTCGAGGCGATCCACCGCGGGAAAGCGCGGGGCGACTTCGTAGCCCTGAAGATCCAATCCCGCGTCCGGGGCGGATGGGATCGGGCGGCGGGGGGCCGCCAGGCCGTCGTCGAAAAGATCCGCGGGCTGCAAAAACCCCTCCTCAACGGGGGGTGCCACCTCGACCAACGTCCGCGGGGGGTTGGGGCGGGGGGCCGGGGGTTGCCGCATGCGCTCCCGGGTCTTTTCAATGTCGGGGATGTTAGTCAGTCGGACCGGCCCAAAACCCAACGCGGTGTCGTACTTGGGGAGCGGAAAGGGGGTGAAATCCAAGGAAACCGCCTTGGGTTTCATCGTTTCCGTCAAGGGCGTAAATCGAACCGGAGGGGCAGAATCCTTGGCATCGTTGGTAGGCGATTCGTTGGGTGGATTTTCCTTGTCGAACCGCATCCAAAGCGCCCGCGTGGTGCGGAAAAGGCGTCTCATTTTATATGAGAGTGCTTATATATATATATATATACATGTTAAGGAACGATAGAGAAAATGAAGAAGAGAAATTCAATCGTACACCGCTCCACAAATTTGAGTAGAGGAATAAATAATTACCTACATAGTGTCACCTCGTCCTTCAACAGTACCGTCTTTCTGGTAATTCCATACTTATTTATGCGAGACAAGAAAAATGATATAGGAGCATGTCCACAGCGACCTATATTCGCAAAATTCGATTTAAACAGGAAAAACATTTTTGGATAACATAGCACTTAAAATAGTGTCGAAACTGATATATTTTGATCAATTATATACTTTTTTTTTGGGACTATATGCAAACATATATATAGGGAAAAAAAGTAGTATTAGCTCAATATAATAAAAATAGCTGTGTATGCTACCCCAATATATAGACAAAATCGGAAAAGCATAAAAAGAGAATACGTGTATTAAAATTAACCGGTAAAAAAATGAATCCGTATCACGCAAGCAACCAGTATGATTCTTTTGATAACCCTGAAGGAGATACGCCTTCTCTTTTTAGGGAATACAAAAGAAGTAGTACATAATCACACACAACAACAAGAACAATAAAATTTTCTTTGGTGAAAGGGAACGAGACGCTACTTGATTATTAGTCGAATCGGTTTTATGGCCCATATCCGTCACCTGTTTGAAAACCCTTCGAAAGAAGGAAAAGCGCGATTTTTTCGCTCCCGTATTCTCCAAATCTTCAGCTATTCCATAGTCCCTGTCGTCTAGATCGACGAAATCAACATCGGCTCGGGACCTCGCCGCCTTACCCAAATGGAGTTTATCGATCACATATTGAATATCATCCCCTGGGTCCATGTCTCTTACTATTGCCCTATTACCCCGTTTTACGATGCGATTAGGGCAATAAGACGATCCCGCTTGATTCACACTCCCCTGTGGTCTGTCCGTCTGATGTTGTTTAATTTTTTCCGTCAGGTAAGTCCGATACCGCTCCCGCCCCACCATCGTGTGGAATTCCTTTTCATAGAGAAAATGCATCTCGAGAAGAAACTCCAGGTCTCGAACGTCCTCGAGGTAATCCATCACGCGGTGGAGCTTCGTGATGCTTCGGTAGTACAAACACCCCAGAAGCCCCACCTCCGCTTCCATTTTGACTTCGTTGGGCCTTCGGGGGCCATCGGGCGCGCGCAGCGCCTGAAGCCGCGCGCGCTTGTGGAGGTACAACTCCCCCAGGCTGGACACGAAGAAGAGCAGCTCCTCGTTCATCTCCGTCCGGACGAGGAGGGTGTGGTGGATGAGAAATCGCGCCTGCGTGAGCAGCAGCCCGTCCACGACGAGGAAGAGCATGAAGACCAGCCCCAGCGTCAGGCGGGGGTTCGCCAGGCCGCGGTGGAGGGCCCGGAGCCCCTCCCGCCCCCGCGCCACCCCCGCGCAAACTCGGGGAAGGAAGGCGGGCAGGAGCCCCGGAAAGGGCCCCGCGGCGGCCTTTTTCAGCCCCAGCCCGAGCGATTTCCCCCCGGCGGAAGGAAGGGGAGGGG
>HF955209.1:69693-97901 GCA_000982615.1 Phytomonas sp. Hart1 | reverse complement strand
TTCCGACTGAAAAGAAAGGAATTATCGGTTGAATAACTGTAATGTCATGGATAAAAATACAAGACGGTTTGAAATGCAGGAGAAAATGTAGTTATAAATTTTTTAAAGTCATGACTACAATCCAGTGAGTTCATCAAAATCAATAAAAATGGTCAGATTCTTCCTCAGTCTTCATATTTCAATGGATTTACAATCTTAAAGAACAGCCAATATGAAGCGATATCTAAAGGAGAGCTTTCCTTTCATAAGACAAATAATGATTATAAAACAAGAATAAGAAAAAAATTCACGACATTTGTGCGGATGGGCCTTTCATTTTCCTTTTTATTTTTCCACTTTCAAGTTGGTATATGAAAGATGTAGGAAATTCAGATAAAAATATAGTAATGTATATATACTTATGCATGCATTTTATATCTACAAATAGCTTTGAGTTAATATCATTCTATAAATATACACTCCCGATTCTGTTCTTCAAGCTTACTTGCCCTATAGATCTCCGGTAGTCTATTTTTTCATTCTATCCTTCACAGTGTTTTCCTGGATTTTAACAAAAGGGTGATAACTGTCACTTTAGATCAAAAAATAGAAAAATGAAAAGCTTAACCACACCACAAAATAAAACAACTAAACTAATCTAAAAGTGGACAAAAGCACCCGCTGTGATTCGAATAACTAATTTAGAACACAAGGTTAGCGCTATGCGCATATACTAAACATGCTTAAGTGCAATAGAAAACAAAGCTGTCTGTTATTATTTGACTTCTCCTTAGTATATTTGTTCAGCCAGAGTATTTAAACGCTCAGGGAAATGAACCTTTTCCTTTTTGGAGGGAATTTGTTTTCAAAATATTGTTCCCTTCAAAATTCACGTCGCTCCAAAATTATCTATAGCTTTTATTCAATATTCTAGCGTTATGCTTTAGAAGTCTGACGCATCTTAGCACTACGACGGCCCTTGGAAAGCTGCTGTTTATTAATGCAAATTTTCCGAACTTTTTCTACCTCTTTTTCCAACGCAGCGATATTAAAATTGTTAGCTTTTTGTTCACGAACAATTTCCTTCCTAAGGAGGCTTATTTTGTGCATACGGCTGTCATTAACAGTACGCAGTTCCTTTTTAGCCCCTAGAATGGCTTGATTGATGGCGCGGACTTTATACTCCATTTTCTCAATATCCGCATCTAGCTTATCCATGTGGGCGCATGCCTCGGCATGTAAGTCGTACATGGCGTTAATCTCCGACACCAAATGATCGGCCACCTCGACATCCACGCGTTCCTCACCATCCGACTCGCCGGTAGAGACGGCCTCCCCAATCAGCTCTAGACGTTTTTGGCTTTTTGCAATTTGCATGGCGCGGTGCCGAATGGCGGCATCATTACTTTTGAGTTGATCATCCTCCCGCTCCATAGCCCAAATGGCGACGTTAAAATCATTGTTTGCACTTTTAATCGCCTCCTCCTCCGGTCGGATGTTGGTCTTCTTTTCAAACTGACTATTTTTTGTCTTCTCCAGGTGCTCCAATTGAATTCGCCTATCCCGCAACTCTTGTAGTTTGGCGGTTTTCTCCGCTAGCACGTTCACTGCCTCTTTCTTTTGTTCATAGGCATTCACCGTGTCCTGCATTAACGTGGAAAGGCGCCAAAGCTCTGAGGATTGATTGTTCAGTTGCTTTTGGAGAAGTTCACGCTCACGGTACAGTTCAACCAGCTCCTGAAGTTCATTCTTAAGTTCATCGTATGATTTGGCAAAGAGCTCAGGTCGTGTGTCGCCATCCTCGTTTGAGCTGTTCAGTCGCAACAATTCCTTGTAGTTCTCCTCCAAGTGTTGAACGTCGTGGTCGAGATTTCCCAATATAGATATCAATCTCTCCTTCTCCAGGTTCAGCTCGTGATGAGTTCTAACCGTGGACTGCACATCGCCGATCTTTTTGTTGGCTTGATCAACGAGGTCTGGAAAATGAAAAGCGAGCCTATTCTTTTGCAACGATCGATTCATGCTCTTGTTTCGATCCAGAAAATTGGAACTCAGATCTTGCAATTGTTCCTCCTGGCTTTGCCGCTGAATCTCCTCTGATCGATTTTGTGTGGATTCGCTGAATAACACATCGCGTTTCGTCGCCTCTAGATTTGTTACCTCATTGCGTAAAAAATTGGCCTGTTTCTCCAACTCGCGGAGTTTCTTGCTTAAAATCGGCACCGAAGACATGAATTTCCGTATTAATATACTCTGGAATACTGCTGGTGATTCCCCTTTCTAATGTTGCAAGAGAATAAACACAAACACAATAAAGATGAACAAGTAAATTGATGTGCAAACCTGCTAAGATCAGGCTGTAATAGTATAAATAAACTCAGTAATATTATTGAAACACCTATATAGTCTGTAGAAGTTGCGCTATGATGGAATATGCATGTATATTCAATAATGGTTCGGTCAATAATAATAGTACAAAAAAAAGCGAAAGATGCTAACGGGTCAAAATTCATCATGTTTTCATTAAAAGCGGAGTTACTTTGTTGCAGCGACTAAAAATAATATTAATTTAATTATTTTGTGAATAATGCAAATATTGTACTAAATAAACACAAGGACCTCAGGAAAATCCTCCAGTAAGTAATTTAAGACGATAATAAAGCAAAAGTACATTGCATATACGTTTATGTATATAAGATTACTTATTGCTTAAAAACTAAACACACTCTAATGTAAAGATATCAGTGTAAGACATCAGTATTCATTCGCATAAAATACTGAATAATAATAATAAAGTAAGGAAAATGGTTTTGAAAGAGCCTCTAACAATGGAAAAAACTGAAGGAGACTTGTGAAGACTAGTCATTCTTGTCTTTATTTTCTCCACATATGGAGGCCCCAGAGACAGTCGGCGGCTTTTGGGTCAAAGCAGCAGATTTCTTTTTAACAAGACTATCCACCCCAACCTCAGAAGAAACACTAGCGGTAGGCGGTGAGTCAGGAAGACTAGAGGCTGAGAACAGATCCGTTTGAGTATCACTAGCTTGCATTTCGTCACGATTACGCACCAGGCTTTCAGAAGAAGTTTTGATGTGTGGTTTGATATGTGGAAATTTGTAAATATCGTATTGTTCGGTTACCCCGTCTTCTTGAATTTCAGTCGTCACCTCAGCTCCAGATACGGATTTATTGTACCGCATCATCGCAATCATATCCTCAAAATGGCCAGCGGGATCGGTGAAGCCCTTAGCACCTTGAGATCTTGCTAAATCATAACTAAAGTTTCTAGCTTCTTGCATTTGTTGGCGCGTTTGCTCTTCATTAGCTGTGAGACGATCGTTGTACCTGGCAACCCCGTGAATCTTGTCGACACCCCGCCGCACCTTATTTCGCCTATCGAACCACCAGTGTAGTTTCTCTCTGTTGACCTCATCTTTGCCAATATCCGCGGCATACATCCGCTCGTAGGTGCCCTTACGCGTATCAAAAGGTTTGTGACGGTAAAACATCTTTTTGGGTTTCTCAAGCATCTCCTCCGTTAGCTTCAGCTCACCGCTTTCGATCTGCTCAATGTCTCGTTCCTTCAGCATCTCATCCAATTCATTCATCTTAATAGTCCGTTCTAGTTGCTCCTTCTTGCGCAAACTTACACCAAGATCATCTAGTGTCTTTAAACCTCGTGGCCTGTTAGTTAGATATTGTTCATCCTTGGCAATCTCCTCATCGGAATAACCAATTTGACGAAGAATTTCACTTTCACGCGCACGTTCTAGCTGTTCTTTCCGAACCTCCATATGCTTATTGGCGTCTTCAATAGATTTGTGCAGCTTACCTTTGTAGTTTCGATACTGCGTACGGGGAAGCTCAACAGTATCTAAAATATCCTGTAGGGCATGAGGCGCTAACTTGGTGTGCTGCACTAATTCATCCAAACTCATTTTTCGCTGCTCAGGTGCTAAAACCCACTGCAAATCTTCGTCATCGATTCGGTCGCGCACCAAAGAGTACGGCTCGTACTTGTCGCGCTCCCAGGAGAGTGGTAGATTCCCGGAGATAATGGTTTGATTCGTTCGAACATTATCGAGCATCTCCATGTATGTGTTAATATACCATCGTGGGGCGGAGTGGTCAGTTAACTCCGTGCTATTAGCATCCTTGGATGATTCTACATACATTAAGGGCTCGGTGTTGACATCATCTTGTCGTGTGTTGATGCCTTGTGCAGTAAACTGAGGTTTCTTAAATTGCTCTTCAGCTGTCGTCTTGTCTACGCGGGGCATTCGTTTAGCTACGAAACGTACGGGAGCTTGCCGAGCAGGTTTAGAAGATGCTGCTCCCATTGATGTTAGCCTAGATGAAAGTATATGCGTATTATTGTAGAAGAAAGGAAAGCTATGATAGGTCAAGAAAAAGCGAGACTAGTTATGTACCTAAAATTCTTATACAAAATAGAATTATGAAAAAAAATGTCATTTTTGAATATAAAAAAAAGATTTCGAAATATCAGGAAAATACTAGTATGAAGAATGACCAAAAAAGCCACTAGATAATAAGATAAAGTTTTCAATAATAAAAAAGATATATATATTAGTAATTTCTGATGATATCATTTCCCATTTATTTTCCGAGTTGAAATAAATATAAGTAATTATTGGAATACTGAAAATAAAAAGGGTAAGAAACATAACAGATATTGAGTAATTTTCAGATAAAAAAGGGTAAAAATAAATAAAAAAAGGTTCTCTATGATTTTGAAAAATGGTAGACATCTGAATAAAATGCTACCGTTTTTCAGTAGTCATAGATTATGATAGATTAGGTCTAATCATAATCTATTCAAAGTCCCACAGGAGGTACCATCTCATACTTTAGCAGCCTTCTTGACAGGTGCCTTTTTGGCAACATTCTTCCTGGGGGATGCCTTTTTGCCAACAACCTTCTTGGCACCAACCTTCTTGGGAGATGCCTTCTTGGAAACAACCTTCTTGGCAGCAACCTTTTTGGCAGCAAACCCTGCGGCTGCCTTCTTTACAGAAGCTTTCTTAGCTGCAACCTTCTTCGGAGACGCCTTCTTGGGTGATGACTTTTTAGGGGATGCCTTCTTGGGAGATGACTTTTTAGGGGGCGCCTTCTTGGAAAGCACTTGAGAGGGGAGCTTTTTTTGAGGGTTGCCGTTAACGGCAGGGGCGAAGTTTCGAAATTCAGGGGATGACATGACTGTGGAGAAAAGGTTCTTTATATGAGAAGCAAGCAAATGGTGCCTTTGTAACTATCAAGAAAAATAAGGATAAATCTCAAAAATGTGAAAAAATGCGAATTAGAACAGAATAGCATTTCATAATTTTAAAAGTCGATGGCACGTTTAGCGAAAAGAAACTTTTCACATCTCTAGATCATTTCTAATTACCATCGTTATTGTTAATACTAAAACACTAGGTTTTAGAAGGAAGCATTTAGACTTTACTTACCCATTTACCTTTAAAATTTATTTTCGTCAGCGCTTGCTCCTCCAAATAATATTGGATTCAACAGTTAAGGACAAAATGGGTGTGCATTTGATTTTTTTTGTCTTGCATGCTTTTGATTTCTGTTTCTTCTTTTTCAGATATCCTTCCCTTCTAATGCATAAAAAGATGGAAATTTTAGAATTTCAAACCCTACGAAACATTCTCATACTTTTCAATGATCTCGTGAGATGGCCAAACACGCACCATTCCATCCTCTGCGCCGGTTGCATACGAGTTTCCATCAGGAGCCCAACGGATATGAAAAATCGGACCATGGTGCCCACGGTTAGATTCTAGTTCCGTCCCATCAATAGAAAACTCCTTCGCCTTCAACTTTGACCCTGCCGCTACATTTTGCCCATTAGGTGAAAGCGAAGCACACTCCACACCTTCGCTAGTGGTGAAGCTATTTTTAATCTCCAAGGAGGTTGTATCAATAAAGCTGATGCTCTTCTCATGGGCAGCAACTATGGAATGACGATGGGTGTACTCCAGAAAGTTCAGGCGGGGAATCTCAAGACGCAAGTACGGAGCTGAGACATCACGCAAATCCCATTTTAGAATAGTATTTTCACACGATGTCACCATGGTGTTAGGATCAATAAAATAGGTGGCTTTGACATTAGTAGCGTCCGGTTCTCCGAAAGAAACCGGATCCGCATCATACTTATTCGCGTCGTAGATACGAATTACTCCATCAAAGCAACCAGTGGCAATTTTATTCTCCATCCAATCGCAAGACTTGATGTATTTAGGATGATTCCAGGAGTGCAACTTGTGCCCATTAATCGCATCCCACACCATAGCAGAGTAATCACCACTACCGGTAACTAAGCACGTGGCGGCATTATTAAAGGCAGAACAAAACACGGCCCCTTTATGACCTTCAAAGGTGCCTACCCAGTCCCCAGTTTGCCCATTGCGTAGCATCGGCTTTGCATCGTGGCAGGAAGTTACAAACCAAAAGGTCCCGTTAATGATTTCACTGTAATTTATATGGCAAACAGGACGTGTATGTCCAGAGCAAAGCTTTACTTTTGTAATATCAGACGTATTATTACTGTTGCTTTCGGCTGGTGCAAGTGCAACCGCCGGTCTGCTTGTCGGTGCAGTGTACTTAGTGCTCATGACCCCAAACACAACAACTGAGGTAAATATTAAATAATGAACTAATTATAATAGAAATATTTCAAAAAAAAAAACTAGTCGAGGAGAATAAATGTCTATTTTTCTAAAGAAAAAACGCGTAATACACACTTAACAATAAATAAGGGTGTTCCAATAAGTGAACTTACCCACAAAACCATATTTTGTGCGTATCACAGAGTTATTAAAGAATTAAAGAGTTTAAATTCTTAAGATATTCGATATAATATCATTTCCAAGTATTTTCACGGCGCTTTTTTTCTTCTAGGAAATATGTAAATAGAGAAATATTTTGCACTATTGGCAAATATTTTAGTCTCATTATATTGTATTTTTTATCTACAGACAATACTCACATTTTTATTAACCTTCTATCAAATAAATATTTTCCCCAAATTTAGAAATGATCACCATCCAATAATGTTCTTCGCTTTATGGCTTACTCTCGTGTGCGTTGACGAGGAACAGCGCGGAGAACTTCATCAACACGCAAGATCATTTCAGCTGCTTCTGATGCATATGCTACGACAGAACTCTTTACCTTATAGGATTCTGTAATACCAAGTTCCTTAACATCAGCAATATCACCCTTTATGACATCAATCCCATAGGAGCGATCACCTTTAAAATGAGCAGCCTGCAGACGTGTCACCAGATCATTGCTGTCAAGGCCGGCGTTATCAGCAATAATTGCGGGAATGGTTCGAATAGCAGTTGCAAAGGCTAGCATTGCCAATTGCTTCTTCCCAGGAACCGATTTAGCTTTCTCCTCAACAGCTTGTGCCATTAAAAACTCAGAACATCCCGCACCAAGAACAGTACGTGTCTCCTTGATGGTCTCGGAGATGACACACAAAGCGTCATGGATCGATCGCTCAGCTTCATCCAAGATGTGGCGAGACGTACCTCGAAGAACAATCGTGCACGCTTCACCCTTCGGTAGCCCTGAAAAGCGTATCACGGTTCCCTCTCCAATCATAAATTCGTCGATGCGCTCAGCAAAACCGTATTGGACGTTTGCGGTTTCATCAAAAGTAGAAACCACATCAGCACCAAGAGCCTTCGCAAGGCGCTCAATTCCATCAAAGTCTGCATGTTCAATAGCCATGATGCCATGCTGTGCAAAAATCTCTTCCGGATAGTTGTAGATAAGTTGGCGGTTTATAAAACAGTTGATGTTGTGTTTTATGATCTTCATACATTTAGCCTTCATCTTGCTTTTCTCTGATGCTTCAACCTCGGCCAGCTCCGCAACACTTTCAACAGCAACCTTCGCTCCAAATATTTTAATTTTGTCAGTATCCATGGGAGTATTGGCAACAAGAATTTTAGCGTTTTCAAGATAACGAGGTTGGCCGATTCCGATTTTTTTGTCCAGAAGAAATCCAGGCTCCAAATAGCTGTCGCGCAACGTACCACCAAGCTTTTTCATGATATTAATCATCTCAAGGTTCCCACTCCCCTTAAGGCGAAGAACAGCATCAACACATAACTTGGCAAAGTGGTCAGATTCCACAGTGATAATTTTAGAACTTAACGTGGTCTTAGCAATTCGAATAAGATCCTCATAAAAAAGTTCTTTATTGTTACCATGGTCCTCAGTGGAAGCAGCAAGAGCCTCGTGAGCGGCTATACTTGCCATACGATAACCATCAATAATTGTTTGTGGATGAATTGATTGATCTAAAAGTTTTTCAGCGTTACGAAGGAGTTCACCAGCTAAAACAGTAACGCTAGTAGTTCCATCACCGACTTCCTCATCCTGCGTATTACTCATATCAATTAAAATCTTTGCAGCTGGATTGTCCATGATCAATGACTTGAGAATAGTGGCACCATCATTTGTTACCCTAACATTTTGAGTTCGATCCATTCCTTGAAGGATTTTGTCCATTCCCTTAGGTCCCAAAGTAGTTTTTACAATGTCAGCGACGGAAATAGCACCCATGATATTCATCAAGCGCGCTCGCTCTCCTTTTTCTTCAGCGGCACCATCTCGTAAAACTTGAGAGGCTTGATTAGAGAAGAACATGATTAATAACAACAAAAACAAAGTAAAAAGATAAACCTTACTAAAAAAATAAAAAAAACAATAGAGAAAAGTGAATATTTAAATAAAACACGGTCTATCATGTTAGCAGCAGATTTTATTCATAGATTTATTTATTTCGCTGATTTCATTTCCAAATTAATTTGATTAAAAAAAAGCATAATTAACTAAAGAACAGTGCATAAAACTATTTTATTTTATTATAAAAGGGCAATTTACTAAAGATGTATAATAATATTCACTTTTTACAATTGTAATATTCTTACTAATCATTTTTCAATTATATTCTGTATAATATATCAAACAATAAAATAGGCAATGCTATTATTTAGAATTTAATTAAGAACTAACAACTCATAAGATGTAGTGAAATATATCCACATAATTTGTAAACATACCTCAGATAAAGAAAGTTTGAATAAACTTTTCCCCATAATTTTTTACATAGATTTGTATACAAATAAGGACTCGCTAATAATAATATTTTTCATACTTGATAAGTAACGAGAAAGCAAAAATAAATGTAGAAGTTGCTCTAAAGACGATACAATTTGGAACCAATATTAAGATACAAAACAATATGAAAAAGTATTTGGGATAATAACACTAACATCACCAAATAAATGTAAAATAATATGTAAAAGATCATCTTTAATATGATCAACGTCCTCACTAAAACAAACACCAGAAATAAACAAATATTAATTTATACAACAAGCATGGGAGAAATACAACACACTTAAGTCCAATTCTTAAAATGAAAAACATGTGTGGTACGTTGAATTCTGGAGGATCAGCAATACATTCAATGATTCAATAATTAATGTGTAAAAATAAACAAATTAAGGACACTATTTTTATAACACCCCAAAACTGATACCAGAAATATCTAATATGTTTTTTTTTTGTATTTGACGTACACAATAATGCATAACCGCCAAAAGAATCAGCATATATCGACCTGCAGTTGAACTTCATAAGTAAAAGCACCTAGAATCAATCCCGAAAGTTAGCAACATTGAATTAAAGAATTAAAAGAGATAAATAATATTTGCAATAATTAAAGGAATAATAAAAATGCTTTATTGTCCATTAAAATCGTTGAAAAAGTTTTAAGATTAAACCATATCTTTTTTAAAAAGCTTTGAAATGGATGTAATTTTCTCAGAAGAGAATACACATAAATATAACACTTAATATTTATATTATTATCCTCCAATTTTGATAATAAAAAATTATGGACAAATAAATCAAATAATTAAAAAGGTAATAAAGCATTGAAAGAAAGATGTATTAGAAATGCGAGTCTCATAGCTAGTAAGTTAAGGTTATTAATAATGACAATATATATTAATGTAGGTGAATAGAATTAAATTGCTGATGGTGATGAAAAATAAAAATGTAGAAATCTAATCCATCCTAGAAAAATAATCTCGGCAAAAAAGCTTCATCACCGTTTTAAGGGCATGCTAAACCCTTTTTTCTGTGTGACACAATACACGGTGACGCTAAATGCTGCAGTGAAAAATATAGGATCGCCCTAAAATGCTACTGGGGTATGTATATAGGGGATAAAAATATGAAAGAAGCTACAGAAAGATAAATAGCGATAAAGATCATGATAGGCTTAGACAAATTAAAATAATAAATAATGAATTTCGTAAGACAAGACTAAATAGTTCAAGGGCTAATATTTAAAAACATACAATAAGAGTTTCCAAAGTAAAGGTTTTGAAAAGTATATTTCGTAAAAAGAATCTCCCTCAATATTTAGTACATCAAAAAAGAAGATTCATAAGATCAGTATTCAAAAAAATATGCAAAGTGAAGAAAAGCAAAGAAAGTTTGATTCGCCATTGATCATAATATACGTAAAAGTGGCCAACTGTAGAAGAACTTACTATAATTATTAGAAAATGTTTACACCTTGTAAAATTTTCAATTGGATAAAGGGTTATCTAAATAAAATAAAAACCAATGCTTCAAAACTAAGTACCGAGACTGTAAATACTGACAAGGTAAATATAAAATCATGAGAGATGAATCAGGTTCTTTTCCGTGAAAATAAAAGTAACACCTGTCACAAATGGCTTTACAATTTAGCATTCGAGCAAAGTTGTTAAACTGGGAGAATTACGCCCTATAAAGCCCAACAATGTATAGCCACTTAAACGGGATGGAATTGCCGCCGATAACAACCCTAGGCCTGTGACCAAAACCAAAATAGTCACTCCCCCTTTTTTACACACACAAAAACTGTGGATTTCCCTCTAAATATTGAGATCTATTTAACTAGGGCTGGCAAAGTTTCTCAGTGTCGAATTCGACCACCCTTTATAAAAAATAAGCAATTTTACGCCAAAACCCTTAACCTAATAATTTTGAGTTGCGGGCGCACTCTCCACGGATTAGTGAAGAAAAGACACATTATTTCTTTTGTTTTTAAACAAACTCGCAAAATATCTGATGATTGTGCCCATCTTTCCTTTTATTGAGGCCCCGCCTTCCAACGGTAACGCAAGTGACGGTGTCATTATTTATCAAAATCTATCCAGAAAAAAAACACATTTGACGGCGAATATATTTGTTTTAAGCCAAAAAGTACTTTATAATAATAAACGTTCATCTGTATGACGCTTATTCAATTTTATTGTTTAAATATTAAATTCCTGCTTTTTTAATTATTTTTATTACTGAAAGTGTAGAACAAGGTTTAATGTCACTTTTTAATCTTGATACTGAAATTCCGTTTGAGGCCTATAAGCGTACTATTTACCATCACGCTTACTCGTACACACACAGAATGCGTGATCCGGCACAAATTTTTCGTATATCAAAGCTTGTGTTTAATCGTGCAAAGCAAGAGTTCTATAATGGAAAATTTGATATGGCATTGTATTTTGCACTCAGGACTGTGGCACTACTTGATCATAAAGAAACCTCCATTGATGTCCGAAAACACGATAAAGGTGCCCGATTATTTATTAAGGAGGTGATGAACTTTGTTGAAAATATTTTAAGCGGTAGTGAATTGAATAAACAATATCAAGAAATGATCAAAAAAATAAGGGACAATGAGCCGGCACGCAAAAAAATGATTGCATTGCAGATGGAAACAGACACAAGTATGACACTTGAAGATAATAGAAGCTTACATAACTTGAGAAGGGATCAACTTTTAGATAATGAATGTGAAAAACTTCATGAATTTCGTAATAAATTATTTGGTCTTAACTCATTAACAAATTCATCACAACTACAAACATCAATTGAGGATTCATCTACTCTGTCACAAACCACAACTGTTGTACCAGAAGAGAATAATATTTTTGAAAAGGGAAACATCAGTAATGTTGAATATTCACTACCTACAGGATTAACTGAAACTTGTATTCATCCTTTAAATAGTAGACCAGTATTGTACAAATGGTCGTTCAATGCATCTAAAGATTCTTCAGCTAAGGGACGTGGAATTGTTAATATTGGAAATTCATGTTACATGAACAGTGTTTTGCAGGTAATTAATGTTACACCTCTGGCAAAGTTTTTTTTGCAGGACGACTACATGGAGTTGTTTTCTAATGTAGATAACAAAATTGTTAGAGTTGTGAACGCTTTTGCGTTTATTATACGCGAACTTTTTCATACTGAAACTTCTTTTGCTATCAGTGCGTCAACATTAAAAGGTGCTATTGGAGTAGTTTGTGAAACCTTTGATAATAAGATTCAACAAGATGCTAATGAATTTCTTCGCATACTTCTCGATATGCTGCATTCTGGGTTGAATGAAAATGAAGGCAAAATTGTGAAATTCTCAGAAATTGATAATTGTAAAGGTACTGACGAGGAATTATCACGAAAATACTGGTGGCAGTACTCCCAGAAGAATTCATCCATTATAACTACGCTTTGTGCATTTCAAGAACGGAGTTGTATTACGTGCCCTTTGTGTGATATGTCTAGTCGTTCCTTTCAAACAACCCTTGGTGTGGAATTGCCAATTATAGAAGGAAACACTGTATCAGTAGAAGATTGCCTCAATGCTTATTGTGCAAAAGAGCTTCTCTCAAATGATTCTCTTTATTTATGTCCAAAGTGTAATAAAAAAGTGAATGCGACAAAGCAGCTTTCATTTTTTTCTACACCGGAAGTTTTATTTATTACATTGAAACGATTTCGGAAATATGGGGATTTTTCTAATTTAGCAAAAATAAATTCTGAGGTTTTCTTTCAACGTAGCCTTGATCTTTCACCATTTATCTCTTCAAATTTTTCCAAGACGAAATTTTCATTAGCGGGTATTATTAATCATCAAGGAAATGTGCATGGGGGTCATTATACCTCCGACACTATTGGCAATGATAATATTTGGTTTAACTTTAGTGACGAAAGGGTTACTGTTGCAAATAATCCCGATTTTCGACAGGCATACATTCTTTGCTATTTGAGAAATTAAAAAAAAATGATTACGCTTTTTTTTTTTACGTATACACAACATAAATCTATATTCATATATATTTATCAGCACTACATCTGACCATAAAAATTAGAGTAATATTTTGATCAGTCTTTATTATCCTTAGTTTGTCTTTAAAAAGTGGCATATTAATACACAAAGTAGCATGAATAATTGTACTATGGTACTATTTATTCACCTTTAGCATGTTGATTAAAAATATATTCAATATAGAAATTTTTTATTTCTGTATTAGTATTTGAGACTTTTAAATAGCTTCTGCATGCCTCAATGTATTAAATTACACCTGGTCGACTTTTGAATTCTAAATAAATTAGGGAAACTGATGACAAAACTCACGAAATCAATGTCAATTATTTAAAAGGGCACATATTTTATGTTCATTAAAATTTGTAGTAGGGTTCGAATAAATTCTCATTGATTATAAAAGGATTTTATTACTGGAAAAATAGGGTTGACAATATTATTCTGAATTTTTAACGTCTATTATATATATATATTTGTTGCGTTAAATAATATTATAGTTCAATGAAATATGTATGGCCTTTTTTTAATCCTATTTTCAAAATTTATGAGTATTCATATAAGTATACATATAGATTTCTACTCTTTGCTTAATATATTCAAATATTATTTATTTGTCGAATTTTTTATATTAATCTTTTACCTTTTTTGATATTGATTCTGTATAATACCATCTAATTCTGAAATTGTTCAGCTTGCACTTTCTACCTTTTTTTTTCAGTTTATGATATGTGTTTAGTAGCGTTTTTATTGTTTAATATATCTAATTAAAACAAATAAAACGGTATTATAAGTAAGGATGCTACGACGTTCATATATAGTTCGATCAGGTACATCCTTTATTCACGTTGTATCAGGCATATCTAATCAAACGATGGCTACGTCTTTAAAGGAAATACTTGAGCGACCACAACTTAAAGTTCAATCACTTTCACTTATACCACCACCCCGTTGGGCTGCCGAACTATCTCGAAAAATAAAAACTGTATTCCCTGAGCTTCAACTGGCCCATCAAACACGCCAGCTTCAGGCCTTTATTCATCCCAGCTTTATAACAGACAAAATAGAATCTACTACAATGCGCCAGCTTTCTCCATTGGGCGAAGTTATACTTCTTCATATAGTTTGTCGATGGGTTTTTCAGATTTTTGAGGATTTAAAACGAGAAGAGGCTTCCTCTTTAATAGCTGTTTTAGTCAGTGATCTATCTCTTTCTCGTATAGTCAGAGATGTGTGGAGACTAGAGAACATGGTGCTAACTGACGCCTCAGCCAATTTGTTTTCTCGTGAGAAATTGAGATCTGCTAAGGGTTTAATGCAGTGGCTAGCTGTAGGCGAGAAGAATGGAATGCCTGATCCGTTTCTAGCCGAATGCTTAAAAGCGTTTATCACGGTTGTGTATATAGAAAAGGGAATGGATTCTGCTATTTCATTTTGCCATGAACATATTCTCCCATATCTTGAATAATTAAGATAGATGCATATACCTAATATCAAACAATCAGTTTATTTACAGTTTTTTGTATTAAAATATCTTGTTATATTATTATCTTTGACTCTTTTTATCCATTCCTCTTATTTATTTTATCTAAAGAATGAACCCATACCAACTAGCAACGCCAAGCTTATAGAAATTGGTGTCTGGATAAATATATCGATGGAGCATGATCAAAATGACGAAATGGGTCATAGTTCTACTGAATTTCCCGTTTCTAACTCTGAGATAGAACTTTCGATGACCAAAATTCGTGAGAAAGTTATAGACGATAAGCTGAGAGCTCTGCAAGGATTTTCCTTTCCAACTCCCGAAACACCTGATAGTGACCCAAGCGGGGCTCTCGTGTATATTGAAACATATAAGAAAAGTTATCAAAGTGACAAAGATGTTGATTCTTCAGACTATCCTATGATTGGTGTACCAAGTGATCTAAGAAATTCTAACGATATTCTGGATCTTTCTTGTGCTGGACTTGGTACTCGAGGGAGTTTTGCGCTCGCTGCTGCACTTCGGGTTAATAGTTCTATACAAATACTTATATTACTGAACAACTATATCACAACATCAGGTGCGCTCGCTATTGTTAATGCTATCATTGAGTCCAGAAATGTGACGGAGGTAAACTTTTTTTCAAATCATATAGGAGCTGTCGAGTCACTCCCAGGCGTCAACTATTCATTGCGTGGTGGTGATGTAATCAAGAAGCTCATTTATTCTGGATCCCTTATTACGAAGTTATCTCTCGGAGACAATCATCTATCCGATGCTGACCTTCAAATATTATCCGAAACACTAGCCGAGAACATAACGCTACAGCATTTGGACCTGAGCTACAACAAACTGAGCTATATTGGAGCAATAGAACTTGCCAAGGTTCTTTCTCGTAACGCTGACTTACGTGAGATTAATTTGGAATGGAATCACTTCGGTGCCGCTGGATGTCAGATTCTGCTGTCACAGGGTTTTCTATTCAACAACACTATTAAATCCTTTAACCTCAGTGCGTGCGGATTGGACGATACGTGTGCAGTTTTGGTTTCAAGAATTATAAGTGAGAATGCTACAGAGCAAATTATCATAGCCAACAATCGAATTAGCGCAGCTGGGGTCGATTCCATTATTAAGGGTATTGTGGCCACCACGTCGCTTACAACGTTGGTGTTGGATGGGAACTACCTCGGTGATGATGGTTGTTCTAAGTTGCTGAATACCGCCACGAGTGGCGCTTTCAAAACATTGACCTTGCTGAGTTTCCAGCATTGCGGTTGCTCAGCCGCCACCGAAGCACGTAGCCAAAACGCTGCCATGCCGGATGGATTTTGTATTCGTGTATCTGAAGGCTATAGTGTCATCAATACTTTGTAAGCTATCCTAATTTTTATGTAAAATATAAAGTATCATGCAAAAAATGCATATACGTAAAATAATTTGTTTGACTATTTTAGAATGAAAAACGACGTAGACTATTCTTTTTACATGAGAGAACTATCCTTCTCTACTGTCATTATCACTAATTATATCTGAAATCGTCATTTGTGTAGATTCCATGTAGTTTGCTAGGGAGATGGACAAGCTTCAAACTGCGATTAATAGGATCTCTGCGTTTGGTCTCGCAGATGACCTGGAGGCTCGAAAGGTGGTTGCGGAGCTCGAGCTTGTGTCTCAGCATGCTTCTGCCCATTCGCTTCAATTTTCTGAGGAACTCATGTGCCAGTGTATTGATCTACTAGAAGAACTTCCTAGGGTTTCCATCGCCACGGGAGCATTAATCATGCTTCTAGCTAATGCATGCCTCATTGATGAGAATTTATCCCTTGCCTCTCGGTATGGGCTTCCTGCCTTGTGTGTTCTAGTGCTTCAATCGCAAGCAGAGCTGTCAAATGAAACACTCTTTTATATGTTTGACCTCATGAGTACCCTTTCTTCAAGGGAGGGATATGTTAGGCAATGTCTTCGCCCTGGGATTCCATATGTTTTGGAAGCTATGAAACAGCGAATGAAGTCATTAGATGTTTTGTTTGGTGGTTGTTTTTTATTAAGCACTATGACGATACTGGATGAGTCAAATTGCGAACTGACAGTTCGACGTGGAGGTATGCAGGTTGTAATTAATATTTATCGATATGCTTTGAAGCGTCTCTCGGAATTAACTATGAATCAAAAGACTAATACAGGATTAGAAGAATCAACGCGCGAATGCGTCTTGGCTCACCTGAAAAAGGAAAAGCAGGCTGAATATGTGCATTTGTGTAAAGGCATTCTTCGATGGTGCAAAAATATCCTCCAAAATTTGTGCCGCGCCGACAGTCCGACTATTGATGCAACATTACCAACATTGGATTATGGACAATACGGGACGAGTATCGAAATGGATGATCTGAAGTGGACACTTGTGTTCGAACGCAAAAAAAGGAAAACCTCGATCGAGCCATTAGCGTAGGGTTTATGTATGCCGGTTTAACATATTTAAGCCAGATGTAGATGTCCATTCACGAATTAGAATCTGTGGTCTGAAAACGCATTTTTAAAAATTATTGTATATAGATTAGTTGTGTTTATTTTAAAACTATCTGCAGTTGGGTGAATTAATATTTTTGGATAACCAAGTTTGGTAGAATCTGAATGAAATGCAGCCACGCTTGCTGACCTCGTTTTTCTTTTTCCCGCTGTTCGTGATACACCCATCTTCAGTAAACCAAACACTAGTCAAAAAATAGACTAAAAAAAAACGTAAAAGGTAGTTCGCAATAACATTCACTATACCCAATGAGCGGTCAAAACCAGAAAACCATAGAGACCGTGCTCCTTCGTCTCAACATGCCCGAAGCGATCCCGAAGTTTAAGGAGATGAACGTTAATCGGATTGTGTCACTGCGCAAGCTCACGGAGGAACAGCTTCGGAAAGTCGTCCCGGACGACGCGATGCGGCAGAAGCTGATGGAGGCGATTAACAGCCGTGGGAACCTGCAGACGCGGCGGGCGGCGGCGCCGGAGCAGCCCTACCCCCCGCGAATCGCAGAGATCCACCCGATCGGAACTGGGACTAATGACTACCGAGGCACCATCGTCCGTGGACGCGGTCGTGGAGGCGGCAGTGGGGGTGGTGGGGGCGACCTCGCTCGTGGTCGTGGAAATGGAGGGCAGAATGGGAGTGAAAGCTCACG
The DNA here is from genome assembly GCA_000982615.1 of Phytomonas sp. Hart1. Lineage (NCBI taxonomy): Eukaryota > Euglenozoa > Kinetoplastea > Trypanosomatida > Trypanosomatidae > Phytomonas > Phytomonas sp. Hart1. Next base: position 80,056 of record HF955209.1, on the reverse strand, counting down.
ACCTTGTCGGAATTTTTTTAGCTCAGAAGGGTGCAAGTATGGGGAGACCTGCCGCTATAGCCATGACGAATCCTTACGTCATCTGGTTCAGGAAAATGTACTGGAGAAACCGCATGTCGATGTCGGTCGACCGTCTTACGAGTTTTCTCAAGAGGTTACTATCCCGACAGAGCATCTTAAATATCTTATTGGCGTTAATGGATCTAAATTAAAGTATATCAATGATAAATATGAGACATACAACGAGCGCTTCTTAATGGTGGACGATTCTCAAGAAACCTTTACACTTAAATTGTATGGCAATTCAAAGGATTCGCTACAAAAGGCCGCTGAAGCAATGCTGAGCGTGGTGGGCGTGAAGGGTAGGGAGGAGAGAAAGATTCGTTCTGAGTACTTTATCAATGAACTGGATATTAACACGCGCGCCGTTAAGCTTTTGGCTGCGTGCAACATCCTGAACGAGGGTACCCCTCATCATCTTTCAGAGAAAGTTATCCGAAGCATTGTATCAACTGTACGTTTTGTGCGCCCTCAGAGTGTACGACACTTTTTCGTTACTAGCACCAACGGTGATAGGGAGAAGCTTGATGTCGTGAGCAAGATTATCTCGCAGGTCAAAGGAGTGCAAGCTATTATGTTTTGCGAGCAAAAGCGTGTGGAATCGTTCGCCACTGAAGGCGGTATTCAGCGCCTGACGAAACATTTCAATGGTGTGCATCCAAAGTTTCTGTACCGTAAAATGTCAAAGGAAGAGCGAATGAAAAATCTAGAAGAGTTTAAGCATGGTGCAGAAAATGAAAATGGAGTGAAGCAGCGGCTTCTTGTGACCAATGAAGACTATGCCAAACTTGCGCGCAAGACGATTATTCCATTTGTGAACCTTGTCATTAATCTTAACGTTCCGCGTGATGAGTTCTATGTGGTACAGTCATTGGTAGCCGGTCGTCAAGGCACTGTGGGTATTTCCTTCCAGTTCGTCAGTCAGATGGACACAGGCAAATTCGCTGACATTAAGGATCTGGTAAACTTTGAGGAATACACCAATGAGCAGGAATTTCGTGAAGCCGTGCTGAAGCTTTCCTATGATACCCGAGATGCTCCTCTGACGTCCCCAGATGCGGAACCACAGGATGACTGGCGTGAACATCTAAATGATCCAAAGCCTAAGGCTCCTCAGCATAATCGGCATAAATGAGAAGGAAAGGAGCGCATAAATAAAATGATCCAAGGGAATGGATTAACTAAATGCTTTTATTATTATTATGGTCATTATTTTTTTATACAAATTATAGAGAAAAGTTGTATTAGGAATGTTGTGTTTGTGTGTGTGATCGGGGAAATGATAATGTACTGCATATTTGTTATTTGGCTTGTGCATCTTGATTCAGTCAAATCGATCTTGGATCTGACAAGTTTATTCATGTGATATCGATGATATAAAGAATCAAGTATTCATATGTATAACATGAAGTATGCTAACTAATATTAAGGAATGAAATACAAGGGTGATTCACTCTGTTGCTTTATTATTACTTCAAACCACCGAAGTTTTATATGCGAATTTAAATTGGCGCGAAGATTTACACAACAGCATCACTAATGGGTCAGTGTCAGGACAATATATTACGGGACGTAAATTTAAGTTAAAACAGTGCTTTTACTCGAGATGAATAGGAAAACAAAGGTGAAAAAATGATACACAAATTATCTAATGTTTTTTTTTCAGATATATTCGTTTCGTTCAGGGACATTATTACTCTGTGTACGCAATTTTTATCCTTTTTTTCTTGCATGTCACATGTTTTCACCCCATATATTTTTTTAACAAATTTTATTAAGTTGTTTACCTTTTCCATTTTTGTCATATAACTTCTGTACCCGTGAAACGATCTTTGGACACTTAATTTTTATCCTTTTAAACAAAGTCACTTCAAAAGAAATTATCTATTTTTGCCTCCATACCTTGGCTTTTGATTTTTCTAATGCAGGACACACACTCAAAGACACATACACACGTTAAGACGAATAGGTTTATCTGAGCTTATATTGATACACTACATCATGACATCTGTCTTAAAAACAGCCAATATTGAGCTCTTGTTGAAAGAGTTGGTTCGTGGTGCGATGGCAAGTGCCTTTCCTCAACTCTCAGCTGCTTTGCCTGAACCACTTATCACCTCAGGGAAAGTGGCCGATTATCAATGCAACAATGCCATGGGTCTCTCAAAGCTACTCGTTCAGACCAATCCACCTGTTAAAATGACCCCACAAGCACTTGGTGAAGAACTAAAAAAACATCTGCAGGAGAACAATCTTATCGAGAAGTTTGAACCAACACCCAAAGGATTTATTAACATTACTATTCGCAACGACTGGCTAGTGAACAGGGCCCATGAAGTGCTTATTAGTGGGATCATCCCTCCAGAGGTTCCCCCTCAAAGAGTGTTGGTGGACTTTTCTTCACCTAATGTAGCGAAGGAAATGCATGTTGGTCACTTACGATCGACCATTATTGGCGAGTGTTTGTCCCGTCTCTTTGAATTCTGTAATTTTGACGTTCTCCGAATCAACCATGTTGGCGATTGGGGAACGGCTTTTGGCATGCTTATTTTATACCTCAAGCGCAACTATCCCAATTACATCACAAACCCACCTGATATATCAAACCTTACGGATCTTTACCGTGCCTCAAAGGTATGCTTTGATGAAGACCAGGATTTTAAGGAACAGGCTCGTTTGGAGGTGGTAAAGCTTCAGGCCCACGAAGAGAATTCCCTAAAAGCCTGGAAGTTGATTTGTGATGTCTCTCGCAATGAGTTCAACAAAGTCTACTCACGCCTCGGTGTGCGAATTGAGGAACGTGGCGAAAGCTTCTATAATGACTTGATTCCAGTGGTGCTAAAGATGCTTGAGGAGGCTGATCTTATTGAGAAAAACGATGGTGCCAAAGTTATCATTGGTAAGGTCAAAAAGAACTTGAACGAGTTGGACTCTAAAGATATGACAAAGCTATCTGCTCAGCACCTTGCACAAATGAGTAAAAGTGGGCAAAAATACTACCACCCAAACTTATTCCTGGCGATGAAAAAATGTGGGATTTTCAGTGGGGAACCAGGGCATGAGGTTGTGGTACTCTCCAAGAAAGAACAGAAACCGTGGAGTACGTTCGACATTCGCAAAGATTTGGATAAGTTGATGAATAAACTTGAACCTCTATACAAGGGAAATTTAGATCCCCTCTTTCGCGAAGTCTTTCAGGAGAAGGGCCTCATTGAAGGTGACTCCATCATCGTGCCGCGCTTTTCCTTTCCTATTATGGCGATGAAAAGCGATGGCGGCTATACCTACGATACGACCGACTTGGCTTGCATATATCATCGTTTAATGGTCGATAAATGTAATCGTGTCATTTACTGTACTGACGTCGGACAATACGAGCACTTTGTTATGATAACACAGGTCGCTAAAGATATGCATTGGATGGATAATTCTACCTGGGACCACGCCGGGTTCGGCCTCGTCACCGGTGAGGATGGAAAGAAAATAAAAACACGCTCTGGCGAGACGGCGAAACTCAAGGATTTGTTAGATGAGGCCGTCGCTCGTTCTCATTTAATTCTAAAACAGCGCGAAATGACTGACCGTGCTCAGGGACACTCCGAGGAGGATACGGAACGGCTTTCCAATATTATTGGGATTGGGGCTGTCAAGTACTTTGATCTGAAGCAAACCAGGGTGAACGACTACGCATTTAACTTTGAGAAGATGCTAGATATGTCTGGTAATACTGCGGTCTATTTGCTTTATCAGTATGCTCGTATTTGCTCTATAAAACGTAAGTCGAACGTCGATGTTGAGAAGCTGAAGCAAACAGCGAAGATCTCGATAACCCATCGCAGTGAAAGGCAATTATTACTTCAAAATTTCCGTTTTCAATCAACCATTTTGAAGACACTTGAGGATCTGTTTCCACATCATCTTACAGATTTTGCGGCTGAACTAATGTCCTGTTTCTCGGATTTTTTTACAAATTGTCGCGTTATTAACGACACATTGCAAGAAAGTCGCTTGTGTCTAGTCGAACTTACATGTTTAACCCTTAAGAAAATGTTGGACATTCTAAATATTGAGGTAACGGAAAAAATTTGAGATACATTAATTCGACCATATTGTCTTAACCTTTTAGTAATCCAGTATACCTAACCCTAATATTTTTAAATGCAATATGGGGCTAATTATACATAACACAGTGAACTCGGGCTGAGTGTTTGGCCTGCATTTTGTGAACCTGACATTTTTTGTTATCCTCGATTATACCGATAACATTTCTGTTTTCGATTGCAGCTTATTTCTACACTTTATTCACATCATTTGCGGCTTTATTTTGTTTCCTTACCATAATGGTACACCTAGTGAGCACACATGCCATCACTGGACTGTGATTATTTGCCATGTGTTGTGGATAACCAAGTCAAACTGTGTTTGTGCCCATATAAAGGCGCAATGCGGCGAAATTAGTACCACATATATTTTTATGAAGTCTGCCCACGTGTTCACTCAACTAACCCCAAAGCGAGAACCAATTGTTTTGGTATCTTATTCAACATATTCTAGCCTTCTCCTTACGGTGAGCTGAACGACCTAGAGCTTCTCTTTCTAGAATAAAAAAAAGCTTTGTCCTTTATTGATGTCGAAGGGTTTACGTCGTCTTTCACTTGCCTGCACCGGGTCGGACGTAATAGTGCACTGCGCCGACGCCCCCATAACTGCTTTCACCGGCCTCCTTCCGAACTATCAACGTTACCAAAGCAACTAGAATGGAGTTGCGATTTGTAAATATCGGCATTCTGATGGAAAAGATGAAATCGAAAGGACGGGCTGATCATTTCCTACATTGTGGCATAGCGTAGGGGGCATCCCAATCCCTCTACGTTTCTTTGCTGAGAACTTTGTAAAGACTCATGGTCCAGTTCTGTTGAGCCGTTCTTTGGGGGTCATTTTTTTTCTCAGACGAGGATGTGCATTCTATTACCCGCGATGTATTATCTGTATCTTATCATATCTAGATTTACAAGTGATTGGGAGGGAAGGGGAGGGGGTGTTTATTTGTCAGAATAGGATTCGCCACAAAGCACATACTATTTTTTCCCTGTTATTTCTCATTATCAATACCGCAATACTGCACCAGATTTAAACTTCTGGGAGCGGTATTCCAATCTTTCGCTGGGCAAGTTTCGTCAAAAGCTTGTGAGGCAGAGCCTTTCCGTAGGGTGAATCGATATCGCCACAGAGTAGTCAATTTTTAAAATCTTAGCGCGTGACTTCAGTAATTTCTTTGCTAAACAAACAAACAAAAGCAGACTCGGGTGAGGAGTGGGCGTCCCGTTCCCCTCTTCACACCCCTCCCTTTTGGCGGTGCGCTTGACTTCGAAGGGCTTGCTTTCATTTCGACTTCCCCAACACGCGCGTGGGTATCTCTTTTTCAGATCGAGCCTCCAGTTAAAAAAATAAAGGGAAATTGTGAACCCGATGACGTCGGGGATAAGGTTCTTGTGTTATGGGAAAGACTTCATCCGCGGTTTCGACAAGGCCGCCATTTAGAAGGGAAGAGAACGCTTTTTCTCACGAGTGGGTGATCACTTTGCACCTGTGCTGCCTGGATGTTATTTAATGCGTTGAGGAACCGTGAAAATGGAAACGAATGCATCGCGTTGACTTCATAAAGGACTCGCTCGATGGGGCTAGGTTAAACTTTTAATCATTGCATAAGATTTCGTATAAATATTGCATATTTTTTTCATAACGTCATACGAGCAATAGACATTGATATTACAATTAGACCTATATATATATACACATAATCGTATCAAAAATGAAACAAAATTACATAGGAGGGCAAGCCCTATACAATGTAGAGTCTAATTTATCGCTTCATTGACATTATTAGTTTTCGCTTTTATTATTATTATCTGAATATGGTACTTGTTTTTTTTTATGATAAAAGATCCGCTAGTAGAAATTTTTTTATGTCAAGATTAAACCAGAAAACTATAGAACAAAAATAAACTGTGAATAGTGCACTATAGTGATACCAAAGAGAAAAATAAACGGTAAAATAGACAAAAGGATGGAAAAATGGGGTTTCTCATTCACCTATATCACCACCTGGCGGATCAAGAACGTCTAGAATGGCTTATGCTTTTTGCGATGTACGATGAACGTGTATACGCGGTTGTAAGTCAGCATGGCCTTCCCCCTTTAATTCTTCAAACTCTTCCATCTCCCATTTCGGCTCATTTTTTAGCGCGTGGCGTGTTTTATCACCACATCTCCGAGGAGGTTGTTTCCAACTTTCCTTCCTTATGTCGGATGCTTTCCTCCTCTAAAACGATAGCCGAAAGTACGGCGCTGTCGTCTTTAATTGGCAATTCGGGGTTGTTGGAGCAGCACCGAGGGCGTATCCTCACTCATGGTGAAATTTATCAGCAAATGATTCTTTCCGATTCGGTTTTTGCGCAGCGGGCTGCACTCCGTTTGCTGGCTTATGCGTCCTCGGATGAGGCCCTTTCGGATGTTGTCACCCAACTGCAGTACCGGTTGGATATTTTACAACACATTAATCGAGTTTTTGGATCAACCTCGGACGTCGTCTCGCGCCGCCTGTCGGTTCGTTGTTTGGCTCTCATGGGTGGCTTTAATGAGAGCCGCGCGGATGTGAAATACACCGAGGCGATGTCGTACGCCATTACCCAAGTCCTGCCGGAGTTTATACTCTACTTTTTAACGACCTTTTGCTATGCCGAGCTTCGTTGGGGTTTGCGACGTATTTCTGGTCTTCAAAGGCGAGGGCATGCCCATCTGCGCGCATTTTTTTCGTCTACCTATTCTGGGTTGCTCGGGATCTATAATAGCTCCATCCTTGAGTATAGTCTCCACAGGTATCGTCTTTTATACTCACAGCAAACATACCAGTACGACAAATCGATAAAAAACGAGCCACATGGTGAAATGACGTACACGGATATGGGGAATTTAAGCTTGGATGATTTCACTCAACGGATGTACAGGAGGCAGCTTGCCACCTACGGCATCACCACGGGGTTTCTCCTTGGTTCTTTACTTCAGCTCAGCCATGTGACTTTCCCGGCTTGGATGGGGGATGTGGGGTGGCGCTATCCTTTTATTCCCCGTTTATTTCCCGCTCTTATGGGATTACCTACCGTCTCGCGTTCTTTAGCGCCCTTTATGGTGGTCCCTTTTTTGATAGTTTATGCAATCCGGCCTAGTACCTGGGGCACTAGCTTGTATGATTATTATATCGGGATGCGAACACAGGTAAGAAATAATCAAATATAAGGTGTCTTATACCTGATGGGGGGAAAAATAATAAGATCGCCGGTGTAAAAATTCTATTTTCTCAACTCATTGACACACACACACACACACACACACGTCCACTCAGAAATTTTCCACCTTCATGCTTCACTACGCAACAAGACAAATGCTAATAATAATAATATTCTTTTTGCTATGCAACTGAATTAATACTTATTATTACAAGCAATGAAAACAATCGTGTTTTATTTTTTTAATAGAATGTGTCACCAATATTTTCCATTTTCCGTTCATTGTGATGAGGATTCTTTGCGTTTTATAATTTTATGTATCTGCTGATTTGATGGCAGGTGCTCTACACCATTTGAGAGGTGAATTTTTCCCAACATAACAATCTCCTCAAGAAAACCTTTCCATTTCTCTATGCATATTGAATCCATTGATATTGTCAACGGCTATATGGAGTAGCTACAGATTTCTTATGGATTGTTTCAATGCCATGTTTCGCAGCGCGATTAGATCCTTCATTTTACTTTTATATAATATATTCTTGCTATTTCATCTACCGTAGATACCAAAATATCCGAGAATTACTCTTTGGAAATGATACCTTCTAATGGTCTGTTTTAACACATACGTGCTCTCTCCGAGAATTGACTTGTTCATTCCAAGTGTATTTTTTTCCTCATACCCTTTTCTTGCCATTCACATGCAAAGAATCGCTTGCCATTTGTGTAGCTATGATTGATACTTTATACTTTTATTTACCTAGAATGCACTTTTTACAAATCAGATCAGAACAATACGTTCGCGATCTATAATTTCTTATAGTGCAGACTAATATCAGCTCTTTAGGAAAGTATTCTATTGAACATAAAGATTGAGGTGCTCCGTTTAATTCACTTGGCATTGAATTTTACTAATTTCAGAGTCTAGATCAACTGCATTGAGTGCATGTATCATTCTGCTTAAGGAGTCTGATGGACTTTACGAACATGGGAAAGGCGGCTTATTTTTCAGCGATTTCAATAACCCTTGAGTAGGACCTTTATTATCCTTGAGTTTATTCGCCGAAATACAAAAAGACATGTTTATTACCCAAAAGTGTGTCCAGAGCAAAGAATTTTGAGCTGTATAGCATCCTCTAATGAATCGCTCCCCAGCTTGTTTCGATCTCTTTTTAAACTACCTGTTTCCTCATATCTTATGCATCTGCGGAACTTTCCTATAAAGCAATTTAGCTCTTGCCAGTAGCTCTTTGTCGAGAAATACAATACGATGTGGCATTGATCAAAGAACTTGACTCACACCTCGGCACTTTCTGAATTCTAGCTGATATCCCTTACAATTCACCACTCCACAGAAATACATCCTCAAACAAGAATACGATAAGGGGAAATATATATTGGAAAAGACATGTCCAAAGGTTTGACCGCACGCTTCGGATGCTACCGTTAAACTTCCCAGACAAACAAATAAAGTCGCGCTTTATGACTTTACAACTACCTTTTATTTTAATCCACGCCGACACATTATAGTCTGGTATCGTGCGGAGGCCATACGAATGTCATCTTAGACAACAAAAAACTGACGAATTAACCTAATTGAAAAAGTCACCGAGAATGCCAATTAAAGGTCGACAGATGTAAAGGTCATTTCACACCTATACGCCTTTGTTTTTTTCTTATTTTTGAATCTTGTATAGTGAATTCGAAGGAACTTTCATGAGACTTTTCCATTCCAAGATGTCAGGCATTTATCTGAAATTTAAAATATAATTTTTGGGTTAATTCATAAAAATATTTAAGGAATTAAAGGCCTTTCTTTCTTCCAATCATTAATTTATCTCTCCAAACTTATGGCTTACTTTACTAATTTTTTATACTTCTTGTAAGAATTGAATTATTTATTACCCTTATATATTTACACTTTTTTTTAGTAATGTGCTAATCATTTATATTTACTTGGATATAAATCTCATTTTTTCTGTTACCAGGGATAGAAGTGAGATGAAAAGGGTATAGGTGTTATAGACACATTTAAGCGCTCTGAAGCATTAGACCTGAGGTGGATTTTTTAGTGTTTTCTGTTTCTAGATTCAACAAGTAAATCCTAGTGGGAATATACACTTTCTAATCCTGTATAGTTTTTTTATTTCGTAAATATCTTTTCTCAATATTGTACTGAGTTTGTCTGCATAATATGTCTGTTTAGATCAATTTCGCAAACTGCTCTATTCTGACTAATGATGAAAAATTTAAACCATAAATGTACCCTTTTCGTCAATTTATCGTGTCAATTATTTTTATTTATAATTGTTATCGTTTAAAAATGTTATTTTTCCTTTGACAAGGACTAGTGAAATACATTAATAACATTTTCTATATTAAAAAAAAACTCTCAACCCCAAAGGTAAATTCAGTATTTTTCTTTCAAATAAGAACTGTTTCTATTATTATAAAATAGGGTCAGTTTTCCTAAGAACGTGTATTTCAATTCGGCACTAAACATAAACCTGTTCTTGACTTTATGTCTAACACGGTGCAAAACCGCACAAAAAATGACATGCCTACACCGCCGCGTCGAGTTCCCAAGGCCAAGGAAAATCTTTTGAACTCAAGTGAATCTGATCCAATTGCGACGAACTGTAATGACGTATCTTTGCAAGCTCTTGGTATAAAACTCAATGGGGCCTATAAGCGCGTACAGGAACTTCTGCAATACAAGGATATCATGCGCGATATTAGTGTGGAACTGCTCGAATGTGAAAGCAGCCTGAAGGTTGTTGGGGAATCTTTACCATCAGCGCGCACCACAGCGGGGCCTCCGGATTTATTCGAAAAGCACGATCCGGTCGATTTTGAGGCCGAGGTCCTCAACTTCGTCCTCAAGCAGCGCGCCCTCCACACGGAAGCGCTTCAGAAAGACGAGGCCTACACCAACCAACCCGAGATGCACTCGGTGTGCTGCGAGATCCAAAAGCGCCGGCCCCGACCCGGGCCCCCTCCGCACCCCCCTTACCCTCCCA
>HF955209.1:21001-33982 GCA_000982615.1 Phytomonas sp. Hart1 | reverse complement strand
CGCGGCGGGGCAGGTTCCTCTTGCCCTGCAGCTCCTGCGTGAGCACATCATCCCCACCCACGCCACCCTCCACCCCCCGGCGCTGGAGGCCCTTTTGGAGTGCGTCCTCGCCCACAACCGCGCCATCCACGCCGTACAGCTTTCGATCGGACGGGGGGAGGCCCCCCTTCCCTACGCCAAGACGGACAGGGCCGCGGCCCAGCAGGAGATGGGGCGTCTCGGTCTGCAACTGGTGCACTGGAAGTCCGCACTGAGCTGGTCCACGGACTTGGCCGCGGCGGCGTCGGAAAGCCGCATCGTGGCGACAGGCACTGGGGCCTCTCCGGGCGCTGTCTCCCGTCGGCCCGCGGTCATCCTGCCAATGGAACCCCCGCTCTCGGCGCGGATGTTGAGTATCCTACTTAACATTTGCGTGGACGCTTGTAGTCCAGAAGGCGCCTTGTATTGCATGGGCTACGCCCGTAAAGTGGGTGGGGTTGAATTGGTCCTTTCGGAGGAAATCCAAGCGTTACTCTACTGCATGATGTACAATCGACCATACGAAGCGGAAGCCCTGGTTACGCATGCAGAAAAAAAGCATGGTGGAGTTGCGGCGGCCCCTTTGCGACGGCTATTGACTATTGCACAGTCTGCTAAAGAACGACAATCTTATGAGTCGTTTTGAAGGTGGAACTTTTTTTCGTTTTTTTTCTTTAAGGCAGATACCTCATACCAATGCGTTTGAAAAAATGGTTTTGTGCTCCAAATTATTCTTTCTTAGAGAGAGGTTCGGCAAAGTTGCAATCCATCTAATAAGGAAAAATTAAAGCAATTTATGATACTGAAGTCTTCTTTCTTTTTATTATTTTAACTTTATATTACACGTTGAAGGAGGAAGAGGAAGATACACCCATTAAATTATACCAATTAAGCATAGTTCTCTATTATTAGTTTGAAGGATGTCGAAGGAATTGCTACAGAAGACGTTTAAGATTAGTTCGGATGAGAAGTGGGACCATTCGTTCGAAAACTTAATTCGAAAAGCCTCTATTGGGTTTTCCATAGGTATCTTGCCGTCTTTATTCCTAGGGAAGTCTACCGCCGCGCGTGGTGCCATTATTGCTTTGTGCATAGGTGTTGGATGTGGAGTAGCGTACAATGAGGCTCACTATCTTTTTGATTATGATATCGCATTTGACAGGCGTAACATTATTCAAATACAATTATCCAATATAAAAGACTTTCGGAGTTCGAAATAAGGATAATAGAACGACAAAAAAAAAGAGTATTGTTCTCTTCTAGTTCCACATATTAGATGAAAGATTTTCCTGTGGTACATTCTAACGTTTTTGTATTATTTATTGCTACTACGGCCTTTTATGCTCAGCCACGTCAAGAATATATTGTGGCTTCAAATACATATTAAAAGCATTTAGGAACTTTGGCCTATAATACAAAATGAATAAATCGGAGCACTAGTGTAGTTTATGATGATGATGAATTGAACCTTTTCTGTCGCTTCATAAATTATTTTTTAGTAGAGTTTGTTGTTGTTTTGAGTGTGTGCACAGGTTGTGGTAGTTTTCGACAAAAGTAGATAACAACTGTAAATAACATTTGTGTAACTTTTAGCTTCTTTATTTTAGGTAACACCTTTCAGAAAGTTAATACACACTTTTAAGTATAAGCTACATAAAATGTCCGTCTCCCATGGCATGCTGATCTATAACAATGACATCACCCCAGATAGCCTGGTTGACATGAAGGGAGACTGCAAGATATTCGAGCACGTTTCAAGTACCATGGCGAACTCGTCACTTTTTAAGCTTGATAAAGAGGATCACACCATCGCAAACCTCCTGCGCATGAAACTTCACGAGTCGCCCTTCGTACAGATCGCAGGCTACCGGGTGCCTCACCCAACCCAACACCGCGTCGAGCTTCGGGTGCAGACCTCGTCGGATTGCAGTGGCAGGCCAGTGCCGACGCCGAAAGAAGCACTCTATACTGCTATTGACGGTTGTCTGCTTGACTTGCAGACATTTGAGGAACAGCTTCGAGCGGATGCGCAAGCAAAAGGGTTGGAATTGGAGGAAATGGATTTACATTAAGCCGCAAATCATTAAAAATTCGATATATTGTTTGACTGCAAAGATTCGTCAATGTTAGTATGGATTTGGTCACCTTTAGCCTTTAACTTCATTTCCTTTCTTTTTTTTTCAGATACAAAATAAGAAATTAATACTTAATATTACCTATAAAGAAACAAAGGGAAATAACACACAAGAAAAAGAAGGAGTTAAAAATAATGGTAAAAGAGAGCTATTCTGATGCGAGTAGTTTTCCGATGGGTCAAGGCAGCACAAATTGTTCTGTTGGCTTGGCATCGAATAAATTTTCATTTGAAAATGAAATATCGACACTCCTTGAATTGTTTCACAGGCAAATTACCCTAGATAAAACTTCAAAAAATGAGAAAACACATAAACAAAATTCTTCTGAGCGATCAATGGAGTCCTCCTCAAATAATTTTGATCTCGATTATATTATAAATAAACAAGTCAGCTCCTTTGCTATTCCATCCTTTTCGGTTACATCTTTAACAATCGTTTGGGTCGTTAACCTCCTTGTCTGCTTGTTATGTTTTATCCTGGCTGAAATTTATCAAGAATACCTGGACCCATTTCCGCTAATTTTACTTGTTATCTTGGGTTGTCATCTTATCACAATGAATAACTTTTTCCCATATGTGTTGGGTCGCTATCGGTACGGTTCCCACCACTATCAACTCTACCAACCTTTCAAGGGAGGTCACAAGTTCATAATTCTCCAGTTTTTCGGCATTTTCTGTGTATTATTTTCTCTGTCAGTCGCGTTTTTCCACACCCTCTTCCTCTTATCCTTATCTTCGCACAAAAATGTGCATCACGGGCTCTATACAATAGTAATTGTATTCGGTATCGCTGGCAACATCCTTCTTTACCGCTCGCTTCATTATTTCCAACCGCATAAGAAACGAAACGTGTCGACGCACAGTGACACCAACGACGCAAATCCCATCTTCAATGAAACTTTCCCCACACCGGAAAGCTTTTTAGAGATACTATACACCGGCCCCAACCGTGAGTCTGGGTTAGTGGTAATATTTGTCATCGCTCAATATTTTGTGAGTGTTTTGGTTGTGTTTCTACCCGATATTGCGACTATTGTCGGTGTTTGTTGTTTTCTTGCTCAGCTACTTAGTGGTGTTCTCATTCATTTTACCATCGGCCGCGCACATCGACCAGGTTATGGCTTTGGAGCCTTGCGGCTTCGACGCGGCGCGGATACCATCGGGTTCTGGACAGCACGAGCCCTCTATATCGGCTCATTAGCCACGAATGTCGCTCTCCTGATGAATTCAACAATAATACATAAAATACCTTTTATTTGTGTGTGTGTAGCATCTCTTAATGGGTTTAGTAGCATTATTTTCTTTTTTTTCGTGCGTACTGCTTCTTTTAGCGCTACTGGCGTCACACCATCCGAATCCATCTTTCATTTATATGGAACCGTGCTGAATGTTGCAACTTATCTGTTAGGGGCTTCTTATGTCATGCTAACATTTTACATAACGCTCTACGAGGCTGAGTTGAACAACTCGAAGGTAGGGCAAAACATAAAGGAAATTTTACATTTCTGCTTGCAGTTGATCCTTGCTTTCTCACTTTTTATGGCTCCAATTACTCAGGCCTGTGGGTGTGCCATTCACAATGTGGATTTTGCTATTCTCTGTAGTTTTCAAGTTAAGCCGGCGTTTCTATCCATTCAATGGGGAATTTGGCTCCTCTATCTATCGGAATTCCTAGCTACCGCGTTGTTTCTTTTCACAGGCACCCATTTTTTCGGTCTTATTGCGTGCATTAGCTCGGCGTTCACTGTCACTTGCATTACTTACTCGGCACGCATATACAATTCAGAGCCAGATCGATCACTCTGGGTCGATAGCACTGATTTGACCACCAATTTGAATGATACAACTCAAGGCCACTGTGATACTCAAAGTTATTCCCTTGATAACGCTTCTAAACAACAGAAATTAGAATCTGATCTGGCATTTGCTAAGCTGCGCTCTCTGTTTCTTAATAGTGAAGAATATAGTCAATACGAGGGCTTCAGGAGCCTTGAATTGAGTTCCCTCTTTAATACTGGAATGATTTATGCGTATATATGCGCCCTCACGTCCTTCATGCTATGCTTCGTTATTGATCTTTCAGAACGCTATATGTGTTTTGATGCAGCCATTCCGCGCTCAAAGGTACTTCTCCTTGGGTGTCTCTTTATCGGTGTGAGTGTACCGCTTGCCAACTTTTCCGCACAGAACAAGGATATTCAAGTGCATAACCCATTATCCGCTAACTCAAGGTATGTAGTACTGTATGTGCTAAGCTGGACTTTACACGTTTTCAATATCCTGGGAAATCTTTTTTTAATTAACCACTTCCAAAAGGAGGGCTACTCGATGGCATTGATATCTCACACCATTCGGGGTTTGTTGCAGTTCATTCCTCTTATACTTATTACCATTTTCATCGCTATGAAACACAAAAACGATCTTCAGAATCGACAACACCGCTGGATCAGTATTCGAGCTTTGCAAACGTTGAATTTGATCTTCAGCAAAATGCTAGCGAGAGTAGAAAGAAAAGAAGACAAGGATACCTTACAAATACTGTTTTCCGCCGTTGCAGAGCCAGTTTTGCAGATGTTTGGAGGGTTGGACTCGCCCGATATGTTACACCTTTGTTTGCCCACGCAAATGCGTTTCGGTAGTAAGGAGGATGTCCAGGAATCCCAAAAGGCACCTTTCCAGCCCTTTTTTGGTTGCACTAAAAAAACGCTACAACGCTCTTAGCTTCCTCAGTAAAACATGCCAATATCTGGAAAATGACCGAAAACACACGCCCCATCCTCAACTCATACGAGCGTCACCGTCAGCACAAGGATATAGCTATTGTCATTATGCTTCTTTCCATTTCCTCAATGTTTTTTTTCGTGATTGGTTCAATTCCCAACTCCCATGACGTCTTTCGGATAGGCTGTGCAGTACTCGGCTTAGTTATTTGTACAGGATCGTGTTTGGGGATTCACATAGGCTACGGCACCTTAGCAAACGGAGACAACCCCAACTACGCCGTTTTTATGCCCTTCAGAGGTGGAATAGCCTTCGTTTCTTATCAGTGTGTGGGTTGGACTGCCTATGCCTTGGCCCTTCTGCTGACGCTGGTCGCAAATGAGGTGCCAGAAGCGCTGGGAAGAGGGGGGATGATGCTAGCCGCGGCTCTTTCCGGAATTGCTCAAGTTGCCCTATTCAAATCCATCCCCAAGTACAGTCCCAAACTGACGAAACGCTTTTTAGAGCAAAATGGCGAAGCTGCAGTTGCGGTTCTGGTCTTTTGCTCCACGTTTGCTTTAAATCGTCTCCACATGTTTTTCCAATCCTATCTAAAAGATTGGTCGCATGTCCAGATGAATGGTAAATTTTACACCAGAAGTTTGCTGTACCTGACCAACATCGGCGTTTTGCTCGCGGTGCCGCTGATTTTGATAGCGATGGGCCGCACTACGCAGCAGTGGCGTCGTATCCGGACCCGAATGACCCATCAACCTTCGAGCGAAGCGAACGATCCCAAGAATAAACAAGGTACCCATGCCGACTCCGACGCTCAGGACGACCTCAAAAGGATCTGGATTACCATTATCACGAATACTCTTGAAATCGTGACGATCATCCTGACGATGACTGCGCCTTTTCTTACACTTTTTTTCTTACATTACGTATTTTCTAATTACACATCTCCGCTTCTCAATGCGGTGAGTTATTACCTACCCTTCATGTTTTGGGTGGCCGTCGGAACTTTGCTAATTTCCGCGGTTCCCTACATGGATGATGTGGAAGTCCCACTGATGATTCTGAAGCTGCGCCCCACACTCTTCACATTTGCAGTCTACAGTCTACCGTTATGCATGCCCATAATTTTTATCATGCCAGTGGTGTTTTTCCCTCGCTTAAGTACAGCTTTTAATTTGTTCACCTTCTTCGCTTTCGCGGTCGGGAGCATCTATAAACAGGTCCGTTGGGCAATCAGGGTTGCTATCTATGCAATAATAGGATATCTAACCTACTGGGAGATTGTCCGATGCCTTGATAAGTTTAAGGAGCGACACTTGGATATAGGGATTTCGGCGATGTCTAGGCTTCGAGTAAACATATTCGATCTATTGATCATGGGCGCCTGGATTCTGTATATCCCTTTATACAGCGGTAAGCCCTATCACACAGGATTGTATCGTAGTCCATGGTTCAGTAAGTTCATGAAACGTCATGTCTTTTCCGAGTTCGCAAAGTATTTCAATTTTCAACTGATCTTGGACTCTCCGAGGGTGAATATGCGCGACAGTTCCAACAAATACCTGTTCTCGTACCACCCCCATGGTGTGTTCTCTGGAACTGCACTTTTTGCCCCGTTTAGCGACGTGTGGGAGGAAAAGGTGGGTTTGAACGCTAAAACCTGTGCTGTTACACACTGTGCAAATGTGGTATTTAGTATACCGCTTATTCGCGATTTTAACTTAGGCCTAAACGCGCTATCAGTCAGTCGGAGCACCATCGAGGCAAGCCTGGATCGTGGCAATAGCGCGATCATCGTCACGGGTGGTCAATCCGAGATGCTTCGAACCATTAGCACCGACCAATTCCTCGAGTTGGTGACATATCACATTGGCTTTGTACGTTTGGCGATCAAAAAGCGTGTGCCACTAGTACCACTATTGAGCTTTGGTGAGAACAACATCTTGAGCATCCTCCACTTTCCACGGCTTCAGAGACTCACACTGAAATACCTTGGATTTCCTTTTCCAATGATGTTTTACGGACGTTTTCTGCTACCCCTACCACGAAAGATCCCTTTGACCTTAGTTGTAGGCTCGCCTATGGATATTCCAGCTGACGCTAATCCAGAGAACGAGGAACATGTGAAAAGCCTAGCTGAAACCTACTTTCAGGAGGTCGAAAGGCTCTTTTATCGTCATCGTGTAGAAGCAGGCTATCCCAAAATGGAGCTGCGTTTGATTAATAGGAAATAAAAAAGAACAAGTATGCAGGCTGAATCCTATGTGAAAAATCACTAGTGACAGTTTAAGAACCGTAACATATATAAAAGAGCGATCAATGGGCTTAAATAGGATAGGGACCTCTGATCCATCACGAAGGAAATTGGTCGCGAAGTTGACTTTATCCTGTCCATTTTATGCTTATCCTTTTTCTTTCTAGAAACGCTTGGGTACCTGGAAAGGGTAAAGGGAGCCAAGTTGTGCCTATTTCCATCTATTCATTTCTTATAAGTCTACTAGTGACATATTAATGTTATTATTACTATTTTATTTCATATATTTATACACTGACCTAGTTATACATGTGCATCAGTATGAAGAGAATGCATAACTATTTATTACTAGTCCTTATTAGGGTTCTAAAGTCTAGACTCATCATTTCTCTAACTCAGATTCCTTTTCTACATGGGCGCTCTGATCAATGCATCATGCTAATTCGTGTATTGTATCGTTTCTTATTTATTTCAACGTATAAAATAAGGAAACGAAAAGCTGAGAATTTATTACTGCTACAAGCTTACAAATTGTCTACACTTACTAAAATTAATAAGTTTTTTCCTATATTTTTGATAATACGTTAATCTTCAGAATTGAAGATTCAATAGCACGGCATGTTAATAATACGGGCTACTCTTATGACAAGGCGAACCATCCCTTTATATAGTACAATTTCAACGCATGTTATCTAGAAAAAAAAAGAATTTTTTAGTTCTACATACCTACTCTAGAATATCTAAAGGAAATAATCTATATTAGTTTGGAAATCTACGGCTGTATAAACATCGCAAAGAAAAAAAACAGCGTTGTTACTGAGGTGCCATGAGTGGGGGTAAACAGATACGGGCGAAATGCTTCGAAATGCGGTATCTCTTTTGATACGGAGAAAACATAACCAAAAGGCCTGGTCTCCACAAGCCACCAGCACAGGGGCCGCACCACCCACCGGCATCACAACTCAGGAAGCGCTCCAAATTGTCTATCGTCCAATGCCTCCCGATCGGACTGTCGAATACGAAGAAGACTTCGGTACAAACTTGATGATTCATCGCGAGTTTATCTCCAAGCGGCACCGTGATCAAATGAGCTTTGACTTGGCGCCGATGGCCTACAGCGATGTTGAGCTTCGACAAGGGCAGAAACATCTAGCGGGTATTATGAACAAAGAACGGAACGCGGTGGCCATTGGCATGTCAGGTAAAGAAAATGACAGAGTTCCTTTTAACGTGGAGATTGACTCCCAAACCCACGAGCTCCATAGTGCGCGATATTTTTTCAACGAAAATCGCATGCGCTATTGTGATCGCTTTCAGGAATTTTTCCACTCCATGCTTACCAAAAGACAAGGCGAGGATGGTGGAAATGTTCAGTTTCTCTTTTCTCTTATGGAGGCATGTGCAATTATATACGGCTGTGATACACACGACGCACGCGAAGTGTACTACCAGGGGTTCGGCTCCATGGATTTGGACTCATTGGCGAAGGATGAGCAACAACTGCAGGAGCGCCAGCAGAGCGCAGTCGACGTCAAACATGATTTGCACGAAACCAACTCAGGCCACAACATAGCAGTATCATTTAAGGTCGTCCAAAAAACTATTGATTCGTTGCCACACCTTTTTGAGGATGAACCCGAAACAAAAGGTGAGAAAATTGAAAGCCAGCGTATGTTAAAGACAGACGGCGGTATTCATGTAAAGGTTGCGGTAAAAAATAAAACACCACCCTGGAATAATTTGCAGGAAAAAGAAGGTTCTACTGAAACTTACCATGATACTATACCCGAGAACTACGCCCCACTTTATAAAGCATATCTTGACCATGCCCGCGGTGATTTTCCAATCGCGTCTTACGACATTTCTACGTTAGCCTCTAGCGAATCTCTGATTCGGAGGCGGCGCTGGCGGCACCTTATAGAAAAGCTTGTGGGAGAAGACTATCTGAACATCTCGGATGAAGAATTTCAGGATGCGGCGCTACTCAATGAACAGCTGCACACCATCAAGTTTATGGATTTGAAGGTTGGTGATGCCGTAAGAGAAATTATGGCGCTGTTGCAGCGCGGGACAGGTGATGGTGGATCTTCACACCGAAATGCCCCATTGGAGCAGTTGCCGTCTAACCCAGAAGGACGTTTGTAAGATAAATTGCCTACAAAAAAGAGGGAATAGTATCAGTTGTTGAGATGTGTTTTGTCTTTATTCAACACATCGGTTGTGTTTCATACACAAAAAAGACTTGCCTATATTTTCCCACTCAGAAGCCTTAAACTGACAGGGTGTGGGAGGCGCATTGAACAGGGATTTTAAAGGGCATCCCTCACACCCCTCTCCTAAATGTGGCTAGGCTGTGGGAAAGAACCCCTCAAAAAAGAACGACCCAAATTATTTGATCGTGTGGATTGTCATACAATGAATGTGCATTCTTTCTGCTATTATCCCTCTTTTGCCTTGTGTATTGGTTGTTGTGTTGAACACAGCAAAGGAATTACCTTTACACAAAAACTCATCGTTTTATACTCTCAAAGTTTAAGCCATTCTTATCACAGCTGTCTACTTTTAAGTATAACAAAAATATACCAACAGTGTTATCCCAATTCCGAAAACAAAATGAACGTACCGCGCGACAATAAGAACGACTCACCGTCTTCGGAAACTGTTTTCTCGCCCGTGAAACCAATAGTCTGTGATGATGCAGGGTTTGGCTCACCTTCCGAGACCTCCCCAAGTTATGATAATGTCGCCTTTGGGGGTACTCATACCTACAAACCCTCCAATCGCTTTTTCGCCTTCATGAACCGTTTGGTCCCGCACGGCGGCACTATATCAAACTCGTATAACCTGGCCGCCGTATGCATTGGCTCCGGTATTTTATCTCTGCCAGCGTCCTTTCAGGCCACCGGCATCGTCGTTGCCATAGTGATTCTCGTCTTGGTCACTGTATCGACCGCATACTCCACATATATCCTGGGACAAGCGGCGGAGAAGTCGAAATATAGCCTCTACACCTACGAGCTTCTTTCCAAAGGTCTCCTCGGACACAATTGTGACATTTTGGCGGCTTTTATTATGTGGATGTTCTGCTTCGGCGCATGTGTGTCATACGTCATCTCCGTGGGTGATATCATCGAAAATATTACCCAAAACAGCAACTCTGGCTCGTTTTTGGTCACCATATGGGGCAATCGACTTCTTGTGTTCATCGTGTGGGCCTGCCTGATGTTGCCGCTAGCCATCCCAAAGGAAATCAACAGTCTGCGCTACGCCTCGGTCTTCAGCGTGCTCGCCATGGTATATTTTGTTTTTGTTATCGTCATCCACGCTAGCACCAATGCCTTCAAGGACGGCAAACTGAAGAACAAAGTGTCCATGTTTAAGTGGGGGAACGACGCCGCCTCTGGTGTCGGCACCTTCATTTTTTCCTTTGTTTGTCAAACCAACACGTTCGAAGTGTTGCGCGAGATGACCAACCCGACGCCAGCTCGGCTGACAATAGACACGACGCTCAGCATGAGCGCGTGCTGTCTGCTCTACATCATCTCGGGCCTCTTTGGATATCTGGATTTCGGTGAGTATATCAATGACTCAATTTTGCTGTTCTACAATGCTAAACAGGAGCCCATGGTATTTTTGTCATACTTTTTTATCGGCCTCAAGTTGTGTGTGAGCTTTGGTCTGTGTATCCTTCCTTCGCGCGACAGCCTGTACTACTGCCTTTCCAAGAAGTACCCCACGTTTAAGAGCATCCACACGGTTCCATTTTGGTTGAACGCGTCCATCTGCGTTGCCATGTCCACCCTGGCGCTGCTACTTGGAGTTACTGGGATCCAAATTAATGTGGTTTTTAACTTGATCGGTGGCTTTTGCGGTGGGTTTATCGGGTTCATCTTTCCAGCACTTTTTATAATGTATTGCGGGGGGTGGACTCTGAAAAAGGTGGGCTGGTTTCACTACCTTAGCACCTATCTTTTGTTAATCTTTGGCGTTCTGGCCGTCGTTCTTGGTACCGGGACCACTATTTACTCCATGGTCCCTTGAGCACTTCATACTTTCCATAACACATTGATATCTGTTAAAATTTATTTTAATTTTGTGAAAATTTCCATAGCTTCATCATCCTCAATTTTACAAGCTTTTAGGAATTCAAACCGAAAATATTTTGAAAAGTTAAAAAGGAAAATTGGGGACATACCCGCCTTATCAGTGAATAATTTATTTTCATCATTTTTATTCGTGTTGTATTCACTTTGAATTGATTCTTTATTTTATTAATAGACCGAAGTGATTTTCCTTTTTTGTCTGTGGAGGTAATAAATTATGCACTTTTTTTTAGAGGAGGGTCTTTGTGTTTGTGTTTGTAGTAATTATATTTTGGTTGAGTTTATCATTTTATCATATGGTACACAAAGAGATCTTATTACGTTTGGTCTACAGAATGATCCTTTCCAGATTGATTTTGAAGTCCTTGATGTTCACCCGTACGGAAATAAAAAATGGTACTTGAACAACCCCGAGAGTGTGGTACTCTCTTCGTGTTTTTTTTTACTCCCCCCACCTTTTTCCTCTCTTCTTTATTTAATTTTGTTTCTACTATTATTGTTCAAATATATAATATGGGGTGATTCATGTCTAGCAATTGTAGATATTTATTTGCACAGTGATTCTATCCACTATTTATTATATTGTTTTACTTTCTCTTCATAATTTTTTTTGGTGAAAATAACCACGAGATAATGTCAGTGTATATTTTGTTGCGTCTCTAAATTTTATTTCATAATACTAAAGTGGGATATAAAATATGCGAAAATATATGCTTTCGAGAGGATTGAACAAGTTAAAGTCTTATTTTACTTCATTAGCATTTGTACACGCCACGTTTACCATATGGTATATAATTAAAGTAGTAATAAGAGAAAAAGAGAATAAAAATCGATAAAAATATTATATAAATTTAGACCTATGCATGATACCATGGCTGTTAACATTCTGTAGGAGTGGATAAATCAGCTTTCAAGAGGGACCGATTGAGTATTCCGATGTGATATGGCTACTCTTATAACTTGATTTTCTTTTCATAATTTCACGGCTCTACTTCTACGTCGGTAGTATTACACTAGTTTTTTGGTTTTGTGAAGTGATTTCCTACTAATCTAACCGATGTTCCCTATGATGCAAGGACCACAGGCTCTGCCTGACCAAGTCGCATACCCGATGTTTTGGAGGAATCTCACCCGCTTCTTGGCGGTGTCCACGGCCACCATTGGCCTTTCCCTCGCTATTCGCCACTGTGAGCAACACACACACACAATGCTAATATCAAGTCTCTAAGGAGCACGTAATTTCGGTTTAACTAGTAAATAGAACCTAGTTATGTTGCTTTAGATTGTCGCCGTCCTGGCTCACTGTATTTTCGAGACGCGTTTTCACCCTTTTGGTTCCTTGGATCGCTTTCGTTAGTTCCTAATCTCAAATACCGGTATGTCGCTGCCGTAATAAACCGATCGAGGAGTTTGCTGTAACAACTTGGTCTGTGAAATTCCATTAGCGCTCCACCGTTTCATTGAATCGTAATTTTGTTACGAGACGTACTTCTCACCATATTTCATTCATACTCCATCCTTTTTCGTATAAAGTACCTTGTTTTGAAGATTAATTTTATTAAATATAATAGAGATTATTAAGAGACAGTTCGGATACTCGTCGTGCGCCTTTTTTTTTTTAGTTACACTAATACAAAAGTTGTGTGAGAGGAAAGACCGGAATTTTACCCTCCAGCCTGTGCAGCTGTCTCGAGTTTTGAGCTGCGCATTTGTTATTTGGGGGGGGGGGGGTTGTGTGTGTGTATGGCCGCTAA
>HF955208.1:665307-687302 GCA_000982615.1 Phytomonas sp. Hart1 | reverse complement strand
TAGTGTGTGCCGAAAATGGCCGTGGTTTGTGTGACGAAAGCTTCCCCGGTAGACTGGAGGCTTAACCATCAGTATTCCCGAGGAAGCTTTCGCAAAATCTGGCGATTCCGCGAAAGCGGCTCGATATTTTGACGTTTTTGTTGAAAATGTGCTTATTGGGATTTTCTTTTCGCTGTGAATTCCGCTTTTCGAAAAATATCGAGCTAAATGTCGATTTTTCAGGTCCAAATTCGGGTTCCGCCTGTGGTTTGGGTTGGTGAGTCAGACTCCGACCTCTACACCTTCAATTTCACTCCGTATTACTTTATTTAGGACTCTATAGCCATAGATTAGGATGTCTTTCCGGTATGGGGGCCCTAGGCGGTGGGGCTACACCTTGGATCGCGACGATGTCCCCATGGGAGGGTTCGTCCGCATCCTGTTTTGTGAGAACGGTCGGGTTCATTCTGGATTTGTCATGTGGCCTTCGGACATCCATCAGAAGCAACCGCGTCCCTGGCCCATCCGTTGGATCATCTCTATCCACCGCGGAAACGCTTCAGGTCGTATAGGTGGGATCCATGGGATCAATAAGAAGAATAACGGTTAATGGTTGCTTGCGTTTATGTGTGCAGAGTCATATATCTTGGAAATTTGTTGCAATAATATAAACAAGTATGGATAGCCATTTTGAATAGGAGTAACGTGATGTGGTTTTATAATAGGGATATTTCCAATTTCGATAAAATTCCAGGTAATAATTTAGGGTTCGAGTTAGGGTAATGATTGGGTTAGGGTAAAATAAATAAGCATCAATTTAATTCAATTCCCAAATAATTCGTTTCGGTTTCAATAAAAAAATATAATATCGAGATGGCTATAACTTGTTCACTACAAAATTTCTATATTCCAAATAAACAATATTTTGTGTTCATAAATTTCAACCCCCTCGATTTACTTATACCAACCCTAAAATAACCTGAACAAAACTATAACATTAACGTGTTTAAGAAAGAACGTTTTATGGGGTGTACCGGAAATGGCCGTGGTTTGTGTGACGAAAGCTTCCCCGGTAGACTGGAGGCTTAACCATCAGTATTCCCGAGGAAGCTTTCTCGGAATCGCCAGATTTTGCGAAAGCGGCTCGATATTTTGACGTTTTTATTGAAAATGTGCTTGTTGGGACTGTCTTTTCGCTGCGAATTCCGATTTTCGAAAAATATCAGCTAAATGTTCGACTTTTCAGGTCCAAATCCGGGTTCCGCCTGTGGCTTGTGTTGTGCTGGGCCATGCTTTGACTCCTGCGCTCTCAACTTCCACCATATTACGCTACCCTATTTAGGACTTCAGCTCCACAGATTAGGATGTCTTTCCGGTATGGGGGCCCTAGGCGGTGGGGCTACACCTTGGACTCGATCTACGATCCCACGGAAGAGTATGCCCGCACAATTTTTGGTGGAAGCAATAGGATGTAATCCAGATTGGTAAAGTTGCCTTCGAACGTCACTAGAAACGAGCGAGAACCCTGACCTATTTTCATCATGAACTTTATGTAAAAACGTTTTATTTATATGGATGAAATCCTTGGTGTCGATGCTGACAGAATGTGGATGACATACATGGTTTCTGGATGTTAATAATAAATTATTGAGCTTCCATTATGTTTTATTAGGGCTTGGGGTTGTTGATGGCAAAGATGAATTTGACCACCACTATAAAGAACATTTAGAGATGCTGCGGGCGATGGACGAATGGAACAGTGAAAGACGCGGCTGTGAAGACGAATTGCAATTGGCAAGTCACACGAAAAGCATGGTACCACGTCGGGGGTTGGAAAACCAAAATATCCCTCAGGTGCTGCTGTTTTCACATGGGGAGAGTAAACGTACCCTAAACATGACCTTGAGCGGTTTAATTCCCCCAGTACCCTTACGCTTAAAGGCATTGCCCGCCCCACGCCTTTGGAACCCTTTGAATCTATTAATCTCTTCAGATAGCAAACCTCCCAACATCAGGATTTGAAATGCTGGAGAATTAGAGCCTGAATTCCATATTCCATACGTCTTGAATTTTTAAAATCTGTAGTCATACACCGTAGGACAATTTCAAATTAAAAGATGAGCAGTTTTACTGAATAAACTTCCACATTACCCTCAACTCCACCTGCTCACCATAGACACGCATCAGGCATAATCACACCCTACGAGTCGTTAAAAAATGTTCTTGACGGAGAGGTTTAGCTTGCTATGAAATACCAAAAGCCTCTAATTGCCTCGGCCATTGGAACAAAGCACCTCCAGCTTGTGGAACGGTAAGCTTCATCTACTCGCATCGCTGGCTCAGGATCGTCTCAATGCGCGAAAACACTTGCTTCGTTGCAGTAGGACAGACCCTTGATAGCAGTCCAGTAGTATGAGCGCAGCTGGCTTTGGGTTGGCGGGCTGACGGAGTTCTGCTAAATGATCGCATTCCCCACAGCGGATGTTGCCACATTGTATGAGGTCTTCGTGACCATATTGCTTTAATTTAATTGGGTGTCCTGATTACAAATATCTGAGATTACGGGGTCTACAGTTGCTTTGGTGAGTTATTCCATAAGCATATTGTAAAAACCTTTATCATGAGGCACTGCAATCGATTGTTTCACCACGTTTGCCGATTGGCCCATATATTGACGCACTGCTCTTACCTATTGAAACCAAGCAGTCAGTATATAAAATAAAAAGATCCTTGACAACTATTTCATACTCCTGGAAAAAAACTTTCATTTAGATTAGTATAAACTCAGAATCGACAAAGAGAGGCACTAATACTGAACCATCGCGTTAACATTATTTACCCCCTCCCCATTCCATCCAAGGAATCCAAACAGAAGCCATAAGCTGGCAAACGTGCAGTATTCAAATAGATTAAAGTTAAGTCACATGATTAAGATCCGTTTCTATAATTTCAACATTTACGTTTTCCCAACTGCTCGTTAATAAAAAAAAGGTTAAGATTTTTATAGCCCCAAATCGTCTTCCAATTTGTCCATACAAGTGAAATGAAATTAGTGTGCATAATGTGTATAAATATTGCACTAAAACCTGAGTTTTTTTCACAGTTCATTGTTCTAGAAAAAGTAATCATATATTTTTTAAAAGAAAAATGTTTTATTCCTTTTCACCTATTATTGTTCCAGAAAATGTAATCAGATATTTTTAAAAGGAAGGAAGTTTTTTATATATTCACCTATTTAGGTGGAGTAAAAAGGGGGAAAATTAAGTTAGGACTTTCTTGATTTAAGTTTTTTTTTATTAGACAACATGTTTAACGCCGCATGATATTGTTTTCCTTCATAATTCTGGTTTACTTAAGCAAAAATAATAAACGAGGAGCATTTATAGAGTGTTAATGAAGTTATACAGGTTCCTTAAATGACCGAGGCTAGTTCCATATGCTGCTCATTGAAAAGACTTGAATATTGGCAGTGACAGGAACATCACCCGTGTTGCGGGTGTAGAGCGCAACACCGCTGTGAGCGACTCCATCGGGGATGTACACACGGCCGCTGATGATCTGCAGACCGTCGTCCTTGAACACTTCAATAACACTACTATCAACAAAAATACGCAGCTCCAACTCGGTGCTTGATGCCAACGGGGCACGACCGTGAAGTGGAAAGTTGTAGCCAATGGTACCCGATTTATTACGTTCCAGATATAGAAGCGGTTCATTAACGACACCGCTGGACACAATTTTATTCGGAATGGACACCTTAGAACTGTGGTCCCAGTACAGTGAGCACTGCACCATGTCTTTAGTTTCGATTTCATGCAGTGCCCACGACATACAGGTGCGTTCCTTTGCGCATTCCTTACTGCAATTCAACACTGGATTCTTCTTACTATTGATGGGATAGACCTTAAAGGATGTGTTTCGCCCTATCGCGTAGGTGCATGCATCGCAGATGTTTGCATCGGCTTCAGCCGCCGGCATCCTCAATGCCACATTTGTGTATTCCGATCCATCGGCGTTAGTGCGGATGCGCAAGCCCACCTCAGGGGCGTTTTCTTTGGTATATCCCTTAGAATTATCAAAAAGGTTTGCGGGAAAATTAAATTTTGCAATAATCTCCAGATGCATCGTCCCTACCTCAGGACTCAGGACAGTACTGACAGCGTCAGACGAAAGCGCAAGACTCTTGCTGAGGAGGCGCGCCTTGCGCAGCGCTTTCAACTGTGGTATTGGTGGGTACTTGAGACGCTTCTGCTTCGCATCGTAGACGATATCACGTAAAACTTGCACGCCAGCCCATCCCTGAATCCTCACATTCTGCTCTTCCTCCATCTCCTCGGGAACCCAGCCCCAAATCATGCGCCGCTTCAGGATTGGGTCGTAGAAGGTCTTGGACGCATAGTAAGGCCCATAGTCCATGAACGTGGGGGTTCGGCCAGTGTCCTCAACATAAACGTACTGCTTCTTTTTTCTGTCCATCTGGTATTTGCCGTACACCATAAAATCACGGCGTGCGCCCATTGTTGTGAGCTTCAGAAAGTATCCATTGTTGGTGTCCACAGTGAAGAAATCAGGGCACTCCAACATTTCTTCATTGAAGTACTTGTAAAGACTGTGCGAAAACTTGTAGCCGGTCTGAAACGTGGGGTCTTCGGTGCGGAAAAGAACCACATGTGCATTGTCACCCTCATCATCTTTAACGCGTGCAACAAGTGCAATGAGCCATTCATTGGGATGCGCCGGATCAGGCCACAACTCTGTCGGGTCACGAAGATTGTTGAGGTGAACCAGCCCGGGTACGTCGAGTTCGCTTAAGACGGGGTTGAACGGGCTCTTCTCGAAGATGTCCAGCGTGCGTTTGCCCTTAAGATCGGCTTTGGATGGGTTCGCGATACACAGGCGCTGGATGTCGGGCATACCTTGAGAAACTAGATCTTCACCCGCACCCTCCGCGCAAGTATATATAGCAACGGGGTCTCCAAGATGGTTGTTGATCATCGTGCCCGAGTACGCGCCATGTAAGTCGTACCAGCGGTCATTGGTCATGGATAGGCTTTCACTGCGCACCCACTTGACGTAGTCATCCGAGGTTACATGATACCACGACATATTACCCCAAATGGCCCCGTGGGGGTTGTATTGCATGTACAAGTGGATTTTGCCTGTGACAGAGTCTCGATAGGGGCCATTGGGGTCATTGATCCAGCGTTGAGGTGTATAAATATGGAAGATGGGATCATACGGAGATGTGTCAGCATGGGAGAGTGTACTTAGCAGTACAATAAAAATTAAGATTGATGCGTAAAATTTCATTATTTATATTATTATCTTTAAAAGAGTGCGCTCTTTCTTTGGTCAAGGAAGGAAACACAGGTAGAAGGAGAGAAAATAGAAAATTACACTTCGGATATAGTTGTTTTCGTTTTATTTCCACCCCCCCCCAAAAAAAAAAGAAGCGAATGAAAAGCACACACTACCCATCCAAAATGTAAGCATAATTTTATCATAGAAAGCAATGATAAAGTTAACTCATATAGGTAAACAGTCTTAGAGGAAAAGGAAAAGCTGGATTAAAATCGCCCATTTAACGCGACAAGTAAGCAGCATTATACTCACTTCGTTCAGAATGTTTTCACATCATCAGAATTAAGTCTTTAGTCTCAAATCTCATCTGTCACTAGATTCCGCTTGCCTGGTGTCGCATGCGGCTACATTTTTCAAAAAAAAAGTCCTGAACAGGGGTTTTCTTTCAAAAAAATGTCCAAATCAAATTCTGTAGGTGGTAAATGTTGCCAAGTATAACGCTGGTGTAGGACCTCGCCCACACTGCCAATATACATGGATGTGATGAGAGTGCACTCATTAGGTCATCCCTCCTCTACCCCATCCATCAGGACTTTGCCCCTCAACTGTCGGCAGCGGTCATTACCCCACTGCCCAGCTCATGGAATATAAAGGCTGCACGCAAGTGATCTCCCCCCCCCCCACGGACTCGACTTGGAAGTGCGGAATCCTAACAAAAGAAACGACACAAACCACTTCTCAGCGCAGCTGAGCAATCGGTCATGAAGGGTGGCTACTATCCGTCTCGTCCAACCGCCTAAAGTTGTCATTAGATGCTCAACAATCCGTGAAGGCTAACCTGGTCACGGATCAGCGATACCCGACCCATAGCCTAAAGTAACCCAGAGTAACGATCAGCCGCGACATAAGGGAAGTGTGTGAACACTATCATCCTGAACGTGCTCAAGCAGTATAACGTCCACCAAGCTCTTCTTCACAAATAACATATTTCTTTCACCTTCCCCAAATGCTCTGAGGATCCTAAAATCGCCTACAAGATGCACTGGACAGTATCGAATTCCCGTTAAACTAATGTCTATAGAAAAATATCGAGCAGGATTGGAGTAGAAGAAAGTGTTGCCACATCCTCAGTACACTTTATTCGAATCTAATGACCATCTCCCCTCTATTGGAAACAAGTGCCAACATTTTATAGCCTTTTATCTGAAATCCGAAGAAGCAGAAACATGAGAGTAAGCGCAATGAATAATACTTGCAGTGGGTAGCTTGTATTGAATCATTTAGACTTGACGGTGGTGTCCTTCATCATGTGAATCGCGCGTACACAAATTGAAGATTTTGAGTCTGAGCGAGCCGTACAATTATACGCCTTGCTTGCGGAGAGGTACTTAAGCAAATTAAACTAGTTGTCGATTGAAGGAAAGGCCACAAATCGTTTCTTCATAGCGTATGCGTCGTCTACTTCACAAGATATTTCCATCACATCGCGCGAAAAATTTGCTTATCGCTGAAATATTCCCCTAATCCCGGTTCCCTGGAAGACGGCCTTCGAATATCGACATCACTCAAATAGAAACTGTTATTCGGATTGAAGTGCTAATACTGATAAATAAATTTTGAAATATTTTTAAAAGAAGAAGTAGGAGTGCCATTTTGTAACGGTAAGTGCATTGGGTATCGAAATTCAATACGATCAGTACTTTCCCTTCAGGTCATCGAGAAACCTGTAATCTTTAATTCAATTATCCCGTTTAAACAAAAAAGAAAACAAACCACATCATTTACATTAATGTAAAAAAATGGACCAGCACGGGATGAGCGCCGACTTGTGCTTATTGAATGGCTCAAATAAATAAACAAATAAATAGCAATAAAAGATCTAGGCTACAACAGACCTCTGCCTAGTCTCTTTCTTTCATACCAGTGTGAATTCTATGAGAAACCGCTCAGTTTCTTCGCAATGCTTTCCCAGTGGTAGGTTAATATGCCATTAAAATGTGAAAATTCTATCAAACACAGTTAAACTCAATGGTACATCTCGCAGCTCTAAAAAGGAAGCTGGATGAGGCCATGTGTGACTAAAAAATCATAGACGTAGCTGGATCGAAACAAGTCCAGCCCTGAAGACACACGTATATCGTAGACGGTGATGGAACTCGTCTGTGATCGTTTCATCTGTTCGTTCTTCACACGAAGAAAGAGGGCCGGCGGGACATGGTTTTCGCTGCAAAACGTGGCCTCCTCTAGAGAAAGGGAAACAAAGCCATGCATGTTGCGAATATCCAAGGTCCCGCCGTACTTCATATCACATATCGGCTCCAAATTGCCAGAGTTCACCTCTCGAGATGTATGCGTACGCTGCTCCACAATTCTCTCAACCGTAGTTCGGATTCGCAAGAGACGCTTCAAGCAAACCAGCCACGCTTCACAGTCTGAATCACAGTCACACACCACCTCCAGCGACTTATTCCCGCGCATCAGAAGCCCAAAAGAGCGATAATTATAAAGCCCAATGTTGGCTGGGGTGATCGCGTGGGTGGGGTCGTGGCGGTAGGTCCCATTGTCGCTCATGGCCTCCAGCCGCGTCCTCGCAAGCTGGGCCTCGCTGCTAAACCCGACAAAAGACACAGTGTAAAGGCCAATCACAACCTTCTTGATATCCGAAATCAAAATAGTCACCGACGGTTTTCGACGGTTGATGGGGGAATCTTGGCTATCCAGCTCACATGAATGAATATATTTGCCGTTATCCGATAAAAAGTAGAAACGACGGCGCACATTTCCTTTGCTGTTTATCTTAGTCATCCTAACACCTTGACGTAGGTAGTTAAGCACTTGGTCCAACATGGAATTGAGATGCTGTTCCTTTCGGGTAGCCTCCCGAAGATTCTCCTCCTTCTTTAACTGCGCCGCTTCCAGAACACGACTACGGTATGCCCCAAGGCCCTTTTCTAGTTTCTCCTTTCGTAGCTTCTCCTCCTCAATCTTGGCAACATAGCTCTCCTTTTCCTTCTCGAAGATTGCGTCAAACTGTCGACGGATGCTCTCCATCTCCTCAGGGTTCATTGGTGTGTCTTCCAGCGAAATAAGATGAGGAAAGTACTCTTCGGTAGCTTTGATGTCATCAATAATCGCCTGTTTGTTCGCCGCCTCCTTCGCAGATATCTGCTCTCCGTTACGGCGGAGCTCCCCATGCAGATCACGAAGCTGATCAAGTATCCTTTGATTGATCTCCAGAATTTGCTTAATCCACTGCTCGCGCTGGCGGCGACGTTCCTCCTGAACGGCACTTCGAGATTCCTGAACTAACTCACGCTCGCGCGAAATTGCTTCTTTGCCCTTCACCTTGTCAAGCTTCGCCATTTCTAGCTGGCGCTGCTTGTCTCGAACGGCCGTCTGGCGGAGAATGAGCTCCTCCTCCAACTGGGTTATCTCTTCTCTGGTACGCACTGCGGTTCTTTCCTCGTCCTCCTTCTTTTTGCGAATTCGCTCTAGTGTCTGTTCATAATCCCGAGCCCGGGCGTTACGGTCTTCCTCCAGAGCTAGATTCTCGCGCTTCTTCTGCTCCAACGTTTTTTTCAGCTCTTCGAGTGTGGCGCCCGCTTGTTTTTCCTGCTCCCGGATCAGTTCATCGGCCTCCTCCCTGGATTTCTGTCGTATGACCGCGAGTTGTTGCTCATAGACCTCGTTTCGCTTTGACTGAATGATGCTAATGCGCTTCAACTCCTCCTCCTTGATATTTGGAATCGGCTTTGCAGTCTCGCAAATGAACGGTTTGTAGTCGTAGACGGTCTTCGCCAACAGGATCTCATCCCGCAGTTCCGCCACGTCCTGATCGAGGCGCCACTTCTCCACCTGAAGGTCCCGCAGCATCGAGGTGAAGCCGCCGGAGCCAAGGGAATTGCTGATCCGGCGGATCATGGACAGGCAGTGATATGTCTCCTCCGCCCACCTCCCATCGGCGAAGCAGTGCAGGAGCATGCGGGTTTGCGTGGGGGCGTTGGAGGTGTTGTGGGGGTAGTTCTTCTCCGCGTTATAGCAGCGCCGCAGGAGCTGGCTGACCTTGGACTTCCCGTAGGGCAGCCGGAGGCGGTTGCACTTGATGCCCGAGACGATACCAACCGCGGAGAGCAGCACACGGTGCGTCTTTTCGTACACGGCCTGGTGTTGTGGATCCACCCCACAAAGAACCGGCCTCTCGGAGTCCCCCAAAGCCACAAAGGTCATCGAATTGGCCTCTTCGTAATTGTCAAAATCCTCAGCATTTTCATAGCGGTAGAGCTGTAGCATAATGGTATCTCCATTGTAGGGCGGCAGGGCCTCAAGCTCCGGTGTCGGTTGTTTTTCTAAAAGGACATTAGAGAATATTTGCTGATAGTTTTTCACAATCTTCTTAAAGACGTTTCGGATATCGCTAGCCGATGTCACATTCGCCCGCTCGACCATTCGTACACTTGGACCCTCCTTCACGGACTCTACGATCACGCCTAGTTCGTTGCTGAGGTTTATTAAATCGACAAGATACTCGTCATGGCTAACCACATAGCAAGAGATGCAGAAGATGCCCGCTCCACCCGAAATGGCGTCCGAAAAAACCTTGGCAGCGTAACCATCTTCCGATTGAAACCCAATCATCAGCTGCCTCTTTGGTGTGGAGCGAACCCCGTATGCAAAAACAACCAGGTTTTGTCGCTTTTTTTTAAAGTTGGTTGCAAGATCAAAGAAAGAATTCTTCATCACATGACTCGCAGAAGGGTTTTCCATGGCCTGTTCCACATTAAACATACCTTCGCTCACAGGAAATCCGCCTTTTTTCAATAAAGGAGGACAAGTAAAAGTGATAGTGTCCCTAGATACTTGGATAGCCCTGTGCATCCCAGAGACAGATGCCATATCATGAATACAAACTGCAATACTTGCCTCCATGTTTCAATCTACTGTACAAGTGAAACGGCTTTTCAATGAACTTACCTTTCCTTTACGACCTTTTTAAAGAATAATAAATGATGAATCCCTGAAGGCTCTAAAAGCAAAGCTAAATAGGCTTTAAGCAAAGAAAACCTAGGAGAAATAGAATCGTGAAACAATGAAGAATCGTCCATTAAAAAACAAATGATATAATAATATGAATAATAATAATCTGAAACATGATTGAAGTTGCTTTGATGATCCAATTGACCTAATTCAAGGAACCTCAACGAAGTGTTAAAGAGAAGAACTGCCACACTAGTTCACCTACATTATAATCTGGCTGCACCACCCTGTCAGATGGCGGAACAAGACTCGACACCCGATGCACAATAAAACTCTTGGAATCACATAGTATAAAGATTTGTCTGACATCAGTGTGAGAAAGCCCCTTATTATCCACACACAAAATAATCCATCAATCAGCCAAAGAAGAGACAAAGATATATTCCAAATAAAGAATAAGCAATACAAAAGCTTTACGGATGTAGCGATGCTGATTGCCTTCACCCATGTGGAAAAAACCTGTTCATAATTCACTCCTTTCAATGTTGAACGACTGCCTACCCAAGTCATTGCTGCTAATAACAGAAAATGCTCACTAAGTGCGTAGGAAAAAAGTTTAGGTAGCGTTGTCGCATAATTCATCATCGGATACAAAGGACCTTTCACGATCTTCACAATTTGAAGGGTTGGTGCCGTGTCCGCAGAAAAGGAAGTTATCACATAGAAACTACGAACTACAAATGCCTCGATAAAGCAGCAGGCTATTGCAAAGGCCAAATGAATTGGGAGTCTAACATCTTCGTTAAAAAGGATGTGAACCCAAGCCGATCGCTGCAGTAGCACCGCATCGATCCACTTCTGCGTTGTGCCGAACTCGTAATAGGTGTCGCAACTGAGACCGCAGCACGGGCACTTCTCTACCGTGTTTGTCTTAACGTTAATGATCCTCTCAACGGTAACCTCACATTCAATACAGCGAGGCATAGGGACTTCCTAAACTGTTTGCTAGATACTTGAAATCCAAAATCCAAATCAATAAAAGAATGGGACGACTGAAGAACCAAAGAAGTGGTGGGAGGTCGCACTCCTCATCAAATGTTAAAGAATACAAGACACTCATGATATTATTAGCTAGTCCTTTTATCTTTTTTCTTTTTAGTCCGTATTCTCGTCGATATCAGCATTCTAAAGTGCAAACTTTGATCAATATGAGACATTTTTACTGTGTATGTGTGTTATTTCATTACCATCTGTAGAGAGTTTGGATTTGTTCGCCTGACTAGATAACTAACGAAATATATTTTTACCCATGCATTAATGACATTTTTTTACATTTATTACTGCAGTAAAGTCCTATTAAAAGGAGTAAAAAATGGGAGCATTGATATTCGATTGGATATCATAAGGACCTTATACCCATAACCCTTTTCATCTCGATCCGGCCATCTTGCTGTAGGGTTTAAAAGTAGGTAGAAGCACAGAAAAAAAAAGTAAGCTAAATAATCATAAACATTCAAATATAATCACATATCTTGTTGGAAAGGAGAACTACATGATTGTTGATTTATTTGGAAACCAGTAACGTTTGGTCCCACCACCCACTCCCTTCATCTACTTGGCAGCGGTGCTAAACATTTCCTGGTTTGATAAATTTGTCTTTGCAGACGTTGTGATGAACTTAAGATCGTTCATGAAAACGAGAAAATGCAGGTGACAAGAAAAAAAAGGAAAAACAGTCTCTAAGAGAGAAAACAGCCTCATTAGTCATATTGATTTGAATTGTGGCACCTGTAAGTAGTTTGCATGAAAATCAAAGAGAGAAAAACTAGTTTGATCTAATTATTATTAGAACAACAATGTTTTCCGTACACCAATATATAGAAATTATTCTAATGAAAATAAATGGTACAGATTCTGAAGGCATCACCATTGAAACATGGGGTGATCGCGGTAGCGCGAATAGCCCATAATCATCAAAAACGCTGTGAAAGAGGTCAGAAAGAAAAAAAAGACCAGACGCTTAAAAATGCAACATTTATTTGTTGAACACGAGACTTTTCGAGTAGAATTCCAGGGATTTACATCTTTTTCTGTGCGTGTCTGGCGGTTTGCACGGGCGCGGGCGATGGCTTCATCAATCAACCTCTCAACTGCTTTAGGATCTGTTTGGGGCAGCGTCACGCTCTTATGAACAGGACTCGATTCTTGAGTTCCTTTAGACTTTGTTGAATGTCGTGAGTTGGATCGGTTGCTTTTGGGTTTGGAATGCATTTCTTTTTTTTTGAAGGAGAAGTCACACTTGGATTACTTCAATCAGTTCGTGTTGAAACCAATAATCTGGATACGTGCTAAGGAAAAACGAGTGTAGGAACTGGTGTAGAGAAAGAGAGAGGAGGAGAAATGAAATAGCAACTTACCGGATCCCATTTGGCCTCTTATTGAGGTTTGTTAGAATTTGAAATATGGTAAGACAATTAATGCTGGCACGCTTATGTAGTGTAATGAAGAAAACAATAGACTTGGGAATATGTAATCCCAGCATATAAGATCAAGGATGCCCTTCATATTAAAAAAAAACAAAAAAACGATAAGTATCCCTGCTCTTTTTCAACATTTTCAAACACAAGAATAAATAGACTTAATAAGTTCCAGAAGCCTTGGAAGGTACTGTTTTGCGCCACCAAGAACCTCAAAGTTGTGTAATACGCCCTTTTCTTGATAAAAGTGGAGCAGAGGGACTGATATCTTTTCGTAATCCTTCAAACGAGCCTCCATAACAGAAAATTCATCATCCTTTCGAGTAACAAGCGGTCCGGTAGAGCCACATTTGTCGCATATTCCCTTCACTCGAGGAAGCAATGGATCCATCTTAATCCCTCCTTCGTCAATTTTCGCCAAATTGTACACAAATCCGCAGTTGGAGCACATGCGCCGTG
The DNA here is from genome assembly GCA_000982615.1 of Phytomonas sp. Hart1. Classification (NCBI taxonomy): domain Eukaryota; phylum Euglenozoa; class Kinetoplastea; order Trypanosomatida; family Trypanosomatidae; genus Phytomonas; species Phytomonas sp. Hart1. Next base: position 674,112 of record HF955208.1, on the reverse strand, counting down.
AGGACACCTTCGCTAAAATAACATTGTTGGGCTGTGCAAAGTTGATCACACAATCTATTGGCATGTCGCCGGAATCCCAAATCGTCTTGGCTTGCGTGAAATTGCGAGGAAAGCCATCAAAAATATAGCCATGAAACTCAGCGGAAGTGTGCATCTGTGTAAAATGATTCATCACCATTTCAGAGATGAGTGCGTCTGGGACAAAAATACCGTTTTCAATTAAGTTCTTCACCCTCCTACCGATTTCCGTATCTTTTTCGACTTCGCTACGGAGGAGATCACCACTGGAAATTGAAGTGCACCGTAAAGCCGCCGCAGCGCGGCTGGAGTAGGTCCCCTTTCCAACCCCCGGTGCTCCAACAAAGAGTAAACGATAAAGCCTAGTTGACATATTTTATTTAGCGTCTGTTCGTCATGCCCAAATTGTGGAACATCAATAAAAGACATCTAAACAAGATTCTACACAATTTGTGACTGTTGAGCATGAAACAAGAAATAGTGGAAATAGATGGGTCAAAAATGCTAAAGGGTGAGGCAATGCAACAAAACAAACAATCGCCTATGGAATGAGCTCAACGGATGGCCATGTAGAAACAGGAGTTTTATTCACCTTTTTTTTTATTTATTATTATGGGTTAATCAGATAGTTAGATTTGCCGCCAGAAACGCTTTACTCGTGTGTAACTGTTTATGTCACTAAGCTAGCTACTAGCCTTCTTTTTTTTTGTAGTTAATGGCTTGTCAAGTTCCTTCTTCTGGACTTTTTTTTGTACAAGCTTTCGTTTCGGAGCTTCTTTCACAGCCGGCGCGGGAGCGCTACGAGAGGTCTCCGAGCGTGCTTTCTTCGCTGGAGATTGATCCAATGGCTCTTTCTGAGGGCTCGGCTCGCTATCCTCACGAGAATGTCGCTTTCCAGTCGCTGGTGTGAAATTATTTAACAGCGTCAGTTGCTCCTTAGTTAATTTCAGTGAAGACTTGTAGAGGGGCTCATGCTCTACAACCCTCAGCAACTCCCGCGCGATGATTCCGGCGTGGAGACGATTAAGCTTAGGCGCGGTTAAATCCTCCTCCGCTAGTACCGTCAAAAAGGACTCCACTATGGTGGGAAGCGATAAAAGATGGGAGTTGATTGCAGGTTTGCTACAAAACTCAATCACCTCCTCTTCGTAATTAGAGGTAAGCCATGTGTGGTGGTTCCACTCCGTATTTTCCAGGGAAAACAAGTTATGTTCAGACCAATTCGAAAGCAACAGCTTATCTTTCCGGTCTTGGTGCGGTGAGAGAAGATGAATAATGATAAGGTATCCGTAAGGACTGTCAACAAGCATGCGAATATGATTTTTCAAGTCTTTTAAAATATATTTTTGGAGAAAATGTGGGTCGTATAGTAAATCAAACAGTCGCGCCATAACTGGCGCGCTATACTTGCCAGTGGACAACTCACACAGGTTGTCGGCGAAGCTTCGCAAGATTTCCTTCCGTTTAGGTGGATCGGTCAACACAAAAACCAATGAAGCCAGTGGGGCCCCTTCACGTGTGAAAGCCAGGGTCGCCAGGTAGGGCCGGAGGGTCACGCACAGCTCACTCACCTCGTCGCGAGTACCATAGCGTATAAATGCGTGGACGAGCCTCTGAACGAAGGGATAGCCCACCGCCCCTTTGTGCGAGACCAGTTTATCGCCCAGTTCGAAAAGGTGGGCCAAAAGTCGTTTTTGGAGGGGCGGATTCTGCCGAAGGACGTCCTCGAGCACGGGGTAGCCACTCCACTGTCGCATCACCGCCATGCTGTCGCGAAATACGGCGAGAATGATAAGGTCGCGATCGGCTGCTTTGCACCAACGGCTACTATAAACCGAATGAAGAACATCGATGCCAAATTTGTTTGTTATGAGTTTCGAAACGATCGGGATAAAACGCGTCAACAACAGATTGAACATATTATGGGGAGCGTGTCGAATCAGTGCGTTGACGACAAAGTGTGCATAGGCGTCTGTGCCGTAGGCGGCAAGATCATTTGAAACCCACTTCGCAATTTTACTCACTTGCTCGGTTGATCCATACTTGATCATAGACTGCACCACACGGCTTATATTCGGTGTCCGCATGTCGCTGGGAAAATCGGGCTCAATAAGGTGTAAAAGCTTTTCTACGATGGGGTACTTGTGCTCATAAGCAGTTTTCTTGTCTTTCGCCTTGCCTGAAGATGCCTCCTTGTCGGCTTTGGGGTCATCCTCTAGCGTACGGAGTTTCTCCCAAAGACGCAAAATATCCCCCCGTTTAGAGGTCATTTTTAATGCATGTTTCTCAGTGGAACTTAAAACACGACTCTCTTTCTTCTTAATTAACGCGCTCTTGAGCAAACGCTCAGATGTTGGCAAGGATGTGAACCGAGCCGCGCGTGCCTCTAGTTTTTTTGTGTGAGTTCGCCCCATTTACAACTCCACCTGTTCTGGATCCTGATTAAAAATACCCTATGAAATAAAGTAACAATAGGGGAAGAATAAAAAATTTATAGAAGTAAAATAACGGTGTCGATCCGGAAAAAATAGTTTAGCAGAACTTATAGCAAGTGCTAAGTCATGAGTGAGTACACTTAAAAGGTGATCTGAGTGGCGGCATGGCAACAGTTCCGAGACGATAAATAGCACAAATCAGCCAGTATCCCTCGAACAAGTCAATAACACCGACGGATCGCGTTCAATATCTAGACGCGCATCCTAACCCTATTTACCCAATGTGTGCGTCAAAGGTAAAAGAACCCCTACCTGGGCACAAGACCGCATATTCCATTGAGTCGATATCTCAACTCTTTCAAGGCGTTGTATTCCATCTCAAATGATTCAAAATTATGTAACAATTGATCTTCTTGCTGATTAACAAACGTCGCCTCTTTAATATATACTTCTAATGCGTCTTCAAGGCCCATCATTGCATCGTGCACACGTCGTTGGCACGTAGCAAGCGCATCATGCATGTGTAGTATTTCGTCGTAACTTTTCCTCAAATGATTTGAGGACGCGACCATATAATCACATGCAAATTCATCATCACTCACCTCAACCCGTTTGGCGTGGGAAAATAAAATCCAAGGTATCGCCTTGGAGCAGGACAATTTTAGGAAATTCTTCATGTCATGCAAGATCTTAGCAAAGCCCTTTCGGTATTTTCTCCATCTCACTACCGCATTCATGTCAAAGTTACCTACAAAGGACATTCCTTCGTTGGGTTCGCCTTGCTGAGGGCTAAGGCGTCTCAAATGATCTCGCTCCTCGGTTCGTTGTTTTTGTTCGGGTGGTTGGGTTTCACCATCTTCCGTTTCCTTGTCTTCTAAGATGCAAACCTGATTACTCCCATCGTAGGAAACTAACAGAGTTGCCAATAATTTACGGTCCTCCTCGTCATCACTCGCGTCCCAACGGACCTCGTCGCGAATCCCGGAGGTGCCCCCCTCCAGTCCGCGAAGAATCTTCCGAACCGCGTTCACTTTATCCTCAAAAGAGGGCATAGCCGGTTGTCTGAGGGTTGCGGCCACGTACCGCCGTGTGGAGTCAGCCCTGGCGGTCTCTGCGGGGGCCCCTGCTCCCATCCCCCGCACGGCCTCATAAATGACCCCCTCCAGGCGGTGGAGGGTGTGGAGGGTGGAGTGGAGGGAGGTCACAACGGGCGTGGAGGAGCCCCACCGCCGCGTGCGCTCGCGCAGCCTCCTGGCGTAGATCCCCCTCCCCCTCCGTCGGGATCGGTCGGGTGCGCCGGCGGCCCCTCTCGGCATGGGGCCGTTGCTCGTCTTTGCACTGGATAAATTGGTCATTGAGAAGGTGAGGGTTGGGCCCCCAATGGTACTCAACTGTAACGCGGGTTATCGAAAATGGGTACTTGAGAGATCGTTTCTTTTTCTTTTTCTTTTTTTATTACCAAAGCTGAAAAAGATAAAATGAGAAACTTAAGCAAGGTGATCCATGGATAGTGATAACCCAAGGAATGAAGACATCAATGATGGACTTATTTTTTTCTAAAACGAATTTTAGTATTTATTCATCACATTGGCTATGGTTAAACTCAACTGCCTCATAATTGAAGAATAGTAAAGTCCCTTTCTTTTGTATTGATATATACGTGTGCATGCACTAAGGAGTGGGAAGAAGTACAAATATTATCTTACCCTGCTAAAATTGCATCTTGTCTAGATTATATTAATCAAAAATTTCCGAAATTAATTGTGATAATAAGGCAAGAAACATTGAAAAGAATACGGCGATATAAATTGATTTTTCCCTTTTTGGGGTCTACTGCAAACAAAGCAACCTGTCACTAATATCTTAGACATAAAGTAATCTACTTGGTATTCTCGTCAAGTTTTGCTTTTATCGCTACACAGTTCTAAAAAGCACGGACTCACCACCAGTACATTTATGATAGGATCCAATCATTTTGGATCAGCATTATTTATTTAATCCTAAAGGTTTGAAAAATGTAAATAAACAACACTGATTTTTTTTTTAGCTGCTTAGCCTATTAAAAAAAAAAAAGTATTGTAGTTCTTTATAAAATGTTAAATTTGCTTCACAGCTCCAAAAAGAGAAAGAATTATACTGTTGAACAATGTAAGCATATATAGATATATGCAATTTTTGGAGCATTTTTTTGAATGCCTGAAATAGGTCCCTGTGCTTCCCTTTGTCGCGTATATATAGATAACACAATAAAGTGCAGCAAAGGTTTAAAGTGCTGTATATTACTCTTTACCCTATCAATATTAAGACGTTGCCCGAACTTTGTACTATTTCTATATGTGTAAATAAATTTATGTAAGTGCGGGTAATATTATGGGTGTGTATGTTCGCGTTGAAGATGCGCACCTTTTAAGCAACATTCAGATAGCTTTCTGCTGTACATGTGAAGCCACCGAAAAGCTGCTGTTGGGTAGGGTTGAGCTCGGAAACGTGGGATGGGGTGTTGACCAGTTGTTGGGTGCTCATGTTGGGCTGGGTCTCGTTGACGCCCGATTTGGGGGCGATCATCTCTTCTACGGTAGGAAGGGGGGTCCATTTCGGCGGAACGATCTTCTTCTTCATCACGTCGTCGAAGTTGATGCCATTCCAAAATTCGTGGGCCATGATCTCGGGGCCTTTAATCCGACGGTTGGGGTCCTTTACTAGGAGACGGCTGATGAGATCCTTGGCCTCTGTTGGAAGCTGTACACTACTGGGGAAGCGAAGATCGGAGTACAGAATTTGTTCGAATACCTCCCGCATGCTTTTGCCGTTGAAAGGCGCGCGGCCGCATAGCATGCGGTAGAGAAGAATACCAAAAGACCAGTAATCGATTGCATTCGTGTATTCTCGCCGGCGTAGCACATCTGGGGCAACATAGAATGGGGAGCCCACGAACGAGTCGGCTCGCATATCTTGGTTCGAATCATCTTGGTCATCTTCGAATAAATCCTTCGAAAGACCAAAATCGGCGAGTGTGCAATGCCCGTCATGGGTAAGCAAAATGTTCTCGGGCTTCAAGTCACGGTAAATCACGCTATTATCGTGCAGATAATTGAGAACAAGCAAAATTTCAGCGCCGTACAATTTTGAAGTAAACAAGTCGAGCTGTTTGGTAGGAACGGAGTTCATATACTTATCAAGATCACCTCCGGACATGTAGTCCATAACAAAAAACACTTTGTGCTCAGATTGGAAAGTCCAGTGTAACTTTAGCAAGTATGGATGGCCCATACGCATAAGAACGTTTCGCTCGGTGAACACGTCCTGTATGCGCTTTTGGTCCAACAATCCTTGCTTGTTTACAACTTTCATCGCATAGAACTGATTTGTTGAAATATGTCGGCAGAGGACCACGTAAGCAAAGGACCCCTTACCGAGCAGATCAAAGCTTTCAAAGTCATCCTTTGTTATTTTTTCCTGAGGAACAATTGCACTAGTGTCTTTTCTTTTATCGTTGGTTTGTTCGTAGTGACGGACACTAGAGGGCTTTTCATCTGGCTTTTTTTTATCCTTCTTGTCCTTTTTGAAAAATTTTGCAAACATTTTATGCATGTATGTATCCTTCTGAAATATTCAAATGAAACTGCCCCTCAGACGATTCAGTAGTGACTGATATATAAATAAAAATATAAACAAATAAATATGTATATCTATATTTATATAGATATAGATATAAATATTAAAGTTTTAGTAATCGACAAAAGAAAATTGGTGAAGCGCCAAAATGGCACGTGTGAGAATAAAAAAGTGACCTCTATGAGGTTATGAAAAGGGTATGAAAATGATTATATATTAAAAACTCTGTATATGAAAAATGCTAACCACGTGAGAAATGAATAAGCAAACAGAAGAAAACAATATTAAGTAAGAATTGCCAAGCACGATATGTGTACGTGCAGAGTTTGAATGTTGTGTCGATTTATTTTTTGACTGGTAGAAATGAAAGTTAATCAAAAGAAATGAGGGAATGAAAGTACACAATGCCGATTTGTAACAATATGCATCAATGTATGACACTTAATTCAATCGTTTTCGGTTCATTTGGGTTATCGCTTTAGAATAAAATAATACACCCGCCTGAAAAGAGATTTTCAATTAAAAAAAAATCTCACACGTAACAAAGAAAAGGATCTCATCATAGTGAATCACGCAAAACACTCGCCGCATAAAGCAAAAAGCTTGGCAATGGGAAATGTTTCCAGGTGACAACAAAAACAACCGAATTCGTATCGCTTGCCTCAGTGCATGCACCGCAACCTTCTTCCAAGTTGAACTCCACACAACGAGGTGATGGCAACGCCCTGTATGCGCCAAACTGCAAATCTACCGCCTTCATTAGGCTTCCAGCGACCGACCAGCAAAGCAAACGAACCTCATCAGGTACCTCTTTGCACCGCATCGGAACTAGTTCAATTATTTGCTTTTCAAACAGGGTTGTGTCCGTCAACCAAAGGTACAGAGGCTGGTGAGAAACGCGTGTGTGCCCAACTCGACAGGCTGCACGCTCGATAACATGCGGCATCCAGTACTTCACATAACCGCGAACAATGGACAATAAGCGGGTGCTGTCTTTATGCCTAAAAAAGCCCTGCGCACCTACGCTTAGACTGAGTTTTTTGTGCAATTCACACACATACTTCGGTATCGCCTCAATCACTAACATCATTCGCTCTAATCGAAAACTTGCGGGGACCAGCACATTATGATCGTCTCGTATCGATTGACTAAGTCGCATCAGGGTTATGGTGCATATCAGAAAGGTCGTAACGCGAAAATTGTCTTGCGAGCTCAAGTCGATAAAGCTCTCCTGTGTTGAAAAATCAGCAAGCATTTTGGCATGAGGATAAAGGTTTCTAACGGAGCATTGACTGATGACGTATTGGTAAATAGGCAGAAGATCATCTGTCGATCCGGGTCGATATCCCTGAGACGGGCCCTCCAACAAAGGGCTTGACGCCTCTCGTGTACCCTCCTCCGCACGTATCTGAGCAAGACGAGTAGAAAGATTGATGTCGCTAGACCACTGCATCAAGACGCTTAATTTGGTGGTTAGCGTTTGGCCAGGTAGACCAAGCTGATTAATACAATGTACCGCATCAACGTACGGATCGAAGAGACTCTCCTCACCGAAACGCCGCGCAAACTTAACACCCATGTCGTCTAGTGTGACTTTCCCTCGCATACATTCAATTTTTTTGTCCAGATTTAAACTCTCTTCACTATATACATGTGCGTATAAATTAATGAAAATAGCATCCACACTTTGGAAGACCGCATCCACAAGCCATCGCCCGATGGTAGTGTCCGTCCCGGCCCCCGCGAAGCTGGCGACCTGCCCTTCAAATAAAATCTCATACACCCACCGCTGAAGAGACCGCGTAAGGGAAAAAATGTCAAGTAATGCCAGCTCCAAATCAACCGCTGTTATAGGTCTTCCTCGGCTTGGGTGGATACAGCCCCAAAATGCGTTTCGCACGCTGCACCACCCCAATGGGCTGTTCCCTAATCCGGCGCCTATCTCGCCATTTCGCCCACACGTGCCGAAAAGAAAGTAAAAGCAACGGCGAAAGACTCTAACCGCGACTTGTACTACTGCACTGTTGTTGAGAAACTCCACAATGACGTTGTGCAAGCCCTCGAGGGTGTTGCTGCTCGCCAACCGTTCACGCAGCACGGCGGATGCGTTCCTCTCGCTAGCACGAATCGCCTCGTGGGCCCCACAAAGAAGCGACTCCCAGTGAAAGCACTCCCTCCACTCATGAGCCGCGCCGACCTCGGGGATGATTCCATCCGGGGGGGGTGAAGAGGGCGAAAGGACGACCTCCCCGTCGTACGGTCGTGTGGGGCCCCGCCACTCCGCGGTCACGCGAGTACCGTTGGGCAACGTCACGTGGCCCTCTCCGCTAAAATGCCCGTTATCCCAGATGCCATCAAAAATAACAGTCGGGAGGGATCCCCTGCTGTGCTGAGGCTCTGCCGGACCACGCGCCCAAGCCGCCTCTCCTCCAGCCCGGCAGCCCACCCCTGTCAGTAGTACCTGGCCTTTAGCCCCGAAGGTGGGGGAAAAAAGCGCCCCCGCGCCGTGGAATTTTCCGGAGTTGAAGCGCCCCACGTAGCGATCGCCTTCGCGGGTGGCGTAGCAGCCGAAGCCGTGCGGGGCGTCCGCCGCCCACTCCCCAACATATCGATCGCCGCCGGCGGCCACCCACTCCCCCCACCCCCGACGGCGCACGGCGCAGGCCGGCGCCCAGGCCGCGAACGCGCCCCCTCCCTCCCGCGCGGCCCCCTCTGCCGGCTCGAGAAACCCCGCGTA
>HF955208.1:594014-665287 GCA_000982615.1 Phytomonas sp. Hart1 | reverse complement strand
GTCCAGCCGCGCGGGGCGAGACAGGTCGGGGGTGTCCATCCGCCACTGGCACCACAGCACGGCCTGGGGCGAGCTCAGCCGTCCCGGGCCATCCCGCCGCCGGTGGACAAACCCGCCCACGTAGGTGTAGCGCCCGCAGGCCGAGCTGAGAGCGCCGTGGCCGTGAGGGACGGCCGTGCCGTCTCGGACGATGACCGCGCCGTCGTAGACGTCCCCCGTGTCCAGTCGCAGCCGGCGCCGCTCGGTCGGGAGGCCGAAGGAAGCCTTCCCGGGGCCGGGGGGGGAGGAAAACGGCTGGTCGTCCTCGGACGCCCGAGCCATCGGTCGCATGCCGTAACGGCTTTCTTTCCTATCGTTAAAAGCACCACACTCGGTGCGACCTTTTTTTGTTTGTTTGTTCTACAAGAAAACGAGTCCGTATTTTCTAGCCGGTGTTTCACATACTTGTTGGGACGCAAGACAATACAGATGGGTTCGGAAACCAATAATCCAAAAAGCTGCGTGTGAGAAGCGTATTAATAATTTAATTGGTGCACACCTTTTGTGAAGGGCGATAGAATGGGAATGACTTTGTGATGCAACCTCTGTGGTCATATCAACGCTCAATTTGTTTCGATTTTAAAATGTAAAATTTATCTTTCTCAATAACATTCATTAACACATATCTTTATTCAACTTTAACATTCTTTCCTTTGCCTTTGGTAATTTTTTTTGTGGTGTTCTTGGCTGCAGCGAGTTTATCGTAGTATTCGATTACCTTTTTATTTGACACCCATGTTAAATCAGAATCGATATTTTGCCTCCAGTTTGGCAAGCACACAACTGCTGATACACAAGCCGCCGCTAGAATGGAATAGACACATAATACTACATCTTCAAAAACATAAGCAATTGGAAAAGAAACCATAAGGGTGCTAAAGATTGCATAGTAACTGAAAGAAAAAGTCCATTTTTGATCTATCAACGACATTGGAGAGAGAAGTCCGGCAACCCTACAGGAGAAAGGGTGAAGGACAGACAAAGGAGACTTCCCTGGTAAAGGAGGAAGAGAGCTGGTTCTCTTGAGCAATTTTTTTTCTTCTGTATTGGTGGTCATTTTATTTTAATTAAATAGGAAATATCAAATCGAAGGACCTTAGGATTCAGAAAAGGGCCTAATAAAGACTAAAAACAGCCATCAGAAAGATGTAGAAAGAGGTAAAAAAAAAGATAATTTTCCATTCCTAAACTCTCATTAAGAAGAATAAGGAAACCTTCATAATTCTGAAAATTATGAATCAAAAAACAATAACATAAACGTAATATTGAAATAGTCGAACTCCCAATGAGATCACGATTTAATTATTCTTGTACTTTAAAGGGATTAATAAGTATAAATGTATGTAGATCTGTTAAGTCCCTTACCACGAAAGCAATGAATAAATGCAAATAGCTGACGGCGATGGTTACCAAGAGTATCTTTATTACTCTTGATGATCGCACTACAATGCCCTTTCATAGCGATAAGCATATATTTTTAGCCAATGAAGAAAAATGGTTACACCACTCTGTCGTTTTTCAACTTCTGACAAAAAAGAGGATCCAATAAAGTAAACTGTCGTATCGGGTAGGGTGCCGTCAGGGGCCCCCAAGCCTGCAGCCTTGAAAGCTGCTGTTTTTCGCATTAGAATGTTGGTAAAAGTAAGCGCGAGGCCGCGTCCTGTTGCGCCATTCTTCGCACTGTTATGAATTAAAGCACAACACAGATCGAGGATCCACAGAATCACCCCGCGCCGGTGGGCCGGCATGTTCACGAAATACGCGATCGGGTCCCCAGTACCCAAAGGCGCCTCAAAAATGTTCTCGTCCATATCGGCCAGCCAAAGCAAAATTAAGCCCATTGACACCTCTGGTGGTGCGTTGATCAGACAATCTGGGAGCCATGTTTGCCTGTTAGGAAACAAATAATCATACCCCATCGAAACCCCGAAAGCGGGCGAGTCCGCTGCGGGAGAATAGCCATGAGGTTGGGCCGAGGATGGGGGCAACTTGTAGCGTCGTTCTATGGGTACTCTCTCAATACCCTGGAATGAGCTCCAAAAATGATCCAATACTTTGGAAAGGTCGAGTTGCTCTTGTAAGAGCTTTTTGATGCGGAGGACTTCAAGCATTGTTTCTCGATTTTGGGATCGATAATGGGTGGACTTATCCATCATAAGATGCATAACAGCCGGGCTGGAAAGCCCTTTCTTCAAGATTAGAACGTGTTTAAAAATTTGAAGCATGAGTGGAGACGTGTAGACGCCGAGAGGGGAGTTAACAACTTTCAACACCATACAGGAAGGGAAACGTTGCTGAAAAAGTCGCTGTTTGGGTGACAAAACAAAAAACGTTACAAAAACCTTTAAAACTTCGTTGATGGTGATCACAAGAATCTGCTGGAATTCGGTGAAATTTGGTTGTGTGACTTCTTTGATGGACAAATCTAGGTCGATCGACTCCCCTTGTATCAGCCTATAACTGTCGCCAGAGCCCTGAAAAGACTTGCTCTCAGTCTTGACCCCGTCAAGAATAATTTGGATTTGGGTCACCTTTAGCGTGAGAGCCCGTTGTCCATTGTTTCGAAAACTTATGCTCGCTACAAAGACACGTTGATTGAAGGCGGGGTCCGAAGAGAGCGTCCCTATAAACCTAAAATGGCATTGTTTAATAGAAACTTTCGGTACATATTTCATGGCCGGAAGGATCTGACGCAGCTTAAGCAAATATGAAGAATTGCACAACTTGTGATTAAGAGTAATGGCAGAACTTTTTGCACGTATTTCATTGCAAAGCACATTAAATGCCTGCATCTGGTACTGAAAAGCCGTCTTGCAATCCAAATTAACACACTGGGTACGAATCGCGTCGAGAATGGAGTCCGGTATGTCCTCATGGAGATGCATGTAGCCCTTAAAAAACGTATTCATTTCATAACAACGAGCGTCGTTTAATATACATAATGCTTTTTTTATTTCCTTAGGACTGGTGGGTAATGGCTGTGTATGTATACTACTTCGGCGAGCGTACATAAAACACTTTGCGACATCGCTATAGCTTAGGTCATCAATTTTTTTGGCTTTGTTTAGTGAACCGATGTTGGTGCATGAAATTATTGATGATGGAAGAGAATCCAAGAACTCACCCATTATTCCTTATCATGATTATGGCTTAATTGAGGAACCCTCCCTTTTCTACAGCTGTCTCTTTTAGAATAGATCACAAGAATCTTCAAAAGAATAAGAGAGTTAAAGGTTGTTGAAATATTTTGAAGACAAAAAAATCAGTTATTTGACAGAAAAATATACTAAAAGTAACCGGATCTTAACATATACAAAAGACTTACATAGTGTAATCCTTTTGACTCATAACAAGGGTTTGTGAAAAATAAAACTTGTATTGTCTCCTATGTAATGTCGAGTTATAGTAAAATACTGTATATGATTGACGCTAAAGGAAAAAACACTCCACTCATCTCAACAAATTTATTTCGCAATTTCATGGTTTAGAAATTTAGAAGGTTTTAAATGCATAATGTGCTGGATTTCTAGAACAGTGATGGTATTCGGCCTCTTTAATGACGTCCATCTATCCTTAGGTGAGACTATAGTACACACAATGGGGATGAACTACTCGTTATTCGCTATATCATTCTGATTAGTGTTTTATCAAAGAAGCACTTTAGCTTATAGTGGCAAATAAATAAATAATGTCCGCGTTGGCTTGAATAAAGATTAAACAAAATATGGTCAAAATCCTTAAATCTAATTTTTCCAAATCTGGTCTTGGGGTCCATCTTTACTCAAGGTTAGATAAGCTTCATGACGAGTACCAATTCAGAATTAATGGCTTGAATACCAACCTCGTTGAAATCCATAGTACCTTCTTTATCATAGGGGTACGTTACGACATCAACTCATTCATTTTGCTCGTGTAAGCAATTGACTTCCAAACACAAAAACTGAAGTGGGTTGATCTTGCTTGGAGAAGGTCGTTTGTTTGATACCTTCGACCAAATAAGCCCGAGGATGGATTTCCACCTGCCCTTTTCTATATTCGGTGTGACTCTTTGTGGATGTTGTCTTGAAATACTTTGGTGAACAGTGTGAGAGCATTGTCCTCTACGCTATAGTGGCAGATTCCCTAGGCCGTGCTGGGGGTCATTTGAAGATGATCCTTTGTAAGGGGTGGCGCTAGGTTGGATAAGTGTCCATATGTTACCCTCCATATTTCCCCACATTTCAGGCCTATTGACATTATCTTTGGCCTTCGGGGAGTAAATCGCATCAATGACACCCTTGAGCTATCTAAGGGGCGATACTTTATGTTAATAAAGGTTTAACACGCTGTAAGAATTTTGAGGGCAGTTGGATCAAAAATAAAGTGCTATGTTGCGATGAAATCGTTCAGTGCCATCTCATTAGAGTGCATCCTTTTCAGTTTGCCAAGGGAGTCTTTAACGTAAATTAGGAACACAATATTCCTACAAAAAATAAAAACTGATGTTCATTCAGCGAAATCACAGGCTTGCCAGGTACTGCTATTCCACTGTGTTTAGCACATTCACTACTTCGTAACTAAATGTAATCCGTGCCTTCTTCACCACTGAAGTTGGGAAAATGTCTAGCGTAATCCTTGAACTGATGGATTCGCTGAAATGAGCCCTTAATGTCAATGAACATTAAGGAGATAGGGGTATCACAGTCATGGAATACGTCGTCAGTTCACATTTCATTGATTGATTAAACTGCAGCTATACTTTTATAACGTTCTCATTATTTATCTAGAGACATCGCTCTTCGGCATGATAATCGTGACTATTGAATTAAATCAATACTCAAACAAAAGCTGGTGTACCCTCGACACTTTGTCCTCTTAGGCCAGAGGGTCCTAATAGATGGTAGTCAAACATTCAGCGCGGTTTACACACGATTCAATATTTTTTCAATACTCTTACAAATGTGCGTGCTGCAAGGAAACCTCTACAAAATAGGCCAAAAGTCGCTTTACTTTTCCTATATAGTGGACCCACTTACTCCAACATGCTGAATTAATTTCCCCCTTATACTTCTCTTTGAGTAAGACGCTTCGTGAACCTCAGCTGTGCCCCACCTTGGAACATCATGCGCAAAATGGGTGTTTAAATTGCACAAGCTTGTTGGAAAATGCAGTTAACTTTTTCTTCAAAATCAAGGAAGTTAGTTTCAAGACACCAATGAAAGTAGGCCATAGAGTCTATAACGACTTCTTCGAAAATGAGATAAGGTTTTCAGATGAATACTCCAGCCGTATTGAAGGGGGTAAATTAGTATGTGGTAAAGAGAGGTTTCTGTGAGTTTTACTTAGTGCAGATTCGGAAATTCACCCAGTAGCGGCAAAAGCGGGTCCAGAAAACTCAAATAGCGATTATCATGGTTGAGTTTCTCAACCCACATGTTAGGTTCCAGCCAATTTTCAACGTTTAGTACCACTCCGAAATGCCCCTTTTACATATATTTGTCTTTTCAGAGATACTTTGTAGGCATGTTCATCCCACACCACAAAGTCATTGAAATAAAACATTAGGTTGCTTGTTTCTGAGATCTAAACACTATGGAATGAAAAAAGCAATATACCATATGCATTCATACATGGATCTACTTTCAAGTTTTGGTAATACTGAACGTTAATCCATTTACAAAAGATGTGTGTGTATGTGTATTTGGGGATACACATTTTAATGTAATTTGCTTCATATTTTTGCCCCATGATCTCTCACGAGTTAGTACTTCCAAGTTTAGGAGCCTCTTTTGCGATGTAAAAGAAAAGTGGGACAAGTGTGCTGGCTGAAATGCGTTGACGACAGAAGGGGCACATGGCCTCGCGGGGGTTTGACCGTATCCATTCTGCAATGCAACGCCAGCAGAATATGTGTCCACACTGTGTGGATGTTGGGTTCCGACGGCGGCTCAGGCACAACATACACTTCCCAGTCGCCATTGATGGATCACTCTCGTCCTCCTCACTCGATGCGCACGAAGATTCGCATTCCGATTTGTTATTGCGCCTCCCTCGGAGCTCTGCTACACAAGCCTTACGATACTTCCACAACCGTACCACGAGCTCCACAATTAACACGAGTCCCAAGATAAGATACGAACGCGGTGCCCCATCACTGTCCTGTAATAAGCGAGATGGCTTCAGACTCAGATATCGAATCCGCAAGATACGGTGTGGTAGCGTACCGTAAGCCTCAAAAAGAAATAATAGCGCACGAACCACGCGGTTAACATTCTCAATGACTTCATCAGGCGCTAAGCGAGGAAAGTAGGAGCGTGCTGCATAGAGAATCACGCTTGGCTCCAACATCAGTATAAGTGCCAATAGTGTCTTTCGTCCGGCTCCAACAACGCGCCATGCGTTACGTCCTTGTGTGATCGGGAGCAGATCGCAGAACTCCTCGCCAAGTGTCTGTCCTTTTAACATTGAAAATAACGTGTAGAGGCCTCTCGAGGCAGCGTTAATGTGTGCGTCATGGCGGTTGGCAAAGTGCGTCCCGAAGATACCAGTGATAAGTTTGGTAGATGGTCGAATCAAGTGATTTTCCGTTATGTACTCGTCCTTATAAAGCGAACGCAAAATAAAGGGGGCAGTTGCCAACTGCATGCTTTTCTTGGATTTGTGTTTTTAGTCTATAGAATTTCCGCGTTATTCTCCTATTACTATCTCTTCAATTACAATTTTGATTTCACCTTTTAAGGTTTTGATACTAGTTAAAGATTAAAGTAATAAAATTCTGAAAAAAAAACTGAAATTAAATACCATTTAGGATTTGTCTTAGAAAAGCTCGAAGAAACTGTGCGACATTCTAAAGGTACATTTCCACGTTAGAGGATTTCTAATATTGAAGTTCCACTTTTCACTCCCTTAGGAATATCAGTTTTAAGTTTATCATCCTATACTCCTCGCAATAAAAAGCAGGAATAAGAATAATCAAGCAATACATAATAGATAGCTATCCGATGCCTACACAAAGACACAATTCGGAGGGGAAAGGTCTTCGATTACTATTAGGTTTGTGTTTGTAAGTATTGAAAAATAACATTATGCTCGGGTACTCCTCTTAAAGAAATTCTGACAAGAGTCTACCTACCAGGGAAAGGCAGAGGGACCGACCGCTCAGATTAACGAAGGGCAAAGACACCTCAGTCAAGAGGCCTAAAACTACAGCTAACCGAGTCAGTGAAAGGAAGATAATGGTCCAATGCATAATCTACTGAAACCACGTGGTTTTAGCAAACCCATTTGACACGGCGGATTCTACATGTTTCACCGAATGTGCGCAGCGGTCCATCCGAACCCATCCCGGACCTCACGTCATTGACACACCTCCACAACAAAAGGGGAAGGGGGGAGGGGCTGTGCTTAGGCCGAGAGCCCCTCTCCCTTTGTCACACGCGGTGTTGAATCCTGACGGCCGGCTAAGATGGCCAGCCTTGGAAGCACGGCGGTATTCAATGAAGCAAAGGGAAAACCCGCATCAAACGGATTCGATGACGACTACGCTCTCTTGAGTCGTTGCACTGCGCAATAGGTTCGTGCTTTGGATACAGGCCCCGCTGAAGTAGAACAGGGAGTACCTGATATTTTCTAACAACGTACTTTGCTCGAAAATATTCTCAGTGTTACTTTTAATATAATCGCCAGAAGTCATATTCTTGGAAATCAAATAGGTGTGCTTTGCGGCCAAAATCGAAATTACCACTACCCACATCATATTTATTAAAATAAGAAGAAACTCCAGGTAGTAGGTATCCGACAATGCCTCATAAAAACCCTTTAGGATATCAAGCTTGGAATCTTCCTGAGAATGAAACTTCATCCGTCGAATTAGAGATATCACTCCCCCAATAAAAGCTATAAGTGTCAGCACTAACACTGACCAAAGAAGAGAAAAATAGGTGATGTAGTTACCAGCGCCAATGCAAATTCCAGTCCACGGGCAGTGGTGGTCTCGTCTCAAGATACAAACATCACAAAACCTGCAGTGAACCGCACGTAGAGGACGATAAATATTGCAGCTATAGCACCATTTTTGCTCTAATTTTGCCACCGCACGCGTGCCATCAGGTCTTGAATATTCCATGTCTACCCATCTCGGTTCGTGTGGTGGCGTATCGGGAGGCGGTAGTGGCTCCTTAACTAAGATCCCAGGATTTGAAAATGCACATAATAATAATAGTACAAGGGAAAGGATAGATAAAATCACAATAGCTATACAAATATTAGTGATATGGTTAGTATAGAGAAACGCTGCACAACCAAAAACAATAAAAAAACAGCTTGAGAGCATAAGATGCCAGTCTGGCCCTAATACAAGGTAACCTCTAAAGAACACAGAAACATTCCCAATTATCATAGGGAATGTTTCTGGACCAGTCGCACTTAAAATAAATGACGATAATAGAGAAAATAAGAGCAAAAATAACTCTTTGTATGTGTCTGGATTACAGGTCTATTTTGTAATGTGTGTGTTGAAAGGTAAAAGAAATGAATTAGAGCTTTGATTTTTTAATATTGAAAGATGATCTGAAGCAATAAAATAGCATAAATTTTCTATAACGTCCCCATCTGGTTGAGAAAGGAGAAAAAAAAATAGCATTATCTTTGATGATGATCACATTCAGATCAAAACTATGTAATCATGTGTGGGTTTGAAATTCTCCCTTACGTTTTGCTTCCCTCCTTGAGCTGAAAAGCTGACAATAAATAGAGATACTAAAAGATTAAATTACCGATAAATAGAAGTTTGATCTTTAACTTTGGTAGAACAAGAATCCATCGAGATGAGTATAGAATTATGTCCATGAAAGGGAAGGAGAGGGAAGGAAATGCAAAAAGCGCGGAAGAAGCGTACCTAGGCATAAAAACGGTAGTAATCGCAGAAACAGTTGCCCATATAGTCCTCGGGGATCCAGTGCAATGGGAAAACACGCTTGACCTTAAAGCCCATCTTTATCAAACTGGCCTCCAAGTTCATGATTTGGTTCACTGTCCATGGGATACAGATGACGTAGTGCGGTGGCCTTCCCTTATTTTGACCACCGCTGGCAGTAGAACCCTTTGTCTTCGCGCTAAGAGGCGCGACCTCCTCGATGACGGCACGTAGACGACCCCATCCAATACGCGCTTCTGCTTTGGTTGCGAAAAGCATTGTGGGGTGAATCACAGCGCGGACCTCAAAAGGGATAAAAACTTGCTTCAAAAATGCATTCCATCCGATAGTTGATCCGGCCGGATAAAGTAAAGGCGGTTCATCGCCAGCAGTTGGACGTAAAATGTCCAAAAAGCGGTGATGAACACCGAAGGAGGGGAACGTGTTAGTACGCAGCGGAAACAACATCGCAGGCTGAAGCTTATCCACCTTATCGAAGCTCACTCCTTCGGCAACCACACAATCGCAGGACGCGGCGAGCCTGCCGACCTCTTGAAAAAACTCCTTTTCCCCCACCAACGGACAAGGCACCGCCATCACGGTAATTGAACGTTCATCAGACGTTAACTCGACAATATTAACAGTGTAAATCGCCTCCTGGTCCCGATTCACAATCCGCTCACAGGGAGGGGGCAGTAAATCCTTGTACGCTGGGGGAACCTCCGTGGCCACATGTCTCTCCATGACCTCACGCAGCCACAGAAGTGTCCCGGCGCGATCCATCCGCCACCAAAAGCGCACCATCAAATAAATAAAATAGTCCGTGAGCACGGCCGCAAAGAGAAGCCCCATGAGAAAAAGGGCGCATACCATGCCAAGTCGAGCCATGCGCTGGTACATTGTGGCCACAGAAATGGTCGAAAGAAGCTCCCGGTCAAATCGCTCTCTTTCGATAAAATTACCCGGGTTCATTATTGCTCGGCTACCTCTAATATTGGGCGATAATTTCTCCTTTCCCAAGCGTATTTTATCCTCCTTGTCAAGCCAGTTCTTTATCTTTGTATACTCCTCATCAACATTGCGGTTATAAAGCCACGATTTTCGTCCCATGAAGACCCTTAAGACATTGATAATGCGAATGCAAAGGATATGACGCACAAAAGGAAGTTGAGACCATGGAGCTCCAGGCAGGGGAGCGTATTGGTCTAGAATATCCTGTATTTCGGACTTCGGAATATACTTCTTGTTTTTATACTGCTTCAATACTAAATAGCATTGTGCGTAAAGAATCTGACTAGCTCGATCAAAACGGAGCTTTTTTGGAAATGTATTCAAATATATCTCTGCTAATGTGTTCATATCGGTCTTGGACTTCTCCCAATTCGATTACTATGTCTATTATTGTAGCGTTAATAATAATAATAAAAAGACAACAATCATTAAAAATCCCATTTGCAGCGATCCCAACGCCTTTACCAAAGAAATGTCCTTACCCCTCCCAAGGTGTACAAAAAAAAGTAACTTGGACGATCAAGGTAAATTTTAGTATGCAAAACACTAAAAGTTATTCTCAAATTATTTATCTTAAAAAAATTATGCACAGGGGCTAATGAAGGATAGTGAATAAGTCATATAGAAGGAGGGAAAAGCTTTATGCATCGATTTGGATGCCTCTCTCTTTAAACTTGTTGCTTTGATTTGAAAAAAAAAAACCGCATATTACAAAATTTTAGATGAGTACACAAATGAATTGCTGGTATTTTTGGAACACCGACTGGATTCATTTTAAATGGAATGCAAATGGCAAGATGCTCAGATATTCTTAATAAAAGATCCCTATGTCATATGAATAATTCAAAGCGCCTCTAGCTATCATGCTAATAGAAATACCCGTAGACATGCTGTACAGATTGAACATAAATAATGTGAAAAAACTGGAAGAGAGCAAATAGCATCCCCCATTTTAATCATTGTTTCTGGTTTATCGATGTATGACTAGTTTTATCGTTGATGGTCTTATAATCACTTAAAAGGATTACCGCGATATTTGTAAAGCAACAAAAATAATACTTAAACTTTGTTCTCTAGATGCTTCCATTTTTTTTAATCATCGCATCCCTAATAGTTAACCAGTATGTGATACAAAAGTAAAATGGAGGCTTTCCTTTAATGGGCATAGCAGTGAAATAGAAAAAGTAATGTCTATAGACAATTGTTATTCAACAAACATGGAATCTGATAAAATATGAAATAGTGAAAGTGATTTATTAATTTTTTATATAGCGGATAAGTATGTAAATGTGAACTATTTTAGAGAAAAAAAATACTTGATTAATAGGAAAAATAGAAAAGATTAAGTACTTTGTAGCCTAAAACAAAGAATAAAATACCTGTATATAGGTAACATGCATCAAGGTAAGTGAAGCTTAGATGCACACAACACCAAGTCGTGAGGTTATTGGGAAGCTCCCACCACCGCGTCATATGATCTCTGCAGCTTTTCGATAATTTGCGTAAGCCTAGCGGTGTTGATGAGAAAGACTCAAGAGTTGAAGCAAAAGGCTGATGAACGTTCACCCATTCTGTCGCCCCAATCCCTTCGTCCGACGCGTGCATCTCTTTCCGGGGGGTCTTAATTTTCTCAAAGGATGAAACTTCAACTACGTCATCGCCACCTTTAGGATCCGCGCGAGCATGCTTTTGTAAGCTGATAACCGCGCGATAGGATGCGCCCCTACAGTACTGCCACGTCGTCCCGGACGCTGAAGTAGGACCACCCGCTGCCGGGGTGTGGACGGAAACGTCAATCTCAATTGCCAGGGGAGCATCATCATCGTCAAATATCGGAATAAGTCTGCAGCCTTCGAAAGATAGTCTCTGCACCGACCCACAGGATGACACCAATGAAGCATCGCTGTCAGCGTAGGAGGTGGTGTCAAGCTCGTAAAATAGTGTTGTAGTGGGAAAGACACCATCATTTAATTTGAATAACTGCAATACAGCTATTCCTTTAAATGTATCCTGCCATATAAGGCTACCAACCGCAAGACCATTGTGGCTGTTATAACATAGATGTTTTGCCTCGAAGCGTTTCTCTGGACCCCCAAACAGGACCAACGATTGCACGTCCACCTCTGTCGTTATGCCTTTCTGGGAGATTCGCACCATCTTAGAACTTCGTAGGGTCTGAATGAGCATCAATGCTGAGTTGGAGTCATCACTGGAAGCAATAGCTACGCAATCCATTTCCCTGGCGTGAGCTTGCAGTAGAACCGAAGTGTCATTAAAAGATACAGGTAACAAAACCTGACCAGTGAACTCGTATATACGGCGGTAGACCTTGTAATGGTTTTGTGAATAACAGCCATACAATAGCTGAAGCTTGTTTGTTGTTGATGAGAATATGCGAATGAGTTTGCCTTGATCAAAAAGTGATATTAGGTCCTTACTTGTCTCCGAAGGGCATTCGATAGAGAGAGGGCACAGCGCAAATAGTGGTCTTGAGGTTGAAAAGGTACCAAAATGATGATGTAGTCCCTTACGAAGTTTCAATCTTAAAGCAATGTAAAAAGGTTTGGAACCCTCTTTAGGAGTATACAATTCTGCAATTTGCATACGATGTGTATCCTTTGGGGGTGTTGTCAAACTCCAATGTATGGAATCACGCTGCCACGAGCCAGTAAAGAATGTACAATTAGGCAAGTTGGTTGCCGAAACGATTGCCGACATTGATAGCGCAACTGCGATAAGAGCAAATAATGAAACAAACTCAAAGGAATACATCTAAATAACTTTGGAAAAATGCTTCCTTGTGACTGTATTTATGTTTCAAAACGTATATTAGCAACAATTGAGGCAATGAATTCTAAAACTCGAAGAAAAAAAGGAAAAAATGTAAAAACAGAAATTCGAACCACCTATAGAATCCTCAGAAACTTCTTATGAGATGATATACAGTATTCATGAGAAAATAAATGCCAAGCATATCGGTTGAACGATCTATTTATTCATCTAATCTGAAAGACTATAATGCAGCAAAAAAACATTCGCTGATGAATATATATTTGGATTATGTCAAAGAAGTATTTGCTTGTTTATCACTCCTTTGTTTTTTTAGTCCTTTTTTTAAAGCTTTTTTGCAGCAGGCCGGCTCAGGGCAGTACCATCGCGTCGTTGATAACCTCACATAATTCTGTAGCACCTTTTCGTTTATGCCAACACAATTCAAGTGGTACCAATTGTGGCACACAATGCAACGCACCACTCCGCTGTCGCCTTCTTCTTGCGAAGTAGGACAACACCTAAACGTGCCTATAGGAAAGCGGCGCGGATAGCTTACGGTTCGCTGCCCATCCACACATTCAGAACAGCGATAAATTCCATCCATAGGTAGAAAGGCTGTGGTGGAGCGATTGCTGCAAAAGCTACAGAGATGGCTATTGAGCGTTGATGCTGTACACGCAGCTAAATATCTCCCCTCTTGACCAGCAATACCATGACTATTGGCTTCATCATCCCCCTTACCAGCAATTTGGGCAATTACATTGTCTAAGGTACCATTAGTGGCCCTATGTTCGTTGTAAAATGGCGAGGAAATTGCTAGTGTTGGGTCCATTTGACTCGTAAAGGAGGTGTAATTGTAAAAAATATATGTAGTACAACCAAAAAATCACAATACAACAAATTTGCAAATAACTTGCAACATGTAAAATGTTTTTACAATCGAAGAATTAAGTTAGACATAGATAATGGATTAAAAGGTAGTGATTTATGAGTATGTACGAATTTATATTAATATAAATTCCATAGAAACAGAATAATTGGGTATGTTAACATATATAGTTGTAGACATAGATAGATATATAGATATTAAATACAGCATTAGGATTAATTATTCCAAATTGCGTGAATCAATACGCTTAAACCATCTAATGTGAAAATATCCTTCTAATAATAATAATCATAGTCATCATTATACATACATATATTTATATAAATATATGTATGAGTGTGTGTGATTTTTTTACCTTGAACTTTTTTACAATTCTCTCTCATATAAACTATATTTTGTTTTATGTATCAGAAAAGCAATTGTGCACTGCTTGACCACACCTGTAGCAACGGAAAGATCCTGACGACTCGCTGTCCATAAGGCGGCTTTTAATGCAGTAATAGCAGTAGAGGTGTCCGCAGTTAGAGCGCTGGCTCAATGTTGGGGTGTGGTGGCATACACAGCATACTGTATCCCCCGTGATCAATCCGCCGCTGGCCGCTGACGTCACGGACTGGACGGCGTGAAGCAGGCGCCGCAAGTAGCTTCCGAAGTTAAGCACCGAAAGCAACGAGGTCCATGTCGTCCACCATAGGTATTGATTAAGATAGATTAGATTAGTGAAACGGATCATCTTCTGGCTGCCGTAGACCATACGCAAAGACAGAAGATACTCAATTGGTGTGCGATACCCTCCAGTGACAAGGAAACGGAGTGTGTTCACTACCGAGAAGAAAGACCACCCAGTGGCGGCATAGCGAAAAGTTTTTGCAAAAATATGCTTCCATGTGGAGGGTTCCTCTCTTTCCCACCCCTCACTCAGAATTATCCTCTGTATTTTGCGGCACACATATGGTACCAACAGCGTAAGGACTGCGTGTACTACCAAAAGGCGTCGTGTTGGGGCTAAACAGGGAACTAGGTAGGTGGAAGACTGCAAACCTTTTGCCTTCGCGCTTTCCTCGTCGCGCATAACCAAGTTATGAATGCGATCACCAACCGACTGTCCCAGCCTCCACGTCGAAAAATAATAAAGAAATGTATCCAACCCCAGCGTCAGTTCCTCTTGATATGCGAAACGAAAGGAATTAAAAGGGGGAATGCTGAATACTTGAAATAGACTGTTTCGGAGTATATCAAGTATATCTTCTTGGGTAGCAAGGGCGTCTACTTGAAACACACGCAGCACTGTGTTGTCGGGAAACATGGAGAATGCCTCCGAAGCAGGAAGCATCAGCTGCTGTTTGGTGACTGTATCCAGCGCTGGCTGGGCATTCACCGCATCCCTCATCCATAGCATCCTTTTTTTCTGAATGTTGCCCCTTTGTAACTGAAAAATATATATATATGTATATATGAAGCTTTAAGGAAAAAACTCTGAAATTTTAAAATAATAAAAAAGGAAAAAATAAAAAGTATTAGACCCTTTTCATCACTATCATCATAGGAAAAAAAAATCGTACGAATAAAAACGCATATTTCAGTACATTTACAAACCTAAAAAAAAGTCAAACTCACGTCCTGAGGTAGGGGAAAAAAAAAACTAACACACCACAATGTTCTGACTGGTACTTCGTAACAAGCATATTTTCTAAGCACTATCGCACAGTGGGGATTCTCGGAAGTAGTTCATTAGAGATACACCTGAGTTGTGTCTGTTTATCATTTGCTGATCCAGCTCAAATTCGTGTTGTTCGACATCTCTCTTGCACATATCCTGTAATTCTTGCACTTCCATTAATTCCACACCCCGGCTCTCCTCTAAGGTGCGCTGCAGCTCGAATTCGATGAATGCAATTCGCTCGTTGAGGGCCTGGTTGTTTTGCTTTACTTGGCGAAGGTCCTCGTTTAATTTCAACACGCCATCGACAACCATGGTTTGTGTAAGATTGATGTGCTGTTCGAGCTTCTCCATCTCTGCTATCATGTTTTGCTGCCACAAATTACGGCTTTCAGATGCCTCGCTGCGCGCTGTATCCACTTTTTTTTGAATCAACGACATCTGCCTGCTCAGTGATGTCACAGCCCCACCGTGACTCACTTCTACCTTGGCCTCAATTAGGCGATTTAACTGAGCAAAAATCGCATGCGCCTCTTCTGAAGATGCACTCTTCGATATGTTATCAATAATATCAAGTAAGGGCTTCTCCAGTTCGAACGAACCCGGGGTTTCTAGGCTCGTCAACGGCTTGAGCATTGCTTTTTTATGCAGCGTGCCTCTAGTGGATACTGAAGGCTGCTCTGCGGTGGTCACACCAGTGGGCAAGTCCTGTTGTCTGTTGTCAATCTTTTCGCGCGATATCTCAGATGTCTGACGTTTCAAACGACTAATGTTGGAGCAATGATCATGATTAATAGAAGTAGAGGGAATAGCTTGTTCTGTTTGTTGAGATATAGTTGACTTCTTGGCAGTCAACTCGGAGACAATCCACTCATGAATAGCCGACTGCTTGAATGCACGCAGACGTTCCACCGTTAGGTGCAGAGTAATAATATCCATGCCAGGAGTGTGACTCAGAAGCACCTCAAGTTTGACAGGAAAATCCTCCAATTTGATGATGATACGACCATCTTTACCAAGCGTTATAGAGCGAATGGACTTGTATGGAATAGTAATGTTATCTGCGTTAGATGAAGTGACCATGACAGTAAAATAGTGAGGTGTGAAGTATGCATCTGTGCTTTCCGTCAACAATGTATCCGCTGCATCTACCTGCTTGAGATAAAAGTGCAACACCTCAGGGTTATCAGAATTCAAGTCCTGGATTAAGTCGATCATCCTTCGCAAAAGTGTACTATCATTAGGAAGTGAACTTAGTTTATCAAGGATATCTTGTCGAAGTGAGCCCTTCAATTCTGTCAGTACGCTCCTTTTTGGTCGTGACACTCGAAACAGCAGCTCAGAGCACTGTAGTTGAAAGAAAACATCCACACTAGCCATACAGCAGTCGGCCACAAACTTCCAAGAACTCAAACGCAGTTTATTTTCCTTGGAACCCTTGACTAGGTTAATGAGTGCCGTGGTAACTCCTCTTTGGAGATGGAAATGCTTTTTCGCTTCATATTTATCCTCGTAGACACACATAAGCAACTGGGCCAAATCTGACATAAAAAAAACTCCGCAGTTATCTTTTAGCCCCTCACTATCACACAGGTTGCTGATAACATGGATCAACTCTATTGTTCCAGGGTTATGGGGTGGAAGGTGTCGCTGTCTCACTATCACACAAAAGATAGAATGTACGGTCTCCAACAATGTTTTATGCAAGACAAAAGTTTTAATGCCCTCCTCAAACATGACATCGCTGTGAGCAAACGCCTCTGAAAAAAGCTTGAATAATGCACAAAAAGCTTCACCATCTTTTACCGAAAGTGCTTCCTCTGCACGCAATAGAATATAGGAGCTTTCGTGAAAAATACCGCGTACCTCTATATCATCCAGTGGCTCAGGACGGCGAAGAATCGCATCGACGGTATCAGGTATGGCGGTAAGGGGTTGACCGATAACATCATGCATTGCGATTCGGTTTTTCGTTGGCTGCCGAGGCATCTCGTGCTTTGCTTGTTTTTTCTTTTTCTTAAAGTATTCCCTATTTTGTTTTATGAAGGCTAATATTTCTATGATTTTCTAACTATGGAATGAATGTAACTATATTGGTCACGGTTGATCTAAAGGTTTCGTTATTCAATGTGCTTAAAGCCCTTTTTATTTAATAATCTGCCTACCAGAATGCTATAATATAATAAAGCGCAGAAGTAAAAAATGATTTGATCCATGTTGTCAGAAAAAAGGATTCATTGTGTTGGATGTATGTGCTTTGTTTCTGAATAACACAAAAGAAAGAAAAGGTATAAAAGTTCACAAACACAGATTGTTTCTACTCAACCTATTAAGAATCTATACAGTGAAGATCTATGCATGTTACCCTAGTGACATCACCCCATACCTTTTTCATACGCATGCTAGTATTCACTCATCATCAACCCTGATGACGCAAATACGTGTCGATACAACTGCTCATTGGTGAAGATTGAATCGGAAAGTCATAACATGCTCGTTGCATCATTCAAGGTGCCTGAGATTTTGAAAAAGCGAAAGCACACGGCCTCCTTGCATTTCACACACTATAAAACCTACACACACACCTATTTCGGTGGCTGGCACTTGCTGGGGAAAAAAGGGACATAAGCGAAGACCTAGCTCAACAACACATTAAAGTTAAGTTTGCACAGTAGAGGCTTATGAAATAAACGCGCTCTCAGCGGCAACATCTACTAGTGCATTAGAAACAGTGGAAATATTTGTCAACGAATTACCCTTTAGAACGACGCAAAGCAGATGGACTACTCGCTATAGTTAAAAACTCAATGTAAGACTTGGTATAAATGGACGGGGGAAAAAGATGCTAGAGTGATCATTCATCAACCCAGTGACTACAACAGATATAAGCAATACTGAAGGCTGGGTATCATTACCATTTCCACATTCATGGCAAATAAAAAAGTGCGAATAACCTACATGATGCACTCCAATCTCTCTGCCTTATGCACACGTGCCTTTCTCACTCCATAATAGTATGAAAACAAAAACGGTAGACTCGCTACTCAAATTGACATAAAGTGATCACAGGTCGCTTGGTCACACATCCAGTGTGCAGCAAAATCCCGCAATTATACAAAAAGTGCAAAGCTGCGCCTTTAGTATCTGTAAAGTTATACATTTTTCAAACCCATACTGAATCAAAAATATGAAAATTGTACAGTATCATTATATATTCTCCTCCATAAGAAACATGCCGGACTGAAAAAGGGTGGTGTGCCAAATCCTGGAACAGGCATGCCATGTCGGTTGTTACTATAGCCTCAAGTGTCAATAATAATGACATGTGGATTTCCATTTAAAACAAAGTAAATTAGGTAAATGAACCTGGAGAACACCTTTTGCATACCATTGGAAATCATGTCACCACTGGAAAACTGCGCAAATTGATCTTAGTACTGAAGTACCCCTTAACAGTGCTGAATGATGCATTCAAGAGGAGCAAGCATAATGAAGATTTTTATAACCTATTTATCTTGATCTGCCTCAAGAACCTCCTACATAAGTCTTACACACACCTGTGTGTCAGTGTTCATCACGTCTCTAATATTCACGCATTTAATCTTTACTGAGATCTTCCAAGCCTCCTCTGCTGTAACTTTATTCTCGTTTTACTTGGTTCCTTCGTAGTGACAATAGCCCTCATCGAAAATCTTACTAGCACTTCAGAGGTAACATGAAATAATATTACGAGCAAAGGGGTAAATTATTAAAAGGAAAAGTTAGGCATTGGGACCTCTAATTGAAAGCAAAAGAAAATGCGAATATAAAGAAAAAAATTAATCAAACATAAGAAAAAATGGTAACTGCATTAATGTATGGCCAACATACACTTATGCGTATTTTTTTCATACCTTTTTCTAAGGACAAGTGATAGCTTCAATTTCTAAAATTACATAGTTACATCGCAACTTTTTGGAGTACATAAATAATGAGTTGCTGTGCGAACCATATACAATCAAGAGGAAAGAACCAGAATCATTGATATTTCTAATTATTGAAAATGGAACTTTCATAGGTTGGCACCATATACTTAATATTAATGTATGCATCCTCACCTCCGTGTATCTCAAGCATCTGAAGTGTTTCATTAATAAGATCACCAATGTCATCCCGCTTCCTCTGTCCAAAATCAATGACGTCACCATTGACACGTGTTTTGTGAAAGTTCTTAAACAAGTTAAACATTGGTAGAATCTGGCGATAGTATGGCACAAGAGCCTCACCAATAAGATCACCACTAACCACAAGCTGCTGGATAATACGCAATGTAGCTGAAATAATGTCGGGGTGTCGAGTATTCAGGGCAGTCTTTATGGGAATAATCAACTGTGGAATAGTAGGAAGAATTTTAGGCCCACCGCGTTCGAGGAGGTCCATACAACCTTGGCGTGCAAGAAACATGTAGGGCTCTTCAGTTTCGCGAATGCCGTCAAAAAAAATAGGCAAATAGTGATGGTAATCCAATCTCTCCACCTCCACCTTCCAATCCACCGCAGGACGGCTTCCATGCGCAATGGACACCGGGAGGTCTCCACGATCGTAATAACGACGAAATTCCGTGTGTGGGATGCGACGCCGCCTGAACGCGCCCGCCTTCGGAGGCTTACTTTTGCCAGACCCGTTGACGGAAAAGGCCTCATCTGAGGTGTTGTGCGGCCTCCCCTTACGAAGAGAAGTACATGCACCACCAAAGCCACGTTTCACTCCCTGGTAAACGAATTTCACCGCTGATGATTTAGAAGGCGGCTGTGCAGCACACGACTCATCGGGTAAGTTTGTGGGGGGTTTCTTAAGATGGTACCCGGGCGGAAACGGGCCAAATGGGCCTTTTCCTGCTTCCTTGTTGTACTTGCGAAGAGATGAATCCTTTCTTGTCCCTTTCACAATCGGTTGTACCTCATAGCTGGTCATTGTAATTTTGACGTCTTATGTATAAATGTATTTTTTTTCTGATTTTTGTACTATCTTCGATATATTTTTTTTTTAAAAAGAAAGAAATTGAGTATGTGGCTACAATAATAAATATATAAAAATAAACAAATAAGATGAAGTCGCATATTTTTTCAGAAAAACAAAAAAAAATAGAAGCAGCATTACAAGTCTTAATTTATTTAGGATAAGCAATATTAGCTTTAATTTATAACTTATTTTTTGAAAAAAAATTACCGATCCTGGTCTGTTTCTGGTGTTTTTTTTTCACCCATCAACTCAGTCACGTCTATACCCTTGGAGGCAAGCTGCTTCACTTTAGTCCTATGCTTATTACTATTAATATGTTCCTTATATTGTTTTCCATCCTTAAACTGCTTTTTACACGCAGGACAATTATAGACATGCCGAGGGCTAATGTCATCGCCCTCTAGCATTGCAAAGCCTGCCATCGAACCAGGATCAGCCTTGCCTTCTAAGATTTCCTTTGTTTGGCGTGCTTTTTCATATAAAAGCTCTAATCTAGAACCATCCATGGTCTCACCATTGGCTTCACGCTCTGCATCCTCGAGCGCCTCCTTCTCTGCAGCTTCGGCCCATATTTTTTTGATAGCTTCGTTTCTTCGTATCTGGCGACTCCTTTCCCTTTTTGATAACTCTTCCTGTCTCTGTAGTTCCTCCTCCTGCTGCTTTTCAAGCCAAAACTTCACCCGTGGGTCTCGTCGATTGATAAAATTAACCAAGCTTTGGACAGTTTGCATATACTCTTTTCTGGCAGAAGAACGTCCCTTTTGGTTGATTCTATCTGCCATTCGTCGAGAGTATCGATCTTTCATTTCATTGGTTTTGTACTCATCTTTCCATGCAAAATCTTTGAATGTACTAAAGTTCTTCCAGTGAGAGTAAAAACACTGAATCTCATTCCAATCACTTTTGCTGGTCCCAAATCTGGGCCATGATTTTGCTTGGTTATTATAGTCACTTTCCTCCTTAATAAGGGTATTAAAGACATTACGGTAGATAGTGTAGAACCCATTATCACTATCATCAAAGCCATCAAAACAACTATTGGTGAAGTAGTCGTAGAGATTCAACTCATCAGGGTTGGAATTGTCGCCCCCTTGAAGAATAGCATCACGATGAGAATCATACCAGGCACGCTCGTTAGGATCACTAATAATCGAGTAAGCGTTTAGAACCTCCTTGAACCTAGCTGCAGCCTCTTCCTGATCCCCAAAATTCCTGTCTGGATGATACTGCAACGACTTTTTTTTGTAAGCACTACGTATTTCTTCAGCTGATGCCTTTTTATCAACTTCTAAAACTTCGTAGTAACAACGTTTTCGGGTCTCCGTCATGATAATTCGACTACAGCTAAAACAGTATTAACTGATACTAAGGGCCTATTGTATTTTATAGGAAAAAAAGCCGATACGAAAAATATATATATTAAAAAGAATAAAACATTAAAAAAAACATTGCTCATGAAATAAGTATAATATTTTATATGTATGATTAAACATCCAAATCAAAGGGGATAATAGATGATAACAGACGCTTACCACTGCAAACATCCGTCACGGCAACAATAATGCGCCTATACTTCCCAGCATTTGCCATCTGAGTTTGAATAAACCGCAGAGAGCTTAACTCGGCAGAAGTAAGACCTCCGATAACAAAAAACATGATTGCTCTTGAATCCCCTACTACTTCCACTGTATTCCTAATTTCGGATTTTTCACCTGGGAGCAAGTTCATAATATTATCAATAGCGCTCTCAGAATGGTTAGATAATAGAAGTTTTTCGAGTAATCGTACAAGTAAGGAAGCATACCCACTGTAAGCATATGCGATATCATCCGGCTGCTGTTCCTTTAGCGAAGCGTTCCACGTTCGAAACTGTTTTCTAAGCAGTGGATAACTAGTCTTCCCCTCGTATTTTGTCAGAAAGCCACATGATTCCATGATGATAAAAGCGTTCATGACCTGTGGGATACCATACGAAAGCATCAAAGATTCTTTGAAAAAATCATACTCCTTGCTTTTCAATCCTCCATTTACAATAGAATACAAAGAAAGCAAACGCAGTATATGAGAAAATGGATCCTTTCTGTAAACCATGTCCTCAATGAACTCAAAAACTTCCTTATCATTCATTTGTTGAACAATGCATTGTTCAATCTGTATTTTCTTTCGGAACTCCAATCCTTGTGTTATTTTTCCTATTTCAGATGTTATAACGGTATGCTGACTAATCATTCGATGATAATCCTGCATTTCTGGCAAGCCTTTCATAAATTCTTTTAAGTCTTTGAGTTGACGCACCTCTTTCCGTCTTTCATAATGATTTTTTACCCAAACGGATTTTTGGTACAAAATAGAGCCAACTTTAATGAAGTTTTTATCACGAATCTCGGAAAATACTTTGTCAAAAGAATCCAACACCTCTGTCTGACTAGAAGTGCCACCAATAGGTGCGCTTTCATTCAAACTAAAAGGAAACGTCACTTCACTGCAGGAAATACCATAAAACTCGTCAATCAACCCCTCGTACGTTAACTGTGTCATCAATGGGGAAACTAAATCAAGAGTACGATCAACAATATATAATGCTTCAACCTCAGAGGGAGTGTTGCTTAAAAAGTCTCGACCAACTTCATCTTGTAGGCGTTTAAGTATATTCACAACTCGGGCAGCGTTCCGGCCCTTACCTCGAATCATAGGAATCGCACCGAACTGGGAGCTTTGTAATTTAAGGAGGAGTCGAGCGATCCACTTCAGGCTGGTTGTGTCCCCATCTAGAAATAAATGCTTAAATATAAGAGGCTGCTCCATTGAAAATAAGTCCTCCGCTAGTGATATCATGTCGAAATCAAATTCACCTATCTTCAATTCAGAAAACGTTTCGTTTAGCTTGAAATCACTTTCAATAATTTTTTCAATCATTAAAGGTTTTTGTGGGACAAAATAAACCTGTGGAACTGCTTTAGGAAAATGATGGGTATATGACAAAAGGTGAACGACAAACGTACGCAACTTTTCAACATCAGGGTTAAGGAAATAAATAACGTGATGTGCAAAGAGACAATCGACATTTTCCTGGAATCGAAAAAAGCCTACCAAATTCTTCCGCCCTATTGCTGCATTAGCCAAAATATTTATTCGATCCAACGCCAAGTATATATTTTTCTCGAGAAACACAATCACCTTGCTATCTGGGGGGGTAACATTATCTAGCAAACTGTTTAAATCTTTTAGAACTTGTTCACTAAAAATACTAAGTTTGTTTGAATTTTGTTGAGAAAACATTTCACCTTTCACTTTTTCTTTGAATAGTCGTAGGTGTGGCTCGCTTAAACGTATATGAGAAAAAGTGGCGAAAAAATTGTAAAGGTGAAAATTTTATAGAATAATTAGGAGCTTTCCTTTTTTTTTTTCAGAATAATCTTCATCAAACATTTCTAAGTTATAAAATGTGCATATGTACTTACTCTCAAATATATTGCTTTTGTTAGGTACTTGTGATCCAACGTACGGTTCCTATCACGAGGGTTAAGCGGTCCGACGGGAAAGTAAATGGGGTAGTAGTTAAAAGAAACACTCCAGTAGGTTCAATCGAATGTACCCTCACATAGGCAAATGGAACGGAATTAAGAGGAGTACCAATCTTGTCAAAATGAAATAATGCGCCAATGCAACCAACAATCCCCTGAAGTTCATCTTTTTCAACAGTAATTAACTGAACCTGATCAGTACTCTCCTTGAAGCGAAGAATTTCGATGGTTTCAAAGGACTTCAACCATTGAGATGGTTGAAAAATAATTGGACCGGAACCATGAAAATAGCTATGAAAAATACCTGGTAGCATTTGCTCTAGCGGTGGAAGAGGGATGTGAGAATGCCCCTTAGAAATGCGATCAACTTGTACTTTGCTTCTTCCATGCAATCCCACTCTTGTTAAGTACTGTATGTGAAGTTTGTGAAAAAGATAATCATCACCAAATGTCAATATGTGGCTGACATTATGGGCCTCAACAATATCTGTAATAAAATTAACAGCAGCGTTGTCCATCAGCTCGGGTACTATAACAATCATTCCACTCCATCCAAAAATATTGGATTGATGTTTCGTGAGGCGATCATTACAGCAACTCAAAAGAAAGCGCGAATAATGAACATATGATGGAGACAGCATTTTATCCTCGGCTTGATGTTGCGGCTCAGTTGTCCCGACAAAAAATGTAATGGAAACATGAGTATGTGAAAATACTTCGTCCAATGTTATAGGAAATTCAACAACTGAAGCACTAACTGAACCAGGAATCCCTAATATTGGTGATCGTCTGCAATCTAAGTCAACAAGTAATGGCTTCCAACCTGTCCTTGTCGCATAGTTACATAATGTTTTCGCTGTACTCAGTTTTATTGAATCATCTCTACCACAGAGTAGTGTAATAGGGCCCTCAATGAGGCTTTTTTCCGATTCGGCTCGCACTTCATGGAGAAAAGAATGGTATTCTATTATGGCTCTGTTTAAAGATCGTATTGAAGTTCGAAACACATTCCTTAGTAATAAATCAGAGCCTTCAATTAAAATAACCGCATTAGTCCAAGAAAATAGTGCTACCTGTTCACCAGGAATTAAGTAATAAGAAACGTCCACAAATAGAGGTGCTCCTAGGCACTCCACACGAGCTTCGCTTCCACTAGCAGATTGAACTACTACTTTTGCAGAGCAGCGTGGTTCACTTTGAGGTACCTTGATAAAAACCTCATTTTCAACGGAAAGTTGGATGTTAATTGAACTATTTTGAGTTACGTCGTCTATATCATTCATTGGTGTAAAGAGCAAAATTCTAATGTGACGAAAGCAGCCAAAATTTCTACAAAATTAAAAACAAACAAAATGGATCAAAATAAGTTTATATACTTATAAACGTAAATACAAAGTGGGAACCTTACTTTGGAAGGATAATAAAATACAGAAACCAACTAAACACCTAAATACGCGCAAAAAAAAAAGCGACACTCACATTGACATGCATACAATGTTAATAATAACATAAACCCCAAACCGGCGGTAATATATTTATATGAAACAGGGTGAAGCTGAAATGAGCAAACACCAGACCCCCCACCTTTTTTTTCCCAACTCTATCGCGGGCGAATAAATAACTATTGCCTCAAAAGAGCCCCCTCCCCCCCCTTGAAGGTGTTAGGAAACCTAACAACTCATCCAATCAGATCAAATTGAACAGTGGAAATAATATCGAAGGCATTAATTTTTTTGTCAACAATATTGTTATCTTTACGTGTATTTGTGCATATGTTTTTAAAAAAAGGAATGGTAAGGGTGAATAGATTATTTCGTATATTAGTCATTTTATCTCACAGTTTTTTTATAAGGTTTATTTAGTAGCATTTATGAAATCTGGGACGCGACTGCTTTTCAGAGTTACATCACCTTTGTTTCTAAAAGGAAGTAAACTATCTCAATATGAGCAAGAAGCCTTCGAGTCTCACCAGCGGTTCGTAAAGTCAGAATCATATCCCGGCTCAATTCGTGCTGCCACACCTGGCGACACTCGTTTTTATATTGGAGCTGTTGAAACTATTCTGAAAGAGAACGAACGACATTATTGGCGTGCTGTGGTTGATGATCCTCAAGTGCAATTTCTGATACCCTTACGTATCCGATTCAAGACAAATGTGTGGGTAACTAGTGGATGGGAAACGAGGTTGCAAGTTGTTCAAGTAATGGTTTCCAAAGATGCGACAATTAAAGAAGTTATAAATAACGTGATAGTTGAGAATCAGTCTCCTTACCTTTGTATGAATAAATTTTATCTATCGATTGATGGGAAAGAGCTCGACGAGAGCAGATCTCTGGGCTTTTATGAGATATCTTCAAACACTCAGATCGATGCTATCGAAGAACTTGATCATCTTTCGCATATGGAATCTGCACGTCCAAAAGATTGGAATGTCGATGAGATCACAGACAATGATTTAAAGAAGAGTCCATATAAAGAAATGGGTATGGAACCGAAATCTAATCTTTCTCCACGATATGAAGGGAAACCGGCTGGGTATTTTGGAAAAAATAATTACAGCGGAATGAGGCAACGATCCTCTTAGTGAAGCAAAGGGTAAATTTTTTTTTATTTTGATATCGAAATTTTACTTTTTAAGTTACTGGTTTATATTTACCATTTTTTTCTTTTCAATAATCATTTTCCAAATGTAAATTAGCAAAGATTTATCAAGTGCTGTTAAAATTTATTACCTTTCTATTGCTTTTTTTCATTTCAATCTTTATTATTATTATCTTTATAATTTTGGTACATATAGAAAGTTTTAATGGAGGAACATTTGCGCACACTTTCAACAATAAGTACACTGGATGAAATTTTGTACTCTGTAAAATGGGAATCATCTCACTTTTTTGAGGAACCCATCCATATAGGATTATCTAATCCTGTGAAAATTAGTTCTCAAACGCAAACTTTAGAAAAAAGCACTTTGAACGCTACTACTCAAACAAATATCAACAAAATAAACCGAGGATGCCAGTTTTTTGTAGAAATGAATACTACTTCGACGCAAACAATCAATAGTAATGCGGATATTTCGGAAATGGCTTGCATTTTGGATGATAAAATAAAAATAATAAATTGCCAAATTGAACTCATTTTAGGACAAGTACAAACCAAACTCGATGATAAATTACTTCAATTAAGTAATTTATCGTCAAATATTGGAACTCTTAAAAACACAAGAAAAATTCAATCACAGAGGGCGGAATTTGAAAAGTCAAACCTTCTTTTAGAAGCAGATGAAGAAAAATCCAGAAAAATGCTGCAAATAGAAGAATTAAATGAGTATTTAGTCATCAGTTTGCAAAGAGCTGTAAAAATCGAACAGCTCTGGATAAAATATCTCTTAAAAAAAAGTATCTTAGATGTGGATGATCAAATAAATACAACTATCATCTGCAATTCTTCTTCAGTATCTGATCCTGGAAAAAAGGAAGTGACTCGACGAGTTACGCCAAATCAGGAGCTTTGCATGTTATTAGATGAATGCTGTGCAGTGCTTGATGACTAAAATTTTTATAAATAGTTTAAGAAGTATTTAGTAAATGATTTTTTTTTTTAATTCTGAGTTGGGAAAAAAAAATACTATTTCCTCTTTATCAGGTTTATTTCTTGAATATTTGCATATTGTGATTATATAGGAAATTCTTTAAAAAGATTTCTTTTATTTAGATTTACATATGAACAGGGATTTCTCGCAGAAATTATAATTTCAATGACATATATTTTTGTCACACTTCCCCTAATGGAGGCGAAAAAGGTTACACAAAATTGTCAAATAGGAGTAGATATATCGTCTAGCAAAATAAATATGCTTGAAAAGAAGCGGAATGAGTGCTTGCAGATTTTCAACAATATGAATAAAAAAACTGAAGACAGCCTCATCTTTGAATCCACTTTCACATTAAAGATGGTCGAATATGCCGATTCATATGTTGCTAACTTAGTAAACATCGTGAAATTGTTTCCTTCATTTGCTGTCAAAAAATATTACACATGGTCGTCACCTCTAGGTGAAAATCAATGTATTCCTTACGATGATTACAGATATGAACTTATAGCAATTTATTACAACATCGCTGCACACTTTGTGAATGTAGCTCATCATTTTCTTTGTGTAAAATCCAAAGTTGGAAACATATCCAGTCTTGAGAAGAATTCGTACCACGTGTTGCTCAAGGCCGCAGGTTATTTTTCTCTTGTTAAAAATGTTGTAGACAATATAAAATTTCAACCTATTGGAGTTGCTGAGATGCCATTCAAACCCGATGATGTTATTGCATTATTTTCCTTTCTTGAAACTCTATCCCTTGCACAAGCGCAAGAAATCGGAACAACGCGCTCTAATAATGTGGGCCCTAAGCAAACCTCTGATTTAACTACAAAATTATGTCATCAACTGTTTCTTTTCTATAAAGAGTGCAACGAGATATCAAACAGTGTTAAAAGTTGTTCTAAAAATTTTAGCAATATGTCTGCTCTATGTCAACTAAAGTCAGATGTATTTTTATCGCTCATGTACAACTATGCAGCTTCTTGGGCCTTCACTTCATCTCCTTCTAATGCACTTCACTTTATGAATAGAGCAAATATTGAGGTAGCCAAAATACAAAAACATGCTAAAGTCAACAAAAAATTGAGATCTATTTATTCTTGTGAAAAAATTCTTGAAAACTGTTATTCTACAATAAAACGAAATGATGAGCGCTTAAGGAAAATAAACTCGCTGGTTCATCGCGTAAAGATGACGGAGGGTGAGATCCAGCCTCCAATACCTCAGGTTCTTGCTGTTAAGGAAAAAATTGAATTACCAATAGAACTTCCAACACCAGCTAGCATTCAATAACTCTTTTCATGAGTAAACTCAGTAATATATATATATATATCTTCATTTGCTGTTGCAGTACCATTGACAAACTCTTTTCTTCTATATTGAATTTTTATGACAAGTTGTGTTGTGACATTTTTTCTTTATCTTATCCTTTTCTAATATGGGTCTATTTCTTTCCCTCTTTTTCATGCCTCCTAAAATCAGTTTCGATACCTTTTTATATTAAGAGTGTTTCCTTAAAATTATTTTATTTTAAATTTCCAGAACTTTCCGAATATGTTCTCACGCAATTTCATTCGCCGATGGGTCAACAGTAATACCAGGGTAATCTGTCAGGGTATGACTGGTTCCGCGGGAACCTTTCACACTAAGCAATCCATCGCCTATGGAACGAAGATGGTGGGTGGGGTGAACCCCAAGAAGGCGGGGTCGATTCACCTTGGGTTGCCAATCTTTACGGATGTTCGGGAAGCCATTAAGGAGACGGGTGCAACGGCATCTGTTATCTATGTCCCCTCATCCTTCTGTGCAGCGGCCGTCGAAGAGGCGCTGGACGCGGAAGTTCCTCTGGTTGTTGTGATCACCGAGGGCATCCCGCAGTGGGACATGCTGCGCATCAAGTCGATGCTACTCTCGCAGAACAAGACGCGCCTGATCGGGCCCAACTGCCCGGGCATCATCAAGCCGGAGGAGTGCAAGATCGGCATCATGCCGGGGCACATCCACAAGAAGGGGCGCATCGGCGTCGTCTCGCGCAGCGGTACACTGACCTACGAGGCGGTCGCGCAGACGACGGAGGTCGGGCTGGGACAGTCCCTTTGCGTTGGCATCGGCGGCGACCCCTTCAACGGGACCAACATGATCGACTGCCTGCGCTTCTTCTTCAACGACCCGGAGACCGAGGGTGTGATCCTCATCGGCGAGATCGGTGGGACAGCTGAGGAGGAGGCCGCCGAGTTCATCAAAAACAGCCCGGTCAAGAAGCCGGTGGTGTCCTTCATCGCTGGGGCCACTGCACCCCCAGGGCGGCGTATGGGCCACGCGGGTGCGGTCGTCTCCGGCGGGATGGGTACTGCTAATGGGAAGATGGAGGCCCTCAAGGCTGCCGGTGTCACCATTTCTCACTCACCCACCCTGCTCGGCAGGCACATTTTCGACGTTCTGAATAATAAGTCTTCTAATTGATATTAATTTTGTATATAGAAGGAAATGGAGGTGGTAATATTACCAAGTTGTTGGTTGATTAAAGCGATAATTAAGAACCTAAGTGTAAATATATTTCACTGTTAAGGCATATTAATTATTATCTCCAATACCATTTATTTCAATATAATTATCCCACTATTTGCTTTTGTGCATATAGCTTTGAATATATAACAATGAGCTAATAAAAATTAGACCTCCTTTTAGAACAAAAAAATTTACCACTAGCTATTATTTTTGACAGTCATGCTACTATATATATATATGTATATATGTATGTATGCAAGTATGTGGTAAGAGTAAAGTTGATGTCTTATGGAAATGACATAGGTAATATAAATAAAGAGTTTGGATGCTAAAAGGAGAGTTACATTAGTAAAAGATAATTTAGTAGGATTTACTAACACTAAGAAAAAAAATCATTTGGGGCAAGATGAGCGGTAAAGGTACTGTAATACGTAGTGATATACATGACATCGATTTGGAATTATATGTGCTGTCCGCACCTCAATGCTTTGTGACATGCAAATATCTAGCTTGAGTCTAACGCTCTTTGTGAAAATTAAAGGTGACCTTGCTCTTGAGCCTCTTGGTTGAATAATTTTCAAGATGATTGCTTTTTAGCGGTGCCAGTTTAAGTATGTGCTAATATTGAGGTTATGTTTTATAATTAAAAAAAATATTGTCTGAAAAAAACTTGAAGGTAGCTTTTATTTCGCACATTATATTTTAAACATAAATGATACCAGCTGTATGAACAAAGCGTGTACATTATTTTCCCTTTGTTACTTGCTCTAAAAAAAAGATTAATTTCAGTGCCAAGGAGTTGGTGATATTAACTGCTACATTTAAGAGGACAATACATTTATAGGTAATTCAATTTTTCTCCTTAGTAACAATGAAATACGAAACCGACTCTGACGAAGATGTACGCTCTGAGATATACGATGATGTTGCTGATGATTGGGAAGAAGAGGCAGAGGCAGAAGAGAAGCGCACAAAGTTGGAAAAGGC
This sequence comes from Phytomonas sp. Hart1, assembly GCA_000982615.1. Lineage (NCBI taxonomy): Eukaryota > Euglenozoa > Kinetoplastea > Trypanosomatida > Trypanosomatidae > Phytomonas > Phytomonas sp. Hart1. Next base: position 634,408 of record HF955208.1, on the reverse strand, counting down.
TACAAAGGCCATACTAACGGAGAAGAAGCAAATTATACGTGCCCCAACTGTAGTTAAAGAAGATAAAGAAATAGATCTTCCTATTAATATTCAGCGGGAAATTGAGCGCATGCAAATGGAGGCATCCGATATGAATTCTGCAGTTGAACTTATCGGTGACCAGGATATGAAATACATCGCAGACCACCCTGTGAAAACTAAACAAGATGCAGAGGAACTAGGAGAACTTATTGCAAATCGCATTATTACCTTTTCTGGGAACGATAACTTTCCGGAAATGGTTCAAAATGTCTACAAGGCCCTCGTCAAGGATCTTCTCGACCTTCAAATAGTTAACAATAAAATTACTCAGGTGAGTCTTACCCGAGAAGAACTGAAGCGAGGTCACAAGGCGTGAATAAAGCCCTTGTACGATATATAGCATCAAGGCTTTTCTTAAAACGGCAAACTATACAGCATGGTAAATAATATCGCAGAATGCGTTAGCCTCAAGCCTGAAAATGCCCTCAAGGTCAACAAAGTTACGAATAAAAGTGTGAAAGTGATAAACAATGTAATCTCGTAGTAAAATCCATCGACATTGAAAATTGATGTAATCACTGGAACATGCGCCTGACAACTATTTAAGTAATAAAATTCTTTCATTAAAAAGACTTTCTTTTCTAGCACCTATGAAGTGAACATATTTAACATACCTAATATATAACTATGGTGTACGGACAATACATTGAGAATAATAAAAATATGACTTGAATAAAGTTGCCACGTTGTGTGGAAAAATCAAGTAACTTTTTCCCTCCTTTAAGGTAAGACAACTCTGGCAGACTCATTTCCTTATTCAGGTTTGGACTTTGAGCTAACCCAAATAAGATCTCTAATAATTTTTTTCATCCAAGTAAACCGACACAGAATGAATTCAGAGGTTTTCAAGGAAATATTCAATGACATTGTTACTCTGAATGACACGGAGGGTCCAAGCTCAAACATTTTTGAACCTAAATTTAAGGCCAGAGAACAATTGGAAAAGCTCAAAGAAACTGTGGCTAACCTTTATAAAAACCACAAAAGTCTTATTGCATTGCAGCAACTGTGTCGTTGCTTAGTGCTGATGGGCTCTATTATGATGGAAGTGGATGAATCAGAGGAGGGGGTTGTGGAATTGAGAAAAGCATACCGTCTTTTACAGCATTGCATAAAGGAAGAGTTGGTGAACGATATCAATGTGGACCCCGTGGCCTTAGAGGAGGTTCTGCTTTCCACGAGTCATGATTGTTTACACGAGCACCACTATGCCCAATGTGTCGAGTTCGTACAGGTGCACAACGCACTAGCTATTTACTTCTCTAGTGCGCACCCCGAGGACGCCGTGAAGATTCTTCTTCGAGCCGAAAGCGGGTATTTAAACTGGGATAAATGGTACATGACCCAGCAGCCAGGTGCCTGCACGATCGACGCCATCCCGATCGGCGACGAAGGCCGTCTGGAGGTGGACCGCATTTTGGAAACAGGTGATGTCGAGTACTTGAAAGTGGCTACCCAGCGTTATGAGATGGATCTGGCCTACACCTCCACTTTATTCTATCTGGCCCAAATGTATGCTGTGCTGCAAGACACTAAACTTGCGTCTAAGTATTGCCACCTCACTATGTATTACCAGCTCATGTGTAAAAAGGAATTTTCTAGAAAGCTATGGGCTACGAATGCACTGCACCTAAGCTTCTTTTACGGAAGCCACCTTGCGTATGGTCAGGCGCTTTACTGTCTGAAGGCTGGACAAATTATGATGTCAACGGAAGTTGCCGATGAGTCGACTAGTGGCTTGGTGGCCTGGGGCTTTGGTCGCTACCATATGAATCGCCTGCAGCATTACGGATCTCTTATACGTGAGCCCTCGCACAGCGCGCCCTCTACAGTAGACTTTGCGTCTTACTGGAAAGACTTTCCCATCGATGGGCTAAGTCCACTCGAAGAACAACCAGCCATTTTGACTCTTAAAGACGCCCGTGAAGCCTTCAAGGAGGGGGAAAAAGCTTTAGATGATGCCCTTAAATTTCATCCTTTTGAGTCATCCTGCACGCAGAACATTGAAATCCTCCAGGATAAAGCCAAGCTGTACGGCTATTTAGCACTTTTTGAGACAACCCGCAGTAGAAAACTCGCCATAGTTCAGTGTCAAATTGATCTACTAGATAATATCCCAGATCAGCTTAACTTTAATGCGTATCCCATAGTTGTACGTCAGTTGCTATATGACTTAGGCTCTTTTTATGAAGATCTCCTATTTTTACGCAAAAAGCAACGAAACAAAGCAAAGAAGGGCGAAACTTCTCTAACAGATACTGCATATAATGAGCTGGTTGATAAGTGCAAGGGATACTACATCCGCTTCTGCGATACGTGGAAAAACCCTCAAACATTGCTTATTCCTGATGTTTTGGATAGTGACTCATGTCTTCCGTTCTTTCGTGCACTTATGCGATTAGCGCGAATGGGGTTAAACTACGCCTTCGCAAACGCCAAGGAAGAATTTGATTGTATTGGGAAAACCATAGAGGCATACAAAAAAGCTATCAAGTTCGCTGAAATGAATTTTACTGATGAGGAACAGCGTCAAGCTACTGAAAAAGAGGTGGTGATGAACAAAGAAATGGTGAATTTACTGATGATCAAGCAGCATGATTTGAGTATAGCACATCAACGAGGGTTTATAAATTAATGTCTATACATTCGGAGATATTTATAGTATATCTCTTCCCTCTTCTAGGGCTTCATAAAGGATATAAAAGAAGCATATTCCTAGATTTAATCTGTTTATTCAGTCCGTGTGAAAAAGGGGAGAAGGAGGGGGTAAGAGCCGTTAAAAGAAATAATTTCATAATCACATCGTACGTTATCTCAATAGGTTATATATGCATTATCCAGGTCAAAAGAAAGAGAACAATTGGAAGGGAAACCTTGTTTCTCGTTCCATCTTAGGCATAGTGCAGCTTATCGAGATCATTTTCAACATTTCAGATGAGTGTGAGGGAAATGTAAAGATGGGTTGGGTAAAGAGTAGTATGTTGAAAAGGCCCTCTTTGTTCTGCCGGTCACTTCTACTGCGCATCTTCACCGCGCTGTGTATTAGTCTTTCTTTTTTTGCATCACAATCCTACATTCTGTTCTGTATATATTATCGCTTCAATAAAAAAGTTGAGAACCTTTGGGCCGTCAATTCCGAGTTAACTTTTTAAAACTTTAGGATAAAGCTTTATCTGACACATTTCCTTCTTTGTATTATTTGGACTAAATGACTTTCTCCTATTCTATATTGATATAGAAACATACAAGTCAAGACGCGTATTAATGTCTGATGAAGAATTTAGTGAGGCTGCGTTGCTTTTTAACGCAAAAAATTATCATGGAGCCGTACAACATTATGAACGTATAGCCTCTTGTGTAGATATTACCCCTGAAACCAAGGCTCGCGCCCTGAGTAATATTAGTGCCTGTTATGCAAGCATAAAGGACTTCGAAAAAGCCCTGGAAAGCTCCGTTGAGGCTATGAAACTCCAATGTTTCAATGCAAAAATACTAGGAAGAGTAGCGACTGCCTATGAAGGAATGAAATACTACAAAGAGGCTATCAAATACTTTGAAAAAGCCAATGAATTGGATTCATCCAAAGGGACTTACGTCGAATCGATTTCCAGGGTTCGGACGCTGATGCAGTCCACCTGTGGTCTCTCTAGCGAAGAGACCAAAAGTCAATACTACTACGCGAAGAGTCTTGAAAGGGGAAAGGAAGCAATGCAAGCAGCAAACTATGTCGAAGCTATTCGGCACTTTGGAAAAGCCCTCGATCGCTTGCCTCTTCTGAGCTCTCCTAGGGAGAAGGCGATCTTGCTTTCTAATCGTAGTGCCGCCTTTGCGCATGCCCAACGGATGGAAGAGAGTGAGGACGATGCGGTTCATGCCACCGAGGTCGACCCAACCTACGCGCGAGGCTTTTTCCGCCTGGCGTTTACGCGAAAGGAAATGAAAAAGTATTACGATGCCTACGAGGCCCTGAAGAAGTGTCTCCATCTGGACCCTGACCATTCTGCGGGAAAAGAACTGATGGGAGTGGTCCAGGCCTATGTGGCCAAGCAGCAGCAGCGCACGGAGGAGCGCGCGGCGAGTGAGGCACGACGCGTCGAGGAGATTAACGAAAAACGCCATGAAGAAAGGTTCAAAACGGGATCGGTCGCTGCTCCCGCCCGCCACGCACACGCCAATAGCTACGTGTACTGTAATTATTGTAATGAATCGGGACATACGCGAGGGGAATGCCCATTGAAACTCCGTAAGCGTGGACGCCCGACCTAAGTACCATGTGCGGTTTAAGTTTGAATCCAAAGACTCAAAGCAGCTAAAATGGTTAAGAAAAACTGGTTTGATTATCAATTCCATAAGGTGCATTGACATGTATATTTTATACATAATATCCAGCATACTGTTTTCTCTAATGGGACTTTTACTTTCAAGATTTCTATAAAATGCAATGTCATTTAAAGATAAAACTCTAGAAGTAGAGAAAAGCGATGAGGGCGACGTTGACGAACGTTCCACCTTGATGCATTTAGCTGATCACATATATAGAAAAATAGAACCCCACATTGGAAACAACGAGCTTGAAGTTGAGGTTCGCCTGTGTTCGCATCAGGTGCCCATTATGGAGCTACAACAGCCCTATACCATACTTTCAAAACAATTTGGTCCTCAACCAGGGAAAATTAAGGTAGGTGTCACCAAAGAAGGTTTTGAGGCTATAAAAAATTATTTGATCGCGACCAAGACAGACACTGATCACCCACCTCTTATGACCACTACCGAAGATGTCAAAGTGAATAATGAGCGATATTCGTATGACTTAATTAACTCTGACACAGGGCCTATCCGGAAGCTTACATCGGTGATCATTAAACAACGCATCCTTTTTGTGGATGTGGCCATTAATCGGGAAGACATTAACTACGATTTTCGGTTTTCTATTAATACAGAATCACCAGTGAGTATCCCTGCAACTTCCCCCACGAAAAAAATGTACTCATACACGCGTTTTAAAAAACGCATAAGCATCAAAGATGGTTTGTTTTTATACGACCTGACCGAAATTCGTACATCAAGCGAGGATTTAAGTTATGAGATCGAAATAGAGGGCTGCTTTGAGAGAGAAAATCCAAAGGAAGATCTAACTCGAGAGTGGCTAGTAGAGCTCATGCAGCGAATATTGAGTTTAGCAGCAATAGCTTCAAAGTAATTTAATCTTATTAAATTGGCAATCGGAACTAACTGATACTCTAATTTGAGAAAAAAGTCAACCAACCCTCTTCATGAGTTTTTTCTACATTTATCTACTCTATTATTATTTATATACCTTTCATATTTTACTATTATGTGCCTCATGAAGCTCAACTTAAATAGTTCAACTGTTTTTCTCCCAGCACTGCTTTTGCAATCTTGTAAAAGAGTAGGCTTTAGAACTAGATCAAATTGTGCCTTTATAACCGATATTAGCAATGTTACGTACAACTTTTCTCACTGCATTCGCAGCTACACGGGCCATACGGGTAGGCAACGGTACCACATTTCTTACGGGTGGGGATTGTACCACTAGCAACGAAATGCAGAATGTGTACCCCATGGGCCCACGTGGTATCCGCTCCTCTTCCCCATTTAAAGAGCCAAACACCGCCATCTACGATTCTTATTTATCGTGGACCTACTTTCAGCCTATTGATATAAAAGTGGATAAGCTTCCGGTACCAGAGGCAAAGTATTACCAGCACCACACCAAGAAAGCATGGGATGTGTCCAGCACAGAGTTAATGGAAATAACATCACGCCGCAAGTATATTCAGGGATGGGGATATCTCTTTTTATCTATTTACTTATACTTTTTGATGCCGAAGGAAAAGTCCTTCAGCGGCCTTCGTGGCGCCGATGGCACTTGGATATTGCTTCCGAGGAATCAACCGGAAAAATTTTAAACGGGATATGAAAACGATATCTTTTTGTGTTTAGGAAAGGATATGAATGATCTTTATCATATGCTATATAGGGATGTTCTTTTTTATTGCATGCAGAAGGTAAAAGTGTCAATTAGGTCTAATTTTGTTCTTCGAATCCAATTCGGTAGTGTGAGATGGTGAAAAAGAAAACCTAAAAGGTAAACACTGAAGAGAATGTCTTTTCTGAAAATAACGATGCTCATGGAAGTTGCTCGCAGAAATTTGCTACAGCTTTTGCTTTGATTTCCACTTCCTTCTATTGTTGATTTTTTTAGCATTTCTCCTCAAGCTTCACCTGTGCCATTGAGGTCGAACTTCATCAGTAGCCGCTTCGTTGAGTATTTTAACTGTATTTGATACCGTTAATAATATTCTCCTCTTTCTTTTGAACCGCTTGTGCCAATTGAATGGAATCTAAAGAGTCAAACGTCCTCCGAAAGTTAAATGAGCACCCAGAAAATATTCGGAACTTCTGCATGCTAGCCCATGTAGACCATGGCAAAACAACTCTAAGTGACTATCTAGTGGCAAGTAATGGTATCCTGTCCCAACAACTAGCGGGAGAGGTCCGGCTGCTCGACTCCAGGCCGGATGAACAAGAGCGTCGGATTACCATGAAGGCCAGTTCCATCGCCCTATATCACATGCACCAAGGCGTGCGCCACGTTCTGAACCTTGTGGACTCGCCAGGACATATTGACTTTTCCTGTGAAGTGTCAACAGCGATGCGTTTGTGTGATGGCGCGATGATTATCGTGGACGTGATTGATGGGGTCACCCAACAAACATCGGCCATACTGCGCCACAGTTATGACGAGGGGCTATCGATGTGTCTGGTACTGAACAAAATAGACCTGCTTATCACCGCACAGCAGTGTTCTGCAGAGGAAGCCTACACGAGCATGCGTTCCATTATTGAAACCTGCAATGCCATACTAGCTGCACATGCTAATCAAATGAAAATTCAGGGGTTGGAACACGATATGGAACGAGATGACCCTAGCGACGATGTTTGGTTTGATCCTGTGAAAGGCAACGTGCTTTTCTGTAGTGGCCACGATGGTTGGTGCTTTGGGGTGGAGACTTTTCTCAACCTTTACAAGGGAAAGATACCAACCCAGAACCTGAGAGAGGTGTTATGGGGTGAGCACTACTTGGATGTCAAGAATAAGACAGTTAGTACAACAGCTACAAAAAATGGTCAACAACCTCTGGCGGTGCAGTTGATGTTCGAGCCTATCTGGCAGCTATACACAGCCTTTCTCTTTAGCGAAGATGAGAGCCGGCGGCAGAAGATGTCAAGCAAACTAAATGTTGATGAGAACGTTTGGAACAACCCACGCAGTGATGCACATGGCAAGCTCAAGGCCCTCTTGAGTTACTGGATGCCTCTGGCGAGAGGAATGTTGGACACCGTGTGCCAGCAAATGGATAGTCCCGTAAAAGCACAACGTAAGCAGATTCCTGCACTCATTAAAAACTTAGAGAAGGCTCCGAGCGACTTAAGAGATGCACTGCTTAACTGCGACCCATCGCCGGATGGACCTTCTGTTGCGTATATCTGTAAGCTCATTGATACCCGACACCTTGTGGGTCGCGTCATTGGGGCACTGGAAGATGAAGACGATGCCTTCATTGGTTTTGCGCGAGTTTACTGCGGTAGGCTGCGCACCAATGATAAAGTGTTTCTACACAGTGACAACAAAGTGGTGGAATCAAAAGTTTCAAAGATTTTTATGTTCCGTGGTGTAGGTCTGGAGGAAGCGGCAGAAGTCGGAGCAGGTCTATTGTGCGGGATCGGTGGTCTTACACCACTCATTACAAAATATGCTACCGTCTGCACAGTGCCCTATGTGGCACCTTTCAAACCGCTTATACTGCCAAGCACATCAATTGTTCGTCTCTCTGTTTTCCCGAAGGATCCGAAAAAATTACAGCATCTCGAAAATGGAATGCGGCTCCTATACAAAGTTGATCCGCAGGTCGAGGTCAGCGTGTTGCCGACTGGAGAACATGTCATTGGGACTGCTGGCACTGTACATGCAGAGCGATGCATTAGGGACTTAGTCGATACCTTTGCCCAAGTTGAGGTCACTGCATCCGAGCCGTTAGTCTCTTTTCGGGAATCCATCATTGGCAACCTCAATGCGAAGCCGAAGCTCCACACAGGTACCGTCTCTAACGATGCATTTTCTATTACACTTCACGCCCGCTGTATGCCACAGGAGGTGCTCGATATCATTAGTGATGATGAGAAGAACAACAGTAATAACACCGATGTCGTAAAACGGGTGGAGGCTGTCCTCCGTAGTCACAAGCGCTACGTCAATGAGATGAAGATCGGTCTGATTTCACACGGTCCTATTAAATTTGGATTTTTAGGTGTCATGTTGTTGACCGACTTCGAAAATGCAAAAGATGCGGCAGCATCACAGAAGATTCTGAACGAGTTGAAGGAGTCCATTGTGGCGGGATTCCAAGCCGCAGCGGAGAGCGGCCCAATGGCCCAGGAGCCCCTGTATGGGTTGGCTTTCGTCATCACCGACCTCTCTATTGACGTGACCGCCAGCCTTTCAGGTGGGATGGTCTTGCCATGTGTGCGGGAAGCCTGTCGTGCCGCCATGGAGCAGCATCAGTGCCGTTTAGTTGAGCCTGTCTATGAGTGCACCGTGTATTCTTCAGGTGCCACACATGGAAAAATTTACTCCTCGCTTAGTCGCCGCCGGTCGGAAATCATCGAAGAGGTGCACAATGAAGGCAGTGACCTTTTTTACATAAGCTGTTGGTTGCCTGCAGTTGAGGCCTTTGGCTTGCAGGATGAACTCCGAGTGCTCACGCAAGGCGCCTCTACGGCGCAGCTACGCATAGATCACTGGGCTTACATTGAAGCAGATCCCTTCTTTGTGCCTACCACAAAGGAAGAGTTAGAAGAACACGGCACGGAAGTGTCTACCAAAAATGTGTCTGCACAATTATTAGAACGTATAAGGCGTCGTAAGGGCCTTTTCCGTGAGCGCACGGTTGAAAGCGCCGAGAAACAAAAATTTTCTCTTAAGGCTGCTTGATAAGGTAAAACATGCAAAATGAAAACCAGCAACTATGATAACTCAAGTAATTGTGTAAGTTGACACACAGAAATGTGCTGGTTTACTTTCGCCATCTTTCTGTTTCGAGCCAATCTTCTTACTCAGGTCGCTAAATTCTACATAAAATTAACTTCTGTGTGTATTTTTACCTTTAACAGAGTCAAGGTTGGTGCCGAAGCTGTGGCAAATACGATGATGGAATACGATTTATGCTTCATCTTTATATGTGATTAAGTGTCATTATCTTTCCTTTCTGTTCACATTTATTTATGAATTTTTTTCTGCGGCGGGGGGGGGGGTGGGAGAAGGTGAGGACATCCTTCATCAGGATAGCTGTTTAGGCACATTACGAAGGTTATGGAGGAGGCAAAGATTTATATTGGAAATCTAGCTGAATTCATTGAGAACTCTAGGAAACTAATAAAGTATGGCACAAGAAACATAATGATAATTTACTACCGGAAAAAGTTTTATGCCATGGACAATGCCTGTTACCATCACGGTGGGCCACTTCTGAATGGTGATATTGAGGACTTTGGGGGGCATCTCTGCATTGAGTGTCCATGGCATCGCTACAAAATTGCTCTCGATACCGGCGAGGGTCTTTATGTTAGTCTTGAGCTTTCCTCTTCCGGTGGGAAACCTAAAAGTACTATCCGTTCTAAAGGATGCAAGCAGCGGGTCCATAAGGTATCGGTGGATAATCAAGGCGAAGTGTATTTGATTATAAACTTAAGTGGTCCATCTATAGAAAGTGACCGCTACGCAACCATGGAAATAGCAAACAAAGAGGAACCGATATCCACACCATTTGTGCATGGAAAAATTAATAATAAATATTTGAATTCAACGCATAACCACGAACCATCTCAAGATTTTCACAGCAGGAATCCTCATTCTGGCTTCACTCGGGGTCAGCAATTCTCTAACCCGATCTTATGCTCTACAAAAAGTCATTTTGATAGTAGTGGATTTGTAAAAGAAGAACAGTGGAATCGCTTTGGCATTGAACGACCGCGAGATTCACCAAAGGGTGAATTTATGATATCCTGTAATCAAATAAAAAATGTGTGTGAAAATGTGTGTGAGCTGTTTTTTGTGCGTCACTCAGGTATTTTGGAACAGATCATTAGGCCAGGGCAATATGTTGAGCTCATAATTCCTGCGACATCAACCTCCGACACTTCTTTCCTGCGGTACCGAAAATGGACTGTTTGTACTGTAAACACTGAGGACTCGCTGTTTTCACTCATAGTGAAGGCAAACACCAACTACCCTAGTGGCGCTAGCATGTGGCTCCATAATTACTCTTTATATACACCGCTAAAAGTTCAAAGCTTCGGCGGCAACTGCACACTCATTGATCATTTGCCTCGAATCTGTGCTCTACAAGGACGTGTACTGTGGTTGACAGCAGGAATCGGCATCACCAATGCCTATGCGGCCATATTTTCTTCCTTTCTTAGTACCGATCCCGCAATTCAGACGATTCAGTATCTTCACATAGTACATCTGCATGTAGATCGTTGGACTAAATGTATTCCAAAACTTAATAACTTTGTTTTACACGGCTGTAGCGGCCATCGGGAAATTAACGAAGCTGGTCACAAAAGGCTTACCTTCAAAGCGTTTTTGACCCAGCAGAGCGAACCGGCTGCTACCGACAATAAGGAATGGGAAACATGTATAACTTATGGCAGGCGTATGCACACAGGTGACGTAGAGGAGGCAGTTAAACGTGAATTTTTGAGAGCCCGTGGGTTTCTTGTATATATTTGTGGCCCTCTGCAGTTCATTAATAATTTCTCGGAGGCTTTGCTGGCAATGGGAGTGTCGGAACCTGACATTATAACAGATTCTATATAAATAGATTAAATTATGTCGAGGGCATATGAAGCGTTCTCGAATATTTCTTGATTTTTTTTCGGATTTTGTTTATTAATATTATACTTTCTTATTATTGACATGCGTATTGTTAACAGAATTCATACCTAATCTTTTTTTTGCGGGGGATGTCAATGAAAAAATTATACATCAGTATTTATGTAACTTTTGTTTGATTTATATTAAAAACAGGCTTGCTTTAATCTTTTGGAATAAAGAATTCATCAGGTATAGCTGAAAAAAAAAGAACTGATTGTGCACTAAAAACATTTTTGACTGTACATTTCCTATGCTTGTAAAACACCGGGAAATGTGTTATAGATAAGTTGGTTTTATTTTTTCCCCTTTCTTTTTTTTCGTTTTTCTATTTCTATTCCTTATGTACGAAATAAAAACAATAAGACATCATACATATCGTTTTATCGTCATAAATACTACATATATTTTTCTAGTGTAACTACTGATTGATCAATCGTTCTGATGGGAATTCGTAACAGCATTGCAATCAGTAGTTCGCAACCCATTGGGACTTCTCCGGAATTCTTTAATTGGGGAAATCTACCAACAGATATCCCGGAGGACAAGAAGGACCCCAATGAACTAGTCTTCCAGAGCTGGGCCTTCTGCAAAGCAAAATCTTCTTCGGCCAAAATGTACCACACCGCGGAAGAGAAAGTCAAAAAAAAAAAATTATGGCCTGGCGAGAGCGCCCCAATTTTATTGAACTTGACTGTGGAGAGGATAGCTTTTTCGTGACGAATACTCAAAAGGTTATCGGCATAGCTGACGGCGTAGGTGGTTGGAGAAAAAAAGGTGTCGACTCATCTCTTTTCTCAAATGCGCTCATGAAGAATGCTAAACTATTTGCCGAAACCCACCGAAAAGAGCTTGATCCAGAAGTGATTATGGATGCTGCGTACCGTAAAACTATATACGATAAAGAAGTAAAGGCTGGTAGCAGCACCGCCTGCATCGCCACACTGCGTCAGGAGGATAATGGAAAGCATTATCTGGATGTGGCCAACATCGGCGACAGTGGGCTGTTATTGATACGAGATCGCAAACCGATCTTCCGTATGCATGAAAAAATCCACCGCTTTAACGCACCTTTCCAATTGGCGGTGCTCCCAAAAGAATTTCAAGGGCGCTCTTTGTCAGATCCCGTATCAGCTTGTGTACGGGAGTCCGTCTCCCTGCAGAAGGGTGACGTTGTGGTGTTTGGAACGGATGGTCTTTTTGACAACCGCTTTAACGCCGAGTTGGCTTCTGACGCCGGGTGGATTGGTCAAACGCAGAATACGGCCCTGAGTTCCATCCCCTTCGTTGGATTTTGGTTCAGTAATGCGTTTAAGGGTCAACAAGTAGAATACACAAATCCACACCGTGTGGTGGAGCGCCTTGTGTTAGATACACATAAGGCATCGCTCAAAGTAGATGGCAACTCGCCGTGGGCGGAGATGCTGCGCCGGCACGGCGTCAGCAACGCGCAGGGCGGCAAGAAAGATGATGTGACGGTCGTTTTATGCCGAGTGATGCCGCGTGGAGAAATTGTGGAAGACTCGGTCCAGTAACAACAATAATGTTGATATGAAATAAAATAATACCAATAAGCATCTGACCTTGAATAACATGAAGGAGATTGTTCTGGGATAGGTAAAGAAGAAAAATCAGATATGCAGAAAAGCAGGGCTTCGGCTTCGCCTTATTCATTACTTCTCTGTCTCTGTGCTTCTGAGACATCAAATATTTTTTCAGACAATGGTCTAAGAAATTCAAAAGGTCTATAATTTAAAATATATTATAGCGCCAAATATAGTACAGAATAGAAGGAAAACAAATGAACCTATACGTGTTTATTTATTTAGTAGGACATTCTGCTTTAACACTAAGAATTTAGTCCCTTCTCAGTAGCTGATAAAACAGCATCTTGATCCCTTCCCAAAACTTCTTCATCTCCTATTAGAGCTTTCTTCTTTAGAACGAATTTATTCACTATAAATAATATAAGCGAATAAAATTTTACTAAACTTCTGAATTCCAATATATAGATCCACAAACTTGCAACTAATGAGCTTAGATAATTATTTCGCTAAGTTTTTGCAGAAGAAATCTCTGTGCGGAGACACTAGTAATGGCACAGTCACACATAAAAGCACAAGTATAATCATGACTCCTCTACAGACAACAAACACCATTCCAGTGGATACGGCTTGCTCTGTGACGCGTACCCCAAACAGCGATGGGCCTAACTGCTGCAGTCCAGCCGCCTCGCTACGGACACAAAACTTTCCCACCAACGCCGCGGAGGCTAATTACCACCTCTCAGATCAGTCACAACGTGCCAACATAGGGAACACAACATCACCCGCATTGAGCATTGCCCCCCTTCCAATCGTTTCCTCAAGTAGTGATGGAGAGCTTCTGCGGCCTACTAAAACAAATAGGATTGAACTTGCTAACGTGTCGGCTCTCCGGAATGCCGAAACCCACTCAGAATCAATGACTAAGAACATTGTATCTGCACGTCCTGTGTGCGCTGTTGCATTTTATTCTGATGAAGAAGATGAATTGGACCTCCTTCTTGGAAAAAAAAAGGCCCAGGAAGTCAAACTAGTGGATGCGCTGATGTCAGGGATGCAGACAACATACCCAACAGGCGGTCAACACATTAACTCTAGGCATAGCTGCCCTGGAGGTGACTCTTTCACCACGCGTCCTATTAGCTCGCTATTATGGAGTACACGCTCAAATAACACCGCAAGGGAATATATTGAGTATTTCAAACGACAGTTTCAGTATGAACTACGAGTGAATGAGAACCTTTTTGATAGCTTTGAGCCTTTCTTCACAAATAAAGTGCTTCGTCAAATTGAATCAGATTCCGATTTGTGCCCAGTTTTCCCTAAACCACCGACGGTAAGTGTAGCAGACATAGCGGCGCTACCCGGCTATACATTACGGGACTACCAACTCGCGGGTGTCCAATTTCTGCTGGAAAATTTTCATCGCGGCATGGCTTGCATCCTTTCAGATGACATGGGGCTTGGCAAAACGGCGCAGATTGCTTCGTTTCTGCATGTCCTGAAGACAATCCATCGTATTGATGGTCCGCATCTTATCGTAACACCGCTGTCGATGCTGACCGGCTGGACAAGGGAACTTGTGCGGTGGGCCCCGGGACTTAAGCTGATGAAGTACCATGGTGAGCGCCGTGCCCGTGAACAGGCCCGTATGATGCATCACAATCGACACGCCGTGGTTATCACGACACCAGCGATGCTCAACCAAGATCGCGGCTTCTTCCGGAAGCGTTCCTGGGTGACGGTTATCGTCGACGAGGCGCATGTGCTAAAGGGGAGCGATACACAAATCACCACCACCGCACGAAAACTCACTGCCTGCATCCGTATTGCAGTGACGGGAACCCCCGTCCATAATAATGTGCAGGAAGTATGGAGCCTTATGGGTTTTCTTTACCCATCCTTTACGACTGGTTATAACAACGGTATCACGCGCAACGACGATGATGCCGTGCAGGCTGCCGATAACTGCGCAAGGCTGCTAAGCCACATCATGCTTCGTCGCACGAAGGAATCGTTGGAGCTGGATATCCCACCTCGTGTGGACGAGCCAGTGACCCTGCTTGAGCCGACCTACGTCCAGTCGCAGCTGCTAGCCCAGCTCGCAGCGCGCGTTCTTGAAAATGATGAAAGTGCAGGTCGTTTACAGATCCATCTCAGCCACCAACGGACGGTATGTAATCATCCTATGACGCTGCGGCTGCTGGCGAACGAGGACCGAAGCCAAAGCAACACCGAGGGTGTGGAAGCGCTTCTTCGATCGGTTGGCATTCCGATGAGCGAGTCTGCCCTTGTGCGCCCAAGCGCAAAGATGGTGTTCTTGGATGGGTTACTCAAGCGGCTCCAAGAGGACGGCCACCGCTGCCTCATTTTCTCCAACTTCACGTCGACCTTGGACCTGCTTGAGGGGTTATGCCACCTTCGCGGATATAGCTACGAGAGGCTGGACGGCAACTGTAATCGTGTCGAGCGGGAACTCTCGATGCTGCGCTACAACGCCCCAACCTCCACCTGTTTCGTCTTTTTGGCGACCACTACCGCGGGCGGCGTCGGGGTGACTCTGACTGGAGCCGACACGGTGATCCTTTTTGATGCGCATTTTAACCCGCAGCTTGATCGGCAGGCTGCCGATCGCGCACACCGCATCGGGCAGACGCGCGTGGTTCATGTGTATCGTCTATGTCTCAAAAACACAATTGAAGAGCGTATTCGTGAGATTGCTGATCAGAAGGCGTCATTGGGCGATTATATCGTCGATGGGGCACGGCGTGACGGCAATAAAAACAACCACGGATTCAACTCAACTGACATTCGTCAAATGTTTAGGCAACTGAACAAAATACGAGAAAGGCGAGGAGACTCGGCTGTAATACCCTCATCTATTCCTTTTGATAGATCCGATGCAACAATACAGCCAAGTTACAACATGACCAGCGTTCTAATGGATGAAGATAATAAAATGGTGGAAAGTTTAGTCCGTGTTGAGACGGATGGACTTGAACAACATATTAAGCGGAACACAGTAGCCTCTAAATTAACATCTAACACAACGCACTGCTGCTTCGTGTGCGGTGGCATCATGCATCCATTGGAGCCGCTTTATCACTGTGTTACTTGCCCCAAGGCATACCATGCGGAATGTATTGGGCTGAAGAAGCGCAAGTCGTGGGAAACTTCCAACCAACACTGGAACTGCCCCAGGCATATGTGTTCAGTGTGTGGTAAAGCGCAGGCCGTGGATGGCGCCATATTCATGTGTGTCAGCTGTCCGCGTGCCTTTTGCTTTGACTGTTTGGATCCTCGGTACCTGGAAATGGACGAAAAAGGCTCTCAACTCATGCATATTCAGCGTACCTACACGGGAATGGAAGAAGAGGAGGTAATCATGAACCGGACCCGTTACTATATCTCCTGTTTACATTGTTGTGGTGTGGATTCGTCATCATCATCTGAAGATCAAGAAGATGACGATACGAGCTCTAGTGGTACTACTAGAACCCTTTCAGAATGTTGAACACAAAGAATTATCCTCATAAAAATGGTGGTTAAATAATTAAAATATAAATATGGGCACGCTGTCATGCACTAAATGTCGTACATTCATTTAGTGACATAGTATATACGCATACAAATAGACACACAAATTAGAAAATATTTAACAAAATGTCAAAGGACCCCTTGTGTATGCTATTTATAAGTAGTATAACTTCTTTCAAAATAAACAGTGTAAATATGTTATCTGCTACTTACCACATCGATAGGTTAATTGAATCCTATATTTGAGGGAAACAATTTTTAATTTTCAACCACTATCTTGTTTATTTCACCCTTGCAACCTACACATTCTGGTTCTACGACCCTACCTTACCTATACTTTATATGATCTCTCCCCTACGAACGAAGAGGTGCGTTCTCAGTCTAATGAATTCAGTGCGACTTTATCACTTTAATTTCATCTCCTTTGGCAATGATCCATGTATAACATGCTAACAAAAACAACTGCAAATGCAGAAAACTTCTTTTTTACCCTCCACTTCTTTTTTTTTGTGTGTGTGTATGTAAAGAGGGAAAGGGTGAGCAACTCATTTTCCACTCAACCACAATTAAAAAAAGACACTATTATACCATTACAACACCCACAAAA
The DNA here is from genome assembly GCA_000982615.1 of Phytomonas sp. Hart1. Lineage (NCBI taxonomy): Eukaryota > Euglenozoa > Kinetoplastea > Trypanosomatida > Trypanosomatidae > Phytomonas > Phytomonas sp. Hart1. Next base: position 617,682 of record HF955208.1, on the reverse strand, counting down.
TGAAGTATATTTCAATAGAAAATTTGTATAAATGGTATAGTTTGAACGAGTTATTGAATTTAAAGAGCTTCATTAGCATCGTGCTTGCCTACTTCATCCCACTTTTTTTTGGGTTGTTGTTTGGTATTTTTCGCTTACGACGTAGACGGATGTGTGAAACTGATTGCGTTCGCATAGCACCCTTAATCCTGTTTTTTTCACTCTTGACTGACGGCGCCAATTTGAACAATGAAAAGCTCATGAACCTCCTTCACCCTACACTGTTAGAAGAGGGAATAGTGGAGCGTGGCATTTTGCAAGCTGTCGCCCGGTGTCTGCACGACAAATTCGGCAAGCTTGTTGGCCTTTCAGATATGGCAATACGTATATCGCGTAGTGGAAGGCAAACTAACTGCGAAGGCTTCATCGACTTTGAGTATACAAAGCAAGTGTGGTGCAAACTATCCTGGGTGTGGCGCCCCACCCATTCAAAGGGACCGAAGAGAAAGCCGCGAGAGGAGCCTGGTGCGACGGGGTCATCTGTCAATGGCATTGACTCAGCCTTTTTGGATGCGTTTTACGTTACGGCTTTTTACGTAAATCCGAAAGAAGAAGATTGCTTAGATGTGGAAAAGTATGTTAACCTCGATAACTTTAATCCCTTCGCTGAGAGGTTTGTAAAAAGAATATTTGAAAAGCCCCCTACCGAAGCTATGATGATGATGATGCCAGCCCTTCAAAAGACTCACTTCGAAAACGATGTGAATAAGCTGCAGGAAGAGATACAGCACGTGGTGAGCAACTGTGGTGGCTTGCCACACGATGGAGAGCTCACAAATCGGGTGGACGTCACCCTTATTGAACGAAAAACGATTACCTCAATGCCCAAGATAAGAAATACTGAGAGTGTTGAGAGGGATACTTCCGCTATGGAGGACAGCATGGCTATACTTAAGAGTATTGAAATTCTTTATCTAGTTGGTGGCGGCATGTGCGACATCGAGGTGTCAGTACGCTTTAACTTTTATGGTCTCCACTGTGTTGTTACTCAATACGAAGTCCGACAAAAAAAAAATATACCCTCGAATAATGTTCTGGATTGAAGCATAATTAATTAAATTATTCTTTTCTAGAGCGGATTGTTAAAAGATGTACATGTCGGAAAATCGTAAACAATGGAAATATAAAAAGAAAATGTGTTATGATTTGAATAAGAGGTACCACTTGATATATGAATAATGCTTCATTTTTGTAAATGTAGATTATCGACTTCCTTATCAGTCTGTATTTAAACATCTGTACAAGTAACATATGTATGAGCAATCAGCTACAGTTTCATTGTGTTAATCGCGATGAGGACATGAAATGGATGGTTTATCTTATTTCATTCTTCACGCTTTATATTTCTTATGATATCTTTTTTCTGCATAAGTGCAAACTGTGTATTGTAGTTGGGAAAATATGGAGGAGGAAAAGTACACATCCTCAATCTGCCATAATTTTATGCAAAGGTCAAACGATAAAATTCACCAGGTGTAGATATGTCTTATCCGATGATTGTGAAAATAACTTTCAGTGAAAGCATTGTTCATAGATGACAATTCTGTGTGGGTGAAGACAATTGCACAATTGACGGTGGTAAATGTTAATTCACGCAGTATTTCTATTACACAGGAAAGTGTTGTGATGCTTCATTGATTATTCACCTTGCTACACAACGTGAGGCATCTGTAAGTAGTAATAATGCTGATATAATAATATTACCCGTCTGGGTAATAAAATTTCATAACGTTAACGAGAACATCGCCAATGATACCAAGAATGTTGATCAGGTGGTGCCCCAGCGGCAAGATAACTGCGAGGGATTGACTAAGTCCACCAAGTGAATTCACAATCATCAAAAAATTATATATTCTTTAAATGCCAAGGAACTTTTGCTCCTTCTGTCGCCACAGGTTTCCTGTGCAGGGAGTAAGAAATGCTTAGTTTGAGATATAGAAAAAATGTTTCCGCGTAGTTTATAAATTGAACCCAAGGACTATCACCTTTATTTTGTCATCCTGAAAAACAAATTTGACAAAATCAATAAATATACAGCGTTTCCGTCTATATGCAGAACTTTCTTGAGTTCATTGCATCTCTATTTGAAATAGATATCTTTACGTCATCCATATTTCCATACTGTGATAAATAGTTTGATATTACCAATACACATAAAAATTTAGGTAATACGCGAATACTTTTCAAATGACCTCTCATTGTTGGGTTGTGACTTAGAACAGGTTGACATTATTGTGAATAGTTCCATATCTCATTCCCTGCACAAACTCAACGCGATGTCGGTCTCACCATGGTTTGGAGATCCTAATGGTTGTAAGCGAATCCACCTTATAAATCTCTTTCAAGCTTTGGTTGAGGTCGACAATGTATACAGCTTACTAAATGACATCACTGCTTTGCATCGGCTTCAGGTGCAATAGGTAAATATCTAAACTGATTAATAGCGTTCATCTCCCCCCTTTCCTTCTCTATCAACAATTATAAACCTGGATGGTTGAAATTATTGCTGTGATAAATGCATTAGTAATGATTTCATTACTTTTGGAATAAGCGTTCTGTTTTTCATACCTCACGATGTATTTGTTCTGATTTTTTTATGTATTTACTGTTTGATTCATAGTGTCAACGACTCAACTTACATCATTATTTGAATCTGCCTTTGATTCAGGTTTGCCTCTCTTGAGCATACTGATTTTTGTATCTACCAGATAAATTATATATCCGTGTGGTGCCTCGCAGAGATAAATAGGGTTGAAAGTGAACATGATAAAAACGCTTAAATACTTTTTGATAATAATGGTAAAGCTGTATTTTTTTGAACTTTGTAACCTCATTTTGTTGTGTGTTTTGTCCTTAATTATTATTCAGAAATCCAACACTTTGTAGTTAAGAAGCAGTTGGAATACACATCTCAACGGCTTTTTATTTTGAAGTTCTTCCCTCCCTTGTATTTGTAGATAATTTTATACATGTACAGATTTCCTCTTCATTACCACGCTGCCATTTTTCACCCTAATAGAAAATTATTTCATTACCTTTTTACTTCTGTGAAGACTAGCAAACGATTCATTGCAACATCAAAGGGTGGACTGATGCATTTGAAGTGTCTAACAGCTGCCATTTTAAAGCAACAAGACGATGTATGTAGCTCAGCCACAATTGAACTTCTCGAGAATAGATCTGAATTTAAGGATTTAGCTCTCAGGGAGGCTCAAGCAATGATTATACGAGACAAGGAAGATGGAAAAAAACTTGAGAAAGGTATTGAATTAGCTATCAGCATGGCCATCCTCGATAGGAAGCTTGAAGACCCTCCATCGATCCGAATTAATGTTAAAAACCGCACAGCACAAGAAATAACAGACGAAATCATTACGCATTTGCCCTCTAGTGAAGGCAATGTGATTGTGGTGCAGGGCCTCAGCGGGACCGGAAAGGGAACAACCGTCTCAAAACTTTGGAAGACTCTACCACGATGCGTTGTATGGAGCAATGGCAATGTGTTCCGCTGCTATACCTACCTATGCAATGAAGAACTCACCAAGTCTGGAAAGTGCATATCCGACGAGACCCTCACTCCTGAGCTTCTGCGTTCATTGGAGAAGCGCATCACTTTTGAGAAAACAGAGAGCGACAATCAGTACCACATTATGTTGGATGGAAATGTGCGGGTAGATGACATTGCCAACACCATTCTCAAAAGGCCCTTCATTGGAAAATATGTACCCACAGTGGCTCAGCATACGCAAGGTGAGGTCATTCACTTCGCCATGAATGCACTACAAAAGTTAAGCAAAGATGGTTACAATGTTATAGTTGAGGGCCGCGCACAGACCCTGAATTATATTGAAACCAAGGAACGCTTTGAGCTTTTCATTCCAGATGTGCACACCCTAGGCCAGCGCCGGGCGGCGCAGCGCGTCATGGCTCTGGCTCTGAATCTTATTGGCAGTCGAATTGATTCCTTAACCGGTAACGAAGTGTGTCGGTACATAGAGGATGCACTTCAGTACCTTGTCCATTGTGAGTAATAAATCCCCATCTTTTTTTCCTTCCATTTAGAAAAGCAACAGATTTGCAATATAAATTCATGATCTGTTGTATCACTACTAAATATATAAAACGTTTTTCGCTAGTAGTATAATATTTTCCCCTCTCATTAAGCTTACTTATTACAGGTCAATCCGATTAGGATGAACGAGTAAATTTGTTGAACTTCTATAAATTAAATAAATTAGTCATTGTGTGTATATGCTGGTACAACAAGGAATGAATAGGGATAATATAAAAAATAAACCTTTACTTTAGGCACGGAACTTTCTCAACGTGACCGAAATCCATTACCTCATCATTTCATTTCATATAATAGGGAATTCTGAGTGAAGAATTACGGTCCTTTGGAGGTTTCATACAAAAAATCAAAGGCGCATCTGCTGTAGCTGTGTCCACTTCCAAGTTAGCTACGCAGTTAAAAATGAAATCAGGCGCCGCGATTCTTAATGCCGTCCGCGATAAAATGCAGAGCATCCCTGTTCATGCATTTCTTGTACCTAGCAGTGATTCCCACAATAGTGAGTATGTGGCATCACACCTCCAGCGCCGGGCTTTTCTCACCAACTTCAAAGGCAGTGCCGGCATCGCCGTCATCACGCAGGAGAAGGCGCTTCTCTGGACCGACGGCCGCTACTGGATCGACGCCGCGGAGTTCCTCTACCCCGAGTTTCAGCTCATGAAACAGGGACATCCCGACGTGCTGTCTATCGAGGACTGGATTGTGAAGGAAATAGGCACCAGTGCGGTAGTGGGTATCGATCCATACTCCTGCACCATCGCGGAATGGGAGCGTCTGAGCAAGAAAATAACTCTCAAGGCTATGGAAGATGTAGTGAGCCCAATGATGTCAAGTGAGCATGCTCCCGAGCCGTTGTATCGACGCCCCGTGGAGTACTCCGGCGCGACCGTGGCGGAACGTCGAGCGATGATTGTGGCCGAACTGGAGAAACAACGCTGCGATCTCACTGTGCTTTCATCTCTGGACGAGGTGGCCTGGCTCACTAATCTGCGTGGCCGGGATGTTCCATATAACCCTGTTTTTTATGCATACGCCATTGTGGATAAGGCAACCCCAAAGATTCGTGTTTATGTCGACCTGGCAAAGGTTACCCCGACGGTGCGGGACGAATGTGCGTCAGAGGTGGAATTTTTCCCTTATGATACACTGGTGCCAACGCTACAGGAACTTCCTGAAGGGCAGGTGGTGCTTCTGGACGAGCGCCAAACGAGCCAGGCGGTGTACCACGTCCTGACGGAGCGAAACCTATCGGTGAAGCGCGTTGGCTGCGGCTGTGTGCAGAGCCTGAAGGCCATCAAAAACGACCGCGAGCTCGGGGGGTTTCGCGCCTGCCACGTGCGCGATGGCGCGGCCCTCACCCAGTACCTGGCCTGGGTGTATGAGCAGGTGGCGGTAAAAGGGGTCACCTCACTGAACGAGTATGAGGCGGCCAAGCGACTGGAAGAGTACCGGGCAAGCGACGCGTGGTTTCTTCAGCCCAGCTTTGGTACCATCTCGGCTGCGGGGGCCAACGCCGCGATATGCCATTACGCGCCGAGCCCAACCCGCTGCGCCATCCTCCGCAGGGACCAGCTCTACCTTGTGGACAGCGGTGCGCAGTACTGGGATGGGACCACCGACGTCACGCGCACTATCAGCTTCGATAAACCGCGCGATGAGGAGCGGGAGGCCTACACGCGGGTTCTTAAGGGGCACATCGCCCTGAACGAAGTGATTTTCCCTAAAGGGACTGGTGGCCACCGACTAGACGCCCTGGCGAGGCTGGCGCTATGGCAGGTTGGTCTGGACTACCCTCATGGTACCGGACACGGTGTTGGTTCCTTTCTTTGCGTCCACGAAGGGCCTCATGGCATTGGCAGTCGCCCGATGCCCACGGGAGCTACCATTGATCTCCACTGTATCGTGTCCAATGAGCCCGGGTACTATAAAGAGGGCAGTTTTGGAATACGTATTGAAAATCTAGAGGAAATTGTTCTGCAACCGACCAAATACAGTGAAGACGGCTTTCTAACTCTGTCATATCTAACGATGGTGCCCCTGTGCCGTGAGTTGATCGATGTCAATCTTCTCACCCAACGGGAACTTGATTGGGTGAATGTGTACCACGCAACTGTGGTCGATAAGCTAGAGCCGAAACTTCGGGAAAGAGGCGATGAGCGTGCTATTGCTTACTTGAAGCATCACACGCAACCAATTTGAGAAAGCTGTGGTAATTTGCGTGATTTTCTCCTAGAAGCAATTTTTCTTACTTAAATATCGAGAACGCTTTAGCGTAGACTCTTTAAACTCATCAGAGTAAACTAATAATGCTGATAATACTTTTGAAAGTGACGATGTATACTTTATTATGCGTATCTTTTTATCTGTGTATTATCTCATATGTACCTACACCCTCACTAAGAAATGATAGAGAACTTATGTAGTTATACAATGTATTGCTTTTCTTGTTCTTCACCCATCCTGAATTTATCACAAATTTTGGGGAAGATAATAATTCACACAGACATGTACCAACTTAGGTTACGTATTTACATAACCCTTTATGGATCAGGTGTCTTTTAGATATTAAATTATCTGACAAAAATACAAAATATGTGTAGGTGAAACAGAATTTTGAGTTAATAAAACTGTGAAAATTTAAAAGGAAAAGTATATAAATTTATGAGTCCCAAGACGATTCTAAACTATCCTACGCATGGAAAAAACCAACATCGCATTTTTGAGCCAAATTGACAAGTGTTCTTGACTTGTTACGTACTATCCACAACTCCCTCAGACGCAATGGGATCATCAAAATTCTTACTTCACAAGTGTGGGCGTGTCTCCAAGTATAAGGTACGCAACAAATGTTAAACAACAGTCAAGATTAACTAATGGAAACAAGTTATGTTTCCCACAACTTATGATGTATTCTCACCTATAGCTTTCACAAAAAAAAAATAGAAAGGAACTATTCACATATTTAGTTTTATACTGGCCGCTTAAATGGTTGTGCTTGCCCGATGTCCACGCTCTGCTGAGCAGACTGCGCGGCTTCTGCTGTCGAACGCCTTTCGGTACGACACGTGGGAATGTACCGCAGCGAAGAACGAGGTCAAGAGTCTGGGAGGTGCGTGTACTACTGTGGAACTAAAATTTCATGCCTCCAAAAAGCAAGGGGACCCTGTGAGCAGTGCCGATGAAATTAACCTATCTCTATTCGACCCGGCAAAAGGAAAATTTATTGGGGCAGGGTACAGATGCGGAACACAGCGCCTCAGCGAACCAATTGTTTTTCAGTCAACGCCACGCCAGCTGCTGGTGGTGGAGCTCATAGCGCGCGACGTGCGGCCCAATGCCCCGCCAGAGAAAATACGCGTCACGCACTGGGCCTACACCGCCATCGAGGGCCTCAGCAGATTCTGCAGCTTTTCCCTTCGGCCAGGGAACGCGCATTTGCTCTTGCTGGACAAGGGGATGTGGCCAGCTATGAGCCGGCTCACCGCGCCCGCGTCTGGTGAGCTGGGCTATACGTGCGTGATAGACAGCAGCCCTGACCTTGTGAGGCTGATGCGGGAGCTTGTACCACCCGGCATATTTGTATCCGAAGCTTTTACTAGGGCCACACCGCATCCAGAGGCCAAGTCGTTTCGGCTTCTGGTCAAAAACGTCGAGCTCGCGGCAACCACAAAGGACTCGCAAAATGAGTTGTCCGACCCGCATACCGAATGGGCAATCGCAGCGGTGGCTCACAATGGATATCAGCAGCTGGGCAAGGGTGCAGAGGTGTCTTTGATTTCCCCACAAGGAATACGTTCTAAAACCATAGCCCCCGGTATGGACAGTCATGTGAAACGCAACAGCCCTGCGGATTCGATAGACAGCTATTCTTACAGCGTGGATTCATCCTACCTTGATTCTACTAAGGATTCAAGTATCAAAAGGCAAGGAAATATGTCGGATGAATACGCCGTGCTACACTCGGATATTCCTCTGGAATTCAGTGGGCTGCCTGTTCACTCTACCACTTCCCTTGTCATCGCAATCCGGTACCGAAAGCCTGGGGATCACTTCTTCAAGGTGGCAGGGTTCTGTGTCTTTCCGTTGTGTCTGATGCCAATGGAAAATCGCGATATACGAGTGGAGAACTTGCCTGCGCTCCGTGGTCCCTTTTCCTGTGAGGACGCTCGCATGTTAATGATGGATTCATCGACTCCATATGGTCGTGTGCCTATTGCTGTCACCATGACCATAGAGTACCATAACATAGAGGTACAACCGGGGTTGCCAAAACCTCTCACAGCAGCTGCAGCGTCCTCACCAAAGTCGTCTTCTGTTGTAAGTAATGAAGAAGGAACAAAACTTTCCGATGATAAGGGAATAAGTCTATCCAAACAAACAGAGGATGGTCGAGTAGCACCGGTGCCCAAGGTAGGTCCCTATATTCTATCCTCTTCAGAAAAGGAAGGGGGGGAGCCCTCTTCGGGAACCGTCTTGGAAGCAATCCCAACCAACGTTCGTCAACAAAGCGTTTTGGTACCATACAAAGGAACTGCGGCGCCACCAGTTGGAGGTGACGGCATCTTCCATATGTTGTCTAGTATAATGGAGGAACTCCAGAAGGTACGCGAGACGCAACATCACATTCTTCAGCAAACAACCGGCGGTGGGCGCGGCGAAGATCTGGCAGTGCTATCGCCTGCCCTACTCGAACGACGAAATCAAAGGCTCGCTGACGATGCAATTGACCTGATTGATCTGGTACCCCGGCCTGTGGCGATTTCGTGGGCCGCTCGCCGCGCCATCCAGGAAGGCCAGCAGCCCATTTTACACCCGTTCAAGGGCAGCATCCTCGATGACAGCACGCCTGCGGTGGGCGATCTACCGGCCTCAATTTTTGGCATTCGCTTTGAAGGGATAACCCTGGACCGTGTGGTTGCAATGCCCGCGAATGTGTGTATGATGTTCTCTTTTGGTCCTCTGCCGTACCAGCAGGTAGGGGCGATGCGCACCGTCTCGGTCGACAAGAACGACGTGACGGAAAGCTTTAAACTTTACTATGGTGAGCGCGCGGGGTTCATATGGCATGAACCGATAGACTCACTGGGGAGTGTTTCCATGACTAAATTCAAACAGCGTGGGGGGGTGTTGTACGTCCACGTGTACGACGCCCTCGAGATGTTCTACATCGCTACGGCCAAATTGCCGCTGGCTCACTTCGTGAGGCCTTACCGGGCTGTCGCAGGGATCGTCCCAATGGATTTCACCCTGGAGCGCAACTTTTCCATGACTGAGAAAGTCATCCCACCGGAGATATTTCCACTTATGCCCAACGCAGGCCAACTTCATCTGAGTCTGTTCTGTGTCGGTGTGGGCAGAGGCGATGCCGACCTGAAACTTGCCGTGACGGCCACACTCGAGGAACCGCATGGCGGTGCACGGTTAATTGTGGCCAAGCGTCTGCCGTGTACCGACCGCCTTAATAACGCTTCACAGCACCACCCTAGTGAGGAAAACGCAACCGTCGCCGCACGGTCCCCGGTTGCGGATTCAACCGCACACACCGGCGAAGCAAAAGACACCGCGAGCGGTTTGCACTGGCAGCGGGTGGGGCACTTGAAGAAGCGGCTCGCGAAGGATGGAATCGGAACCTTGCTCCCTGGTGTACCGGCCGCACACATTCGCGCCACACAGGATGAGGCAGAAATGGAATATCGTCTCCGTTTCGCGGAGAAGGAACGTGACGAGGCCAAGAGTAAAGCTATCGCCAAGGCCTTATTGAATCGAGTAACTGTGTCTCACAGGCTGCAGGTCGTGGCGTGGAGGTCGGAGATCATTCGAACGCCTTTTCAAAATCCCCATGCGATCGCACTACATTTTTTTGTGGAGGTTGTTCCTGATGACGTTGATGTGTGTACGCCAATAGACACCAAAGCCTTGTCCTTTTATTTGGGACCGAAGGAACGAACGGAGGTCCCGTTAGTTCTGCGCCTTAGCCCCAACACATCAGGGGGTTTCGGAAAAACAACCCAGTACGGTGATACTCGTCACATAATAGCAAAGGTCTATACTGAAAAACGTGAATTAGTGCGGTGGATTGATATCTACGCTACGCTGGTCGCCCCGATTGTGGACCGGCGCTACGAAATATTTGGTCCAGTTGGTAGCGAGATCACGAAGCGCTTATTCTCACGTGTGTTTAACTCGTCAGCGTTCCCTATTGCGTCAAGTCAGAAAGAATTACTGCAGCGCTTAGAACAGATGTGTGGGTTTGTGTCCACTTCGCGGGAGGATACACAGGCTAAAACTAATGCCCTTGTTGATCCCATCACTCAAAGCTACATCACAGCTTGGGAAGAAGTGTCCATCACGACCACAATTCCAAAGGAACCGAACCAGCAGCGTATCGAGCACATTACACTCTTTTATGATGCAGCTATGACACGAGTCTACGAAACGTGGGAACTGTGTGTATTCCCCTGCCAATACCTCACGCCCCGTGAAATCTATTGGGGTCAGACGGCCGTTTTGGGATTTCCCGCTGAGGGCATCGATGCGATGTACTGTGATGAGGGTAACGTAAAGGTGACGCATGCGGGTTCATCCTTTGTGCTACATATCACACCTCGAGAGATGGGGAAACAGCAACTTCTCCTTCATATGCTCCAACAAAATATACTAAAGAAATTTCTACTTACAGTACCGGTAGTCTACCCAACCCCAACCTTTACGCAGGTGATCGAGCTCTCCCAGGATGATGTCAGAGCTCCAGTTTTCCGTCGACTGAAGTTTACTAATCATGGTGCTGCCGATGAAGTTTTTCACGTGCATCACAATTACAAGTATCAACTGCAGATCAATCCGCACACCTTTGGACTGGCCCCAAGTGACTCACAGTACATCTCGCTGCAATTCGACATGTTATCCCTGCCACCCGGCCAACTCGAAGGTCGGTGGCCTATGTGGATTTTTATTAACGATTCAAGAAACAAAACGGTGGAGTCCTACCATTTGCAGGTCGTGCTGCGCGCTCACCCGGTGGCGATCGTGGCACCGACCTCGTAGTATAGACACCAACAAATCTCATTCTCCCATTTAGAGACGAGAAGAGAACTCATCAATGGAAAATTAAAGTATGCATAAAATATAGAAAATGTGTGATTGTCGTATGCGAACGGTACGTACTCTCTTACTACAATACTTTACAAACAAATAGAAATCACATGATTAGTTTTGCCTTCCCTCCATTTCATCTTCCCATCTATGCGGAGACGATTTTTTTGAACTTCACAAGTGTGATTTCTTCTAGATACTTCTTGAGTGAAGTCCACTTCACTGTATTCTATGAAATAATTCTTATTCTTTCTTATTGGTTTATTTTTTTACAATAAAATACGTGCACAGTGGGTGCTTTACATTGCATGCAGTATGTAACAGTAAACGCCTTCCTGTAGTAGTGAAGGACAACAACAAAAGTTCAAACACTCAGGCGACTTTTCTACTCCCTCCTCCACCCCTCTCATAAGAGGAAAGTATTGGGTACTATATTATTAGCATCAATAGTCCTCTTTTTCTCATTTCACTATATTCTACCCCTCATCGTTGTCAAGTGTGTATGTTTGCTTTCCGATGGAGCATATACGACGACTAAACCAAAAGGTTGGCTTTGGGGCATGTGGCACCGTGTACTTGGGTCTCGACGAGCAAACCGGACGGCTTGTTGCCATTAAGGAAATCCCCTACTATGACATCCCCGCCATGGTGGGCCATGACAACGTTAAGGAACTAGACAAGGAGCAACGGGCGGCCCACGATGCCGCAGCTTCTCATATCTTAAGCGAAATACGCGTCATGCAATGCTGTCGGCACCCCTGCCTAGTCTCCTATTACGGCGTGCGACGTAGCAAAGTCGGTGTGCAGCTGTTGATGGAATACGTTGGTGGGGGCTCTTTGGAGCGGCTTCTGTCACTTCGTAAGAAACTACCGGAGGGTGTCGTTCGGCTTTACACACGGGATGTTCTGGAGGGCTTGGCTTACCTGCACATGGTCGCTCACGTCTGTCATCGTGATATCAAGCCTGGGAATATACTGGTCACACCAGAAGGACGGTGCAAATTAGTTGACTTTGGCGTAGCAAAACACTTCTTTGGCGAATCAGATTTGGAGGAACATGAATCTGTAAGACAGCGATTTATGATGACGGTTGTGGGCACACCTTGGTATATGGCCCCTGAGGTCATAATGGGTGGACAAACAGACGAAGACGATTTCGAGCACATGTTCGGGCGGTACGATCCCATACGGGGTGTATCTTACCGAGGTAGTAGTAATGGGACGTCGTCTAGCGCGGGATCATCGTCATCGCAATCTCAACGAGTAGTCGGCTCAGCTGGTTACACTACTAGTTCCGATATATGGAGTATGGGGGTGACAGTGTATGAGCTAATTAGTGGAAAGAAGCCCTTTGGAGATAAAATGTGCAATCCAACCGCAGCTCTTTTTGGTGTTTTACAAGCAGCAAAATATCCACCGCAGCTTCCTGATAATTGTACTGCCTCACTGCAGCTTAAGAACTTCCTGAAGCTGTGCTTTGTCTACGACAAAGATCTAAGACCCTCTGCGCAAGAGTTGCTATCCCATCCGTGGATCATATCGACAGGTAATACTAACATCGAAAACTGCCGCGTCGCTACTTTTCAAACCGATGACTCCGCACCGATGACTAAGATGCTGGACATTGTGGACTTACCCACCATTCTGCGGCCGGTCATGCCGAAGAAGGATCTCTGGCAATCACAAACTAGCACACCGCATAAGAACCGTAGTATGGAATAGCAAAATATTGCCGGCGGGACGCCTCTGTGGTGAACTACAAATGGCACCTCTCATGAGCTTCGATGCTTACTGTGGAATTCTCACTAGGGTTGAAGGTATGATGTTCTTTCGCATTCCTTGTTCATGTCCTACATATGGGTGTGTGTTTCTTCCATAAAATCCTCAATTGTAATTACGAGGTGTGAAACTAGAATTAGTCGAATCATATATATATATATATATATATATCGTTATATTTATATATACGTGCATGCCTGTGTGGATTTTTTACCCCATTATTGGACACAGGTATGCAACAATGTTGGCTTCACATTTGTTCTTCTAGTTTGAATTTATTTCTTATGCCAATTGGCTCTTCGACGAAGAGTAACACTGTGCGTCTTATGCTTAGATGAAGAGGAGGGGGAGGAACAGTTTGTAATGACATGGAAAAGAAATGTAGCGCTTCCTCGGTTACTTACTTTTTCTCCCTGCCCTTCTACATTCATATCATCGTGGTTTACTCAAAATGTGCGCATAGCATAAAATAGCATGATAAGGGATTGGTACAGGAGAAGAGCCTTCTTGTATATTGAAGTTCTGATCCTTTGCCTAAGGATTTATTCCCGCACGCGAATGATATTAACAATATCATTAACATTTACATTTCAAAGGGATGTAAAGGATGTAGGTAGGTAGTGAAAAAAATGAAGGAATAGTTATTTGCCGAAAGGCATCATTATATAGGAATAGCTTCAGAATCTAAAACACTGAAGAAACAAATCAAATATATTGCTGTCCACATGTTTTATCCTTGTATTATTCTGTATGCAGTTAATGCTTTCTTTGATAGAATACCTCTATGAAATTTATCTTCTATCCGTTTCCTTTTCTTACCCAAATTTTCCAATGTAGGATTGACTATTAGATTGACCTTTATATTCTATTCTAAACTGTAGAGAGGGCCAAAGAATCCAAATAACCGAACATAACAATAGAAAATAAATTAACGAAATACTAAAAAAATAATACAAGTGTAGTTCGGGTGCGAGGATAATAAAGGATTTGTGGTTCATCTCTTATTATTTCCAACGTGTTGCGCCAGCCCGCTTTCTGTCGTTTTTATCGGTCCACAGCGACTCGAACTGGCGGTATATTCACTCCCATTTTGGTCTTTGTTTCGAATTTCATTCACAGACCCGAACACGTATTCTCGAAAGTCTCCAAAACTGATAAAATGCGCCTCCTTACACGCTCCTATTATTTAGGTACTGGTGGCGTGCGTGTGCTTTCCAAAAGGTTTGGTACGACAATTGAAGCGTCAATTGAGAATTCTTCCAACGCAGCCTTGCAGAACTCTGATTGTAAAATCACAGATTTCGTGCGCCGTGCGTCGATTTTAAAGAACCGATTTCGTGGAAAGGCTCAGTATGAATTCGCGCGAAATGAGGCCTGTCGTTTTCTCGAATCGGAGGTTCCGAAAATCAACGTCAACGCTTGGCTTGAACAAACTTGCAACGCTATTGCATTTTCACAGATCTTACGTTTTTTTGAAGTTCAGCCCGACATGGAAATGATCTCGCTCTTACTAAACAAACTCGTGCGCACGGTAGAGGACGCGAAGGCAAGCCCTGTTGAACGGATGGAGGCGACACTGGCGCTGATGAGAATCCGCCCAGAGGAAAACTACGAGCGCAGCTTCGCTACTGTCGAGGTGATTCTCAAGGTCCACTACGATAACCTCTCCGGGAAGGCCGCCGATGAAAAATGCGAAGAGCAGCGCACAGCGTGGCGCGTTTTGGATCTCTGCGCCAAGGTTCTACAACAGTGCGGAAAGCGGGTACCCATTTCCCTCAACGATCGCCTCTCAAAGGCTGTTTTGATGTTGCTACAGACCACCAAAGAGCAAGATCTAGTTTCTTTGGAATTTTCATTGCTCCGAATCTACGCCTGGATGGTACACGCGGAGCGCGAAGAGGCGCGGAATATTCTTGACGTCATAGCGCATGTCCCATTGGGTCTGAAGTCCTACGATTTTGCAACATTGATGGAATCCTGCGGTCGTCATCATCGATTTCAGCCTCTACCGATCGGACTAATCAAGTGGCTGGTATGCACGTCCCTTGAATACTCACTGAGTTCTAACGGCAAAGATACATCGATTATCCTCAATGGCATTGCTAACATTATTAGCACGCTGCAACCTGATATCAACGAGGTTATGGAAAAGGATGTTAAAAGTCTATATGATAACTTTACGGCCCTGCTGGAAGAATACCATCCACTCGTGCTACGCTTTATGGATGAAAAGGACGAGTTGTATTGGAAGCACCCAGGTGATGTCACAACCATTGTGTTTTCCTACGAGCTTAGCGGCTGCCTACGTCAGTGTCCAATCTTTGACAGGTACACTAACTACCTGACAACGGAGCTGTCGGCCCTTGAGCCAACGCCGTTAGCCATGGCTACCGGTATTCTGCGCCGCGCAGACCGTCTGACGCACAACATGGCCACCAGGCTGTCCGAGCGGATTGAGGCGCTTATAGGGGAGATGAAGCTATCCGAGCTGAGCTACATCTGCGCAACCTTCGCGTCGCTGCCAACCACGCCAAAATGGTTATATGAAGCAAGAGCCGTGGCCCTGCGTCTGCTTTCCCCAGAGGCGACAGGGCTCACTCGGCTGAATCTCGCCATTGCGTTTCCCGACGACAGCAACTTTGTCTCTCAGGTGAATTACTCTCAGATGTTCGGATCACAGCTGGTAGATATACTGCCGATGGTCCTCGGGAACGCCGTTTTTGAGGGTCCGGTGGTTGCTGCCCTCGTGACTCATCTTAGAGAAGCTAAGGAACGCTTCTCACCAAACGATGCAAGGGTGCTTCTGAATTGTGGCCGTCCTGTGCTCGTCAACGCGATTAACTATTACCTCTATCAGCGGCTGAACGAGCCCAAGTGGGATACAAGTATCCTATACTGCTTGCCTCTGGTTTCCAACAAAGGTGGGTCTGCACAAGATCCCTCCAGAGCACTGGAAGCTGCTAAGCAGGCTTCGACTTCCCCGGAGCAGTTCGATTCACTAGTAGAGCTGCTGAGTTCTGTTTTTGGTGAATCTGACGTCAATATCAATACCTTCGTGAAGGTTGGTGGGAAAAACCTGCTGATGGTGCACCGCGTTTCACTGCGGAGTGTTGTGCGATACCTTGCCGCTGTACGACCCTTTCCGAGTCTGCATCCGGACTCCAAATGGCTAGATCTCCTCACGGAGAAAATGGCCACCCGCTTCTCGCCGTTAAGGCCGGATGAGCTCGAAAGTCTTCTTATATCCCTTCGCACCATTTATACAGACGTCAACAAGACTCCAGTGCTGCATATGCTACTGTCTGATGTGGTGGAGAACTACTATATCAAGGACTTCAATGAGTCTACCGTCCAGGCAGCCCGCATTACAGTTCTCCTCGTTCATATGCAGCGCGGAATGAGCCTACCGCTGCTAACCGATCAGACCCCTCCGGTTAAGGCGGTTAAGCAAAATTGCGCTGGCTATCCCGAAGACGTAAAGGAAGTGATCGCCTCGATGCCGCTGCCCACTTCCACAGACACGAAAGTCAACTCAGGACGGTTTACCCTCAAGTCGATCCCCACAGGGCAGTCCCACAAGGCACCGGTCGCAGGACATGGCAGTGATGCGGTGGATTCTTCCCTCCATCAGAATCCGTCTATAACATCCGGCCTTGGCGAGGTGGTAAAGCACCATGAAAAGGTCGAGGGAGGCCACGCCGCGGACCTCGGGGACATCACGACCGGTACTACGCTACCCAGGGCTGAATCCCAGCCCGAGTCCAACGTGACAGCGACTTCCCCGGTAGTTTTAGCTCCATCTGGTATAGCCAACGAACCACCACACACTTCACACGCAGAAGAGGGTCCTACCTCCTACTACGCCAAGTTTTTCAGCAGTTCTGTCGGGCAAATTTTCAGAGGACACAATCGAGACGAAACCCCCAGTGAGGGGAATCAGCTTCAACCCTCCTACACTAACCCACAAGCGCATATAAACAACCAGAAGATGCTCGGTACGCCTCAAATGACGTCCTTTGGTTCCCTCTTTGCTAATGCCGAGGCGTGGCCTACGACTCCCCCCACGACAGAAGGCGCACCACAACAGGGGGAATCTTCAGTGATGCGATCACCCTGCCCTGTCGGGAACCCTATCTACCACAACCCTTCAGCGCAGCAGCGCAATCGCCCAGTTATCACCAAAACGGCGGTAGTGGGACGTGTGGGCAAATCTACCGATCCCAGCGTGCCGATTGAACGGGGGATGTACTCGGCCGCTGCCCAAGAATCGCAGGGTGCCACCCCCGGCGCCTATCCCGCGGTGCCCGCCGACGTCGTGTTGGTGGCTTCGGCCACCCCGCAGGCCAAGGCGGGGTCGGTGGACTTCCTACAGCGCGCCGGGCTCGCGAAAGTTAGCGGCTACAACATGGACAACTCGGAAGCGAGCCACATCCAACGCCCAAACCAAACACTACCCGTGGAGTCTCCCATGGTGCCTGCGAAGAGCGACACCAGCGGCAACCCACTGGCCTGGCAGGAGGCGGCGCGGCGCGTGGCGCGCATCAGCCGACACGTCAAAACAAAGGACAAAACACGTGGACAGCAAAGCCTCTCGGAGTGGCTCAGCGCCCCCGCCAAGAGACTCAACGATACCAAGGCAATTCCCACGACAGTTGTCCCTACCCCACAAGACAAAAAGAAAAAGGGAGGTAAGGCCGGTATACAGAGCAAACAGAGCCACGGGGCCTCAGAGGGCAACCGCGGTGTGGGCTCGATAGGCGGCAACGCGCACAGGAAAGCAGTGGCCACAACAACTGGAGCAGCCCGTAGTCGTGGTGGTCGTGGCAGCGCCGCCAGCGCGAAAACTAAGGCGCAGGCCCCAGCGGCAAAGGCAAGCACGAAGAAAATCTCCCCGACGAGCAGCCCCAGGAAAGCCACAGCGGCCGCGGGAAGGAAGACACCGAGCGAGCCTGCACCCAGGCGTGGAGGAAACGCAGCCGCAAAGGCAGCGCTAACTAAAAAGGCGACTCCAGCTAAAAAAGTGGCGCCAGCCAAAAAGGCAACTCCGACAAAAAAGGCAGCAGACAAGAAACCTAGCCCCAGGAAGGAGACACCTGTGCGGCAGAACACGAAGGGAAAGAAAAAGTAGGTCGTGTTGCAAGTTTTTTTTTGTGTGGGGGGGGGTTGTCTTGAGCCGTCCTGAAACAGGACAAGGGCGATCTTCACGCGGAGATCGTTGTTGAAATCGGTTACACAACACCGATTGTGAACTTCGCCTTCGCAATGTTTAGAGTTTATGATTATGACTACAGCCATAATTCTACTAGTATTGATTATGATTATTTTAGTTACCGTACAAGTGTTCGATATTGTCATAACAGTGTCCTACTAAACATAATAGAAATTACCCAATCTTTAGAATACTTGCTTTAATTTCTTCTTCCTTACACCCCTTCCATCTGAGTTGCTATGTGTGAATTCTTCCTTCACTGTTTGACTGGTCTATATACGTATCCAACATGCGTATTGAGTCGTTGTGGATATCACTTCTTTCATGATGCAGCACGGAATGACGTTTTTTCACCATTTTAAAAGCGCGAATGAAACGAGACAGCGAGGAAATACCTGCATACTTATGCGATGGTAGGGTAAAGGGAAGGGCATATACATAGAAACAGTACTAGTATATTTAAACTGATGAAAAGGAAAATAATAATATACAGATGTCCTGGTTAACTTCGAGGAGTCAAGTTCAGCATGGAAAAGGAATGATATCTATTTACTCAAGAGATAAGTAAATTATAGAGCTGTGGAAATGCACTGCCTCCTATATGAATATATTCTTTTAGAACGCATAAAATGTGTAAACATCGCATTTTCTAGACATTTTTTGTATCACTAATACATAATCTTGTGTAATAGATTCGACGAAGAATGGAAGGGAATTCACGTGGAAATCAGGGGCTGCGTTTCGCGTGATTTTCCCTTTCATGTAAAGGAACGCATCCACCGATGATCAAATTTCTCTCTTTCCTCATGCTTGCTTAGACAGCTTTCTAAGAAAAGGAGGTCTTCTAAAGAATTACTACCCACCCGCGTCCTCCGGAGGTTTTGTGGCTTTGCGTGTACTGTAGTGAACCTGACGCTTCAGCGCCATGTATAGGCTCGCGAGGTCAGTCGGTAGATGAGCGACGAGGGCTCATCAGGATTTGATTATTCAATACAATGGAAGGACATGCCAACAAGAAGGCCCGAGGCGCCATACCGAAGTGGTGTATGAAACGTCTTATTTGGCTGTATTCGAGACAGTCCTAAAGGATAAAAAAGATCCATGGTGCGTGTATGATACACTGGGATCTACAACGAGGTCATCTCGGATTCACTCGGGGATCCTAATAAAGTGAATAATGCTAGTATCGGACTGCTTCAGGATCTTCGAAACGCGCCATATGAGGGGTACGGGCCTATCGAACATGGGAAACCTCTCCGTGGGCCACAGACACTGCGCGTCTTTGTGCGTTGTTCTCGAACGGGCTGGCGTGGAAGGCTGGAGGGGACTGGGTGTATAAACAGGACTTTGCGCGAGTTGGGTGGCGTCGTTCTGGCCCTCATCTGGCGGGCCGTGTTGGGGACGCCTGAAGGGTGCTTGGGAAGACTTTGGAAGAAGCGAAACGGGGGGAAGGGAGAAGGTCGGAGCGAAGTGACCTGCGATGGGGGACGTCCGTCAAGGCTGCTGTTGTCAACTTCTGCTGGACGTGTAGAGTACATGAACCACTGTTAGTATGATGGACATGTTGGCGTCAACATTTCTAGAGCCGAGTCGCTCAATTCAGTGGAAGCGGAGCCGGGAAATGCACCTCCGTGCAATCCCATGCGGAGCTGCACCGAAAGCGAACTTCTGGTTCTCAAGTGAGACTGTAAAATGCCTTAAATCATCACGAGGAAGCGCTCTAAATTCAAGGTAGATACCGTCTGCGTATGAATGTAGCAATTTGTGAATCGCCACGATGGTGGCACATCTAATTCTGCATCTGTACAAATAAGCGTGTTGAATAGTGAGAAGTCCGTGAAGAACTTTGCACGCACCTCGATGTTGACGCTACGTGAACGAGTTATCCATCATACAGATTTAAATAAGCAAAGCACTACACCGTTGTAATATTAGATGACGAACCATTCCTGCTAAGCCTTAGACATAGGTTGCTTTTATGACAATATGCATGTTATCAATCTCGTTTGTTTTGGAATTTCTTCTTGCTATAAAACATAGCATTTCGTACATGTGTGTGTGTGTGTATGTGCATTTCCTTGATTCTTTCAACCTCTCTCCGGATTTAATTTACTCCCTCATATCCGAGGCATACTCGCTTCTACAAGCTTCAAATCAATTTTAAATAATAGCACAAATGATACTAAAGGGGGTCCATGATAAAATATCCACCACTACGCTATCGGCAACCCATCTCCGCCGTATTTTAGTTAGCGGTAAAGTTCAGGGCGTCTGCTACCGCAAGCACACTAAGAAAACGGCAACAAGACTAGGTATCACGGGTTGGGTTCGCAACCAACCGGACGGCAGCGTAGAGATCCTTGGGGAAGGCACCGTAGAGCAGCTAAACAAATTAGAGCGGTGGTGTCAAAAGGGCTCACCTAACGCAAAGGTCGTGAAGGTCGTGTCGTTAGCTGTAAAAAGTGAAGGCGATGTCGAAAAAGACGCATCGGGTCGAGTACCGATCGAAAGCGCCGATAGCACCGTACCAAAGGAATCAAATTATAGAAAAAATGCACCGACACGCCATTTTATGGAGTTTAATATAGTTCGCTAAATAATCCTACAACGAAGGAACGTCTAACCCATTGTGAGACAGCGTTCATGAGTTGGGCAATAGGCTTGCGATTGTCATATTTTGCCCTATCAGTGAGCGGTTGGGGAAAGGTATGGTTCTACCCATGTGATTACGTGTTTCCTATTTACGACATGCACATATATACGTGCATAATCTTCGAATGACCCCTCCCCCGAAGTCATGAGGTATGCCGAACAACTTGGATCGTTGCTATGGCTCTTTTTGTACCTCAATCGAACAATGTCCAAAATGAAACAGGTAGGTATCTGTGTCGTTCTTTTGGATGCCGTTTTTATTTGCTTTTACAAAAGATGATGTATTTTTGCGTTGAATTCAAACCTGGTGATAGTGACAATGGCCACGCAGGCATCTTGTTATCCTCTGCTTTATCATTGATTTCATAAATAGTAACTGTAGGGATTATCATTTTATCCCTTTGCTTAGTCAAATGAGCGTCTGAATTATTTGCATTTGATATCCTACTTTACCATATTAATATAGGAAATAGTCAAAAAAAGGCATCACGTCACTACTGCCAAACGAAGTGTTGTAGGCGAATCCTTCGGCGCATTCATTAGAAAATAAAAATAGAGATTTGTGAAAAATAATGAGCTCGACGTTCAGTCTAGTGGTGGAAACTGACAAACTCTGTCGTCTTAACCTTACATTGTAATTTTATTCTCTTCTTCTCAATTCTGTTGATGTTATATTCGTTGTGAGTGACAATGATTGCTGCACTACACAACAATTGTCAGCGAATAAAAATACATATTTAGTTTAAAGCAAAAACAATAAAATTGAATAACGATTTATAAAAGAAAAAAACTAAATGAGTAGTATTAAGGTAGCGGTACGGTGCCGACCGCTCTTTACGAATGAGCGAGCCGCAACTGGCTTAGATCTTCAGGGTCGTCGCATTCTTCTTGACTCCAAGACCTACGATCCGGATTTAACCTTCAACACGAACGCGTCTCAGGACGATGTATTTGATGCTTGCAAACCGATTCTGGAGTGTGTGAAGGACGGGCTTAACGGTACCATTATGGTATACGGACAAACAGGAACCGGAAAAACATATACCATGTTGGGTAACGACGGTGAAGACAACGGCATCGCACACAAGGTCATTGCCTATATGTTAAGTCATGTGCAGGCAAAGACTATAGATAGTTGTCAATGTGCGTTATCGCTCTCTATTCTTGAGATCTACAATGAACACCTGACCGATATGCTAAGTCCCAATGGTGATGAGGAAATCACCCTGATTAACGGGTTTCCTCGTTTTACGAATAAAGTCACCCTCGGTCATATCCAGGATGCCAATCTGGCCCTCAAGCAAGGTCTGGCGTGGCGTCATACGGCCAAAACCTTGATGAACGAGCGCAGTAGTCGATCCCATGTCGTATTTATTCTCGACTTGGAGGAATTTAATGCCTTCACGGAGGAAAGCGAGGTGGCGCACCTCTTCTTGGTTGATCTCGCGGGATCCGAGAGTATTAAAAAGTCGCAGGCCAGCGGGTTGGTCGCTGGGGAGGCCGGTCGGATCAACAAGTCCCTTCTTGCCCTCAAGAGCGTCTTTTTAGCCCTCTCGAATACGAATGAAGCGACCCGGCCGGCTCATGTGCCCTACCGCGACTCGAAGCTCACGGAGCTTTTGCAGGATTCAATAGGGGGGACGGCGCGGACGTTGATGATCGCGTGCATCTCATCCGTAGGTCGCGATATCGAGGAAACCAAATCGACCCTTTCGTACGCGGTAAAGGCGCGGAGCATCCGCAACGCCGCCAACACCGAACGGGAAAAGCTTCAGATTCGACTGCGCTCGGTCGAGGTCGAGAACCAGCGACTGCGGAACCGCCTGCAGGAGCGCGTGAACGAAAAAGGTGGGTACTACGTCACGAAGGAGGAGCACGCGCAGACCCAACAGCTCGAGGAAGAGGCGAAGCAGCTGCGGAGTAGTGTGGATCAGCTCGTGAAGGAGAGCCAGGCCAGCGACGCGCGAAAGCACATCTCCGAATCCCAGGCCAAGATCCTGCAGGGGATGTTATACGACAAGGAGGAGCAGCTCCAACACTTCAAGACCCTCTACCACGAGGCTCTGGTGCGGTTTGAGAACCACTCCATGACCCTCCAGCGCGTGGTGCAGGGGGCCGTGGCGGAGGCCCAGCGGGTCGCGCAGAGCAGCGCCGTGGCCGGGCATGAGCGGCTCGCGGGGTGGAGGGATCGGGTGCTGAGCGGGCTCACCTCGGCGGCTTCCGTAGAGGCCGAAGGCGGTGGCTCGGGCCTGGGGGACCATCGATCGCCTCCGCGGGGCTCCCCCAGCCCGGTGAAGACGCGCGCCTCGTCGGAGACCCCCTTAGGGTTGGCGGATGGCCAGGGCGGCGGTCCCCCGCCGGGGCTGTTCGACTCTTGCGAGCTCAGCTGCCGGCGCATCACCGCGCGGATTAACCAGTCCTTCAAGGACCTCCTCCACGAGCTCGACGAGGCCCACGAGAGCGGCGCCCGCCTCGTGCAGGCCGCGGAGGAGCGGCGGCGGCGGCAGACCGACGAGGTCTGCCGGGGCCTCCGCGCGAGCCTCGAGCAGGGTCTGGATCGCCTCCAAAAGACCCAGGAACGGGCCGCGGACGACATCGCGGCCGCGCAGGGCGACATTCGCGATCGCCTGCGCGCGCGCGGGCGCTACCCCGACGCGGCCAGCCCGCAGCCCCTCCAGCGCGTGGTCCGCGAGGCCTGCCTCGAGGCGGTTCGCGAGGCCGAGCGCGCCTTCCCGCCCGCCGAGGCCTCGGACGAGGTCCAGCTCGCTCTCGAGAAGATCGCGCGGGCCTACGGGGCCAAACTCACGGCTATGCGCGCGGCCGCG
>HF955208.1:580308-593824 GCA_000982615.1 Phytomonas sp. Hart1 | reverse complement strand
CTACGGGGCCAAACTCACGGCTATGCGCGCGGCCGCGCTGGAGCCGCTCTCATCGATGGCCGCCTTCCAGGCCCCGCAGGGGACGGCCGGGGACCCCGCCGCGGAAGAGGCGATGCCCCCCACCGCCCCCCACCCCGGCGAGCCGGCCAACCTCAAGGTGAGCATGATTGGGTGGAATAGCTCCCCGGTGCTGAAGGAGAACCCTTCGAAAGGGTTGGCCCCCGCAAACGGCGCCACGCCATCGGCACCGGGGGTCCGTCCGAAGGGGCGGGCATTCACGCGCGTGAACGTCATGCCCAACCCTGACGAGCCGCCGCGAAGCCGGCCTAGCAGCCTGCGCCCGAGTCGGTTCAGCGTGAATACGCTCCCTCCGTATCCCGTCAACGGCAGCAATGGGAAGCCCGCAAACGGGCCACCCGCTTGCAAACGCACGCGTAGCTCGAACTCCACACAAAGTGTTGGTAATGAAGAGCGAGTGGCCCCCGCCGCCCGGGCGGACCTCAAGGAATAATACACGACACGATGTCTGGCATAATAAAGGGTCCATGAGAGAAACATTGATAGAAATTCTAAATTACTCTTATATACCTCTTTATGTGCATACTTTTTTGCTGTTTTGACGGCGATTAGGTGATTTCAGTAAATAAATTTGACAGATTGAGAAAAAAATGAAATAGATAAGCTTCAATTTATAGCTGATATTCTAAGTCCTCCATATATTTTGATATATATATATATCAAAATATATGGATAGATATCTCCCTTACATGCACATTAGATTTATTTATTTATTTGCATTAATCTCCACATGCTTTTATTTTTCAAGCATAAATGACTTTTTCCCCTCACATTGTCATGATGCACAACAGTTTTCGTCATTATTTCTCGTTTTTTATTATTAATAAATGGCTTGTTTTGCAATGCGCATTTCACGAGTATAAGGCATATTAAAGTGATAGTGACAGTTTTGGTGGTGGTTGTGGAAGTCATCGCATACATTGAGGTAAGTCCTATTAACGTTGCGTCATAAAGAATGCAGCGGTACAATAGACTCGCTTTCTGTAGATGAAGGATTCAGAAAAGTGTAAAGTTAGATTTTACTATTCAAAAGTACGCGCTTTATCCCCCACCCTGTGGGTTGTGTCCATGGCAGAAATGTCCTCAGACCTCCCTTGTCTTTCAATGTTTGTTGCTTACACACCACCTTCTTCTTTCCTTACTCCTTTTGGGTCACCATTTCGAATCGAGTCTTGTAGATAGCTATTTCCCCAAATAATGAAAAAGGGGATCGGCAATTCCCCGTCGACGCCGATCACCTACAAAAAGAAAACCAAACGAAACCTCTCCCAACAGACCCACTAACGATCCTTGTCTTTCGGGTGGTGGGTGTGTGGACTATTACGTAGGGCTCCGACCCGAAATGGACATCCATCCCTTCGCCCTGGTGCGGCCCCAGTCACGGGTCCTAGAGGGGGTCGTCCGGAACTTCCTCCTGAGCCCGCTGGAGCGGATGTCCTACCAATACGTAGACGTGTTCTACACCTTTGCCCTGTACAACCACGTCGCCCACGAGAAGGCGCTGGGGCTGCTCCAGCGGAAACTCCGCCAGAGCCCAGAGCCCGGCCCACACAAGCTGGATTTCGACTTCGGGCTGCTCCCCCTGAGCTCCGTGCCACGGCTGCTGCGCTCCCTTCAGTACTTCCCCCTCGCCCTCGACGCGGCGAGGCGGCGGACGGAGGGGGCGATCGTCGACTATATCCGCGCGAACCTTACCGGCGGGGATATCGGCCCGGCGGAGCTGAACGCGCTCTTCGGGACGATCATGCAGTGCATGGAATCGGAGTCGGTCCAGGCCCTGCTTGCGCACTTTCCCCTCCGCCAGGCACTTGCGGAGCAGACCCCGGAGGAGCTTTTGGATGTCATCTGGATTGTCTGTGGGCGCGCGAGGCTCGCGAATCTCAGGGAACAGCTTCTTCAAGAGGTCCTTGGCGAGGACGAGGCGTGGGATGTCTGCTCGGGGTTTCTGCGGAGAGCCGCAGAGAAGGAGCCCATGACGGCCTCACTGCGAGACCGGGCCATCATCCTCTGCGTCCTCCTCGCGGTCCGACGCGGCCGATGGACAGGGGAGGGTGACCTCCGCGCCTTTCAGCAAGGACCCGTGGCGGCCCCCATGATAATCCCCAGCTTGAACGTGTGGGGAACCTACATCTGGGCACTCCATCAGCCCTGCATTCCGCCCGCCCTCCGCGAGGCGAACTTCCACGCGGCCACCGTCCAGGGTCTCTGGCGGCTCTACACTACGATGGAATGCGAGGAGGTGATAAACTTCTTTATGAACGGCATTCCCCTTCTGGAGGCATCGCATCCTGAGTTTCCCTGGTGGCAAACCATCCGGCATTACCACCACGAGGCTCTCTTCATCCATAAGGAAGTGTGGGCGTCGGAGAGGGCTCCGCTAGAGCTCGTCGCCTCACATTTACCGCTTTCCCTCGATGACCTCGTCAACCTCATCGTATCCTCGGCATGGATGCGCTCGGATGACGAGAAGGGAGAAAGGGAAGGCAAGGCAGTCTATCTATCTGGTCTGCTCCGGAAGCTCAGGAATGTCCTTAAGAAGCGGCTTCAAGGCCGACCCCCTACGAGCCCTCCTGAGCGGATGTCCGAAAATCCACTGCTGAGGCGTTTTGAGAACCCCGACGATGCGGTGGTGCGCCGAGTTCCACTGATCATCGCGGGGTACATAATGATAGCGTTGGAGATGATTTTGAATAAGGGCGTCCCCTCGACTGATGAGGTTGAGGCCGCGGAGGAGCTTTTTGAGTTCTTGCGGGAGCACGTGCTCAAGCCAAAAATATTGGATGTGCATGGCTGCGCCCGTGTGGTGGCCCAACTTTTAATTTACGCCCCGAACCTGACGCGCCGGATGGATCTCGAGCCGACCTGTGTGCGGCTTCTCAAGGAAAACTACCGAGACGGCGGGTTTACCCTCGAACAGGTTGAAGGGATGCTAACCTTAAACAAGACAGAGACGCAGGGAGGCACAGCCGACCAATGTAGCATTGGACCTGAGCTGCGTGAGGAACTACAAGAGGAGCTCAAACGCCTTCCCCTACGCCGAAAAAGTATCTAATCGCCCTAAATGCATATCTACATATATATATATATATATATATGTGTGTGTGTGTGTAAAATATCAGAAGAAGAACTAAGAAAAAAAGGAACCCAGTATCAATAAAGTAGTGTGTTCTCACCAATAACGTTCACAACATACCAGGTCTACCAAAGAAGGTCCCGCAGCGCGGGGGATTCCACATACTGCGATAATCCATTCGGCGTGCGAATTGTGTCATTTAGGACCTGTGGGTTTCTCATGTTGCGCGATACCACCCTTCTTCTCTCCCCACTCCTCTGTTAATACCTACTGCAGTCCTTCACCCTCTAGGTGTCCACAACCTGTTACACGCGGCCCTGCACCCACGCCTCTTCTCCACCTCAGTGCGAGACGACCGATGCACTCCGCTAGCCCCCCCTCTCCCCCTCTTCCCTCAAAGTCCCTCCATGGCGACCACAAGCCGCGTCTGATCCGGGTCCCGGGGGAGAACCCCCCGAACGTCCTGATCGCCTCGGGATTCCCTTGGTTCATCTCCGAGATGCGGATCCACCGCTACCTACGCCAAGTCTTCCCGGAGGCTGAGCCCATCACAACGCGGCTCTACGACGACCCCGTCAACGGCGCGAGCCGGGGCCACTGCTTTATCGAATACCCACCCCCTTTAACAGGGGGAAATGGGGGCCTGGAAGGGGGGGGGGACCCGCGCATTCCTTGACTCCCTCGGGCCTGGATTTGACTTTGGTTAAACGACGCATCGAGGAGACCCCTTTTGAGCGCATCTTCCTGACGGCCACGCTGTACTATTTGACAAACCCCCGCTGGGATCGCGGGGGGCGGCTGCCGGACCTTCCGGACGACCCCCCGCCCTTGCGAAAAGAGGAACTTATGGGGTACGGCGACGAGGGGTTCATCGTCCGAGCCGGGCCCTTTTTGGGGCTGCCGAATACACTCAGCGCCGAGGGTCGCGCGCAGCTCTCGGCGCTGAGGAAGCGAAAACGAAGGGAAGCCCACCCCTCGGCGTCGCCCCACTCGCGTGCCCTCTCTTCGTCATCGTCGGATTCCTCCTCCCCCAGCTCCTCGGAGACCGGGGGGCTTGAATTTTTTGGTGTTTAAGGATGCTCGTGGTGAGGCGGACGAAGCCGTCGTAATGACGTTTCTCTGAAGGGTGGTTTGTAGGTGCCTAAAGATCCATACATGGCTAAGATTCGCCTTCAGGGCATACCTTACGTTAGAGTCCTCCCTCCGGTAAAATAAATAGATACGGTACGCCCTGTGGTATTGGAACTTCTAAGGATGAGTTGAGATACTAATGACTCTTTTTCTCTCTTCCCTCCTCTTTGGTACTTTCTTCAAGGTTTATTATTTTTTATTTTTCCCAATTCGATCAAACTCGTCGAATCCCACCCACAAGGGAAGCGGTGGGGAGGAGGAAATACACATACCAGCAAAAAGGTAAGAGGATGCTGTCCAACAAAACGTCGTCCTACAGCGTGACCTTTCCGAGCCCCGTGAACGAGGTTTCGCGGCCACGGGGGAATCGCGTCCCCCCGCTTTCCAAGCGCGACGCTTCCATCGGGAATAAAAAAGGCCTCGCTGCTTCCATAGAAAAGTGGGGAAAGGGAAAACGAAAACCTTTGGTCAGTGATAAACAACAGGGCTCGTTCACACAGGCGCGGGCCACCTTTACGGGGCCTCACACGTCGTCTTGGAGTACGGGGCCGGCGGACACGCACACCCACCGCGGGGAAAGCCCCAACCTTGGTGAGATATCCCACCATCGTGGAAAAAACGAGGATGGATGGGGCTCCACGGGGGGAGGGGGTTCGGTGGTGATTTTGCGGCCCGAGCGCGACTCGCCGCGCTTTCACCTGGCCGTCCAAGCCCTCCAGGAGGGGTGTATTCAATCGTTTATTCGGTTTTTCTACCTCTCGCATCGCGACCCGGTTTGCGTGAACGAGCTCTCGCAGACGCACTTTACGATCCCGGAGGGGCGGCTGGGGTGGGTTCAACAGCAGCTCTCCGCGGTGGAGGTCCTCCGCCGGCAGAGCGAATTTCGCGAAGTCCTCCACGCCTGCGGGGAGCTCGCGGTGTATTTTGAGTCCGAGGGGGATTTCCTCGAGGCTGCTTGGCATCACGAACGCGCGCTGGCCTTCATGATCGAATCCCTCGACGTCTCGCTCGAGCAGGTCGCCCGGGAAGCCTTCGCGAGGTTTCTCCAGCGCGTCGGCCGCATCGAGGCGGCGGCGGAGCAGTACGAAGCGATGTATTCCCTCGCAAAGGCCGTCCAAGATGAGGAAAAGGCCCTCGCCGTGAGCCTCTCCCTCGTGACCCTCTGCCAAGAAATGGGGGAGCGCGAGCTTCGGGCGGGGAATTTGCAAACCGCGCGGGAGTATTTTGAGCGCTGCGTCCTTCGCGCGAAGCGCTCGCGCTACGGGGTCGAGGAGGGCTCCGCCTATGAGGCCCTCGGCCACCTGCACGAGAAAAAAGGAAATTTGTACACCGCGCTGGAGTACCAAAAGAACTTCCGCGTCGTCGCCCAGCGCGAGAAGCTGTATGAAAAGGAATGCCAGGCGATCATGAACGTCGCGAGTTTGGAAGATCGGGTCGGAGAAAACACCCAGGCCATTGCCTCCCTGCAAGAGGCCGTCGACATGGCCCGCAAGCTCGGGGATTCCGTTAAGATCGCGAAGGCGACGATGAACCTCGGCGAGGCCTATCGTTCGAGTATGCGGGAGGGAATGCGGCATCGGAACCCTGAGGAGGATGGGAATACCTCGACGGAGGTTATAGTGCGCTTCTCCGAGAGCTTTGAGGCCGCAAGGCAGTCGAGGGATATGGAACTG
This sequence comes from Phytomonas sp. Hart1, assembly GCA_000982615.1. Taxonomy (NCBI): domain Eukaryota; phylum Euglenozoa; class Kinetoplastea; order Trypanosomatida; family Trypanosomatidae; genus Phytomonas; species Phytomonas sp. Hart1. Next base: position 587,869 of record HF955208.1, on the reverse strand, counting down.
ATCGATAGCGCGCGCGTGTTGTTGGGCTTTGCCAGAGGGGGGCATTATTTTAAACACGTCGGCAATGGAAGGGGGTACCCCGACATTGTGTGTAATGACGTGCGAGCCCAGCTCAAATGGATGAGTACTGGGGAATTATAGTCAAGGGAGATGTACATAACACTACTGAAAGGAGAGGGGTCTTTGCGGCTGTCATTTTCATTGTAGAATGAAGAAATACGTATATATATATATCTATATATATATACTTTGATTCAATGTAAACACCCAGATAAACAACTTCAAAAAAAAAAGAGGTAATATATTGTCCATTTTCTATTGAAACCATCTATGAACACTAAATTCGGTGAACAAAGTCAGTAATCGAACGACTTCTTACCTTTTTCTTATTATTTTCATTTTATTCGCTGCGTCATCGCACACCTTCAAATTGGACGTCTGGTGTTAGACGACTTGGCAAGAGGCAAAAGCTTAGATTATCCAAACTTGGCTACACGCCAGGCCCTCGCTTGACGATTAAAAACTTCTATATTCCTCTACCCTTGAAGACCAAGTTAAGTGATCCATGTCGGTATTATTCGAAATTAGATCGGCGCTTCAACACCAACACAGGCGATGTAGTTTATATCAAAACTGGAAGGAAAAGTTCGCGGAGTACCTCCGCGGTTTAATCCCGATGGCGGATCTCAACAACCTCATTCAAAACGTTTTTTTACAGCAACTTCGGGCGGAAAGCGCGGCGCTGCGGGAGCTGCGGGGCTCCCTGTTGGACGCCTTGTCGTCCGATAAAGGGGAATCCCACTTTCCCGCGGAACGTCGTTTTCTTCTGGATTGGATTGACCGTGTGGAGGGGTTCGAACGCGAGCATGAGGAAGTGGTAGTAGAGTTAAACGCCTCGATTGCCTTGCACTGCGCGGGATCACTTAATAATGATGATGAGAATGAGAATAATAATAATAATAATAATAACGTTCACGACTTAGCGAGATGTGGGCTGCGGTATATGCAGCCGCCTATGATGGTGGATTCAATCCTGCACTGGGTGAGGGGCCCCGACGAAGACGATTTCACGGAGGATGAGAAGGAAGAGGGCCTCTCATCGGAAAAAAAACAAGAAAAGACTACAAACGAACCAAACGGTTTGGTGGAAGAGGGAATAAGCGATCCTGCCGCCCTGTGTAATCCGTTTGAGGTGCAAAAACGATGTGCGGCGTGGTGGAAGGAGGTGGGGCCGCTCTTTGAGCGTCAGAAAGCCCTGGAAAAGGCGGTTGAGGAGCTCATGGAAGAACTACAGGGCGAGCTGACGGACTTTCAGGATTAACTCACGCCGCCGCCCCCTCCCTCGCTCGACGGGGCGACGGGTATTCTCACAAATAAACCGTCGAAGACGAGGGGTCTTTTATCGCCTTCGTGGACGGCGGGGAGTGGTCGGACGCCTCGACTCGAATCCTGCCGATACAATGTTGGAATCGTCCTCGCGGACACTGATTAGGGTGTGTGCTTTGTTGTTGTTTTGTTTTTGAAATTTAAATTTCTACGCGAAAATTCAATTTCCCCCCTCCCCCTTCCCTCTTTATTGTTCTCACAGTTCCCGCAACAAACTACACCGGTAACCGTTTAGGATCCCACCCTCAGAAGGACACCCCGGACAGCTAACGATGGAAGAGGCGGCTATCGAAAACGTCTTCGCGGCGGACCTCCCCGGGGAGGTGCGGGCCCGGCTGGCGGAGGTGGGGCCCCGGGTCGGGGACTTTCTCACACGGCTGCTGGAAACGCGGCCGGGGTGCCCGGGGGTGGCTTTTATCACCAGTGGCCGGACCTCGGTCCCGTTGGAGCGGAAGTCGGTGCGGTTTATCGTCAACATCAGCTCCGGCGCCCGCGGGGCGGGCCTCGCGGAGGCGTTGATGGTCGAACACGGCTGGGCCTGCATCCTGCTCCACCACGACCACGCCGCCCGCCCTTTTCGCCGCAAGGTCGACGCGCTCACCGACGAGGCCCTCTTCCAGCGCCTTCGGCCAACTCCCCAGGGGAGGGAAACGAGAGCGGAGGTGGTGATCGAGACCGCCGGGGCGAATTTCGCGAAAACCCGCGACCTCCTCCTCCGGATCCCGTTCAATACGGTGATGGAGTATCTTTATTTGCTGCGAGAGGTCTCGCGGGCGGTGAGCGCGCACGCGGGGTTCGCCGACCGCCCCCTGCTCTGCTTCGCCGCCGCCGCCGTCGCCGATTATTACGTCCCGCTCGCCCGGCAGGCCGCGGAGAAGATTAGCGGGGGGGAAGGCCTCGTCCTGCGGCTGGAAAACGTCCCGAAGATGCTGGGAGTGCTCAAGAAGTCCTGGCTAAGGCGTCCGCAGGCGGCCGTCCCCGGCAAGGTCGTCCGCCAACCTTATTTGGTCAGTTTCAAACTCGAAACTAACGAGGCGGAGATGCGGACGAAGTCGGTGAAAAACCTCCGCCAGTACGCGAACGATGCGGTGGTCGGCAATATACTGCATAACTACCACGAAATGGTGTGGATCTACACCCACGACGGCGATGATCACAACCCGCTATGGGTAAAAAAAGAGCCAGGGAGGACGATCGAATCCTATCTCTGTGATTTCTTCATTTCAAAGGTGAAAGACCACTGATCGCGATCACCTACATCCATATCTATATTGTAAAGGAGAAAAATAGTAATAGCAAAGCCGGTGTCAAAGGACACGTTTCAGATATCGCCGCTTGATTCTCTACCGCTCCGTTTTTAGCAGCCTCCACCCCCTTTTGACCTTTCTTTTGTTTAAATGCATATTGGTCATCTTTCACCATCCAAATGTAATGAGATCGGAAACGTACATCGTTATTCGTTAGCAGAACTTAATAAGCACCTTCGCCTCTCTTTCCCTTTAAAAGAAAAAGAAAAAAAACTGTTCCAATGGAAACACAAAGCATTGAGTGGTAAATCCCTGTGAATACTCGATCCTTTTGATTCTTAAATTTCCTTTATTTTATTTTATTTTATTTTTATGAATGTCCACCTTTCTATTCGTCAATAATGAATGTTATAGTATTTAAATCCCCCCCCCCCACTCGGGGGCTAACGCAGTGGCCATACCACGCCACCTGGCCGTCCCTCCCACACCTTCACTCCTGTTTCCACCCATGCTTTTCACACCAAGTCAATAGTACCATCACCCAACACTTTTTCTTATAGAGAGAGATAGATATAGTGAAAGATAGAGATTTATTAATAGGTGTAGATATAGATATTAATATATAGATAGATATATCTATATATCTCTATATCTTAAGCCCGTATTCTTCGTTTACAGGTCGAAACTAACCCCCAGAGGTCCCTGTGGGGGTATTTCCCAGACTCACGGGATGGGGGAGGTTGGGCCGTCTTATGAGCGGGGGGCCGCCGTGGAGGTCCCCTGTCTGTTCCGCCAGGCCCGCTACGTCTTCTTCCACGACCAGGAGGGGGAAGAAGAGGGAAAGAAGGAGGGAGCGGAAGGGGGAAAAGGGGAAGGGAAAGGCGAAGAGCGCGTTCTTCACCTCGCCGCGCGGGGCTTTCTCGACGCCGTGTGGGTGTTCGCCACGGAGGACGAGACCTGCCGCCCGGGGGTGATTCTCCGCCATGAGGCCGAGGAGCTGGCGGGGTCGGGCGGGGTTTTCGTGAGGGCGGAGGTCCTTCTCGGGGTGCGCGATGACCCCCTCACAAATCTCCTGGCGAGCGCGATCGTCCGCGGCGTGCGAGGCCGCGGCGAGCCCCGCACGCTGATCCTCTGCCTGAGCGTCGTGAAAACCGGCAAAGCGCTGCGGACGATGGCGGAGAAAAAGCGATTTTTGGAGGAAATAAAGACTGAGGTGCAGCGTTTGGTCACCCCGGTGGGGGAATGAAAACGTTCGGGCAACCTCCAATGGGGTGTACGGGTATTCTTCGTTTAAATACGCGCGCTAATTAAAATGTGTTATGTGAAGAGATGGATACACAGTTGGATTGGGGGGTTCCTTGACATGCGCAGGGCCATTTCTTCCCTAGTTTGTTTCGTCGAATCTACTTCATTAATAGCGAAGAAAGGAAAGGAAACAAGCCAAGGTTGTAGGGTAAGTCGACAAAATAGAACTATTATTAAAAAAAGGAAAAACATGGCTCGATTACGATCTCTTGTTGGTGCGGCTCTTTTTTTTATGTTGTCCGTTTTCCTTTTGATATTGGCCTGCACGGCGGTATCCCAAAGCAATGCGTGGCCGCTTGTGTGCTTTTCCTTCTACTGTCTCGCCACGATTCCATTGTACCTTAGCATGCAGCAGTCGGAGTTCCACACCATAGATTTCGAAGAGGGCTCTCTTAACACGCTGAGTTTGTTTCTTGGCGGGGTATGCCTGATTTCGGGGCCGGCGCTCACTTTGGTATTATACCACACCAACAATATCTCCATATCAGCGCTAATTCTCACATGGTGCAGTGGGATGGCCTTTCTGTGCACGTGCATGCTGATATTTGCTTCTGACACCGATGATAATAATGACTTCTAGTAGCGTTTAGAAAGTATTGAATCTTTATATATATATATAAAGAAGGCAAATGGAAAATTGTGAATGGGCCCTGATAGACTCATATCGATATCTGTATGTCAAGATAAAGATATGCATGAATGTGCACTTACGTAGGGTGGGATCATTACAAAGTCTAAAGAAATTAGTACGTCTTTTATACATTGTGTGATGAAAAGACTTGCATGGGATTAAAAATACTTAGGTATCATGTTGATTTCTGAATTCTTTTCAGGGCTATGCTTAGTGGTATGCCGAAATCCATCTAAAAATATCGTATAAATAGGGAAAAAATATCCCTTCTTTTGATAAACTCTTGATGTATGTGTGTACCACTAACAGTATCGCACAAAAATTTGCTTGTGTGTTCGGTCTCTAATGACAAAACCCCCAACTCCCCTTTATCAAAAGGGGTATAACCAATACTAATACCAAAGAGTGTTCCCCCCTCTCTTTTTCAATGCACCCTCCATATCACTCCTTTCTCTCCCCTCCTCCCCCCCTCCCCCTCCATTTATATTTACACAAGATCTGCTTTTATCTTCTTTTTTCGTCAAACTCCACGCTTTTTCACTCCTTTCCACCAATCATGGCCGCTCCCAAGACCGCGATCACCGCCAAGCGCTCCGGCGCCCCTCGCCACCGCAAGCCCAAGCGCAGCTGGAATGTCTACATCAACCGCTCGTTGAAGGCGATTAACAAACAAATGAGCCTGTCCGGACGCACCACGCGAATTGTCAACTCCTTCGTTAACGACCTCTTTGAGCGCGTCGCGATGGAGGCCGCGACGTTGGTGCGGGTGAACAAAAAGCGCACGTTGGGCGCCCGCGAGCTGCAGACGGCCGTCCGTCTGGTGCTCCCCGCGGAGCTCGCCAAACACGCCATGGCGGAAGGCACCAAGGCCGTCTCCAACGCCGCGCGATGAGGAAATGGCGGGAAAAGGAGAAATAATCAGAAAAGACGCGGTGCGTCGAGGAGGGGGAAGATGCGCGGGCCTCGTCCCTTTTGAGGGGAGGTGAGGCGTGTATCGGATCGACAGGAGTGCGCTGATTCCTGCTCCTCTCACACCATGTCTTTAACATAGAATTCTTTTTTATTATTATTATTACTTTTTTTTATTATTATGGGTAAATTTTCCTTTTATATATATTGACTTCAGAGAAATTGTACGAAAGAAATGTTAATTTTTTTTGACCGAAGTTTATATTATGAAAGTCTGCCAGCGAATTGACATCACCATGGGAAAAAAAAGAACGGAAGACCAATCCAGTGTAAATCTGAACATACTCTATCCTTTTTTTTGGTCACTTTCATATAAATATATATATTATAACATAATTAGGGGAAGTAGGTTAAGTCAGAACCTTTAGGGGGTAGACATTTTTTACCTTTGTGATCTTACTAAGTAAATATGGACTCACTATCGCATGGGCCGCCACCGCTCTGCAGTGATATTGAAGACCGCTTTAGCACGGCCCTCCGTGTGTTGGAAATGGACCTTCAGCAACTTGCCGACCTTCACCATGTGAAGACGTCGGATTCGCCCAATCCTCTTGGAAACGATGAAAGTGAGTGTGGTACAGTGGAAAATGAAGAGGAAAGGCCGGAAGACGAAGCGCCATCGAACCCGACCTCATCAGTACGGCAATTAATCGGCAGACTCCAACAAGGGAGGGTCTTGCGCACTATTCAGCAAAAAAAAATCGCCGAGGAGCACCCACTGCGCTGGCAAAAAGTGCAGTCGGTTAAGGCTTTGCTTGAAAAGCTCCGCCACCAAACAGGGTTAGAGCTTTTAGACGCTTCGGATTGCATTGGCCTAAACGGGGATGCGGAAAGTGATGAGGCTATCACAATCCCCTTTTTAGATCTTTCCGATGACAATACTAACGTAAAGTCCCCAACCTCACTCGAGTGGGGTATAGAACGAAAAGCTCAGAGTGGTGATTCTATAGAAGAACTAAAAGAACGATTAGCTTCTGCCTATCGATTTCAGGCGCGACATGCGAAGGCGGTCGAACAAAACGCGCGAAAGATGGACGCACTGATCCACAACCTTCGACGCTTCTTCAACGACGAGAATGACATTCTGGCGAGTTCGAGCGGCTCAAAGGCGAATCTCGTGCGTCTCCTGGAGACATGGCCCACCCACATTGTGGGTAGTGCGGAAGAAAAGGAGGCGTGGAAGCGGTGGGCGTCGAACGCGGCGAGCGCTGAATCAACGAAGCCGGATAATGCGAATCAAACAACCCCCGATAATACCAATCCCCCTGTTAAAAATCTGAACGATGCGCTTTGCTTTTCCCGCGCCAACCGTTCCCGCTTTGCGCACCTCATGCACCGATGGAAAGGCGTTCGCGCTCGCTACGAGACAGCGGTTCAGCAGGCCAACAACCAAATGTGCTTTCTGACCCTCCGCCTCGACACCCTCGAGGAGCAATTAGCGAAGGACCAAGATTGATAACCCGCCGGGGTAAGGCGGAAAGTCCCGCATGGATCTTCCGGCATGTCAATTGGCCAACCTTCCCCTTAGGAGAGGGGGGTGACCATACAATGGATGGCGTTTTCCTATGAGTGAAAGCGGTATGAAATGAGTCCCATCGGGTATGCTTCTTCCCCCCCCCCCTTTTTCTTGAGTCTCCCGTAGGTAAGTCACCACCACTTAGTGCTTTTCTCCCACACCAACCCAGGGGAAGCCACAGGCCCTCATCCGGACCCGATCGCGTTGGTGTGGACCCCCCCCCCCCAAAAAAAAAAAGGGGACATGTACGTCATTGACGGCCCGGTCCGCGAGGACGCCGAGGCGCGGGCCCGGGGGCTGCGCCGGGGCCTCCTCCCGGCCAGTCCCCCCGTCTTCTTCCCCCCCCCCTCGCCCTCTACGCCGGCCCGGAGGCCGCCAAGGGGGCCTATCCCACGGCTCCCACGCTGGGGACCTCCCCCCCCTCTGAGGGCCCTCCCAAAGGCCCTTGTGACACGGCACAGCCCTCCCTTTCAGCCTCTCCCAAAGGCCCTTGTGACACAACGCCAC